>CM057818.1:26595703-27170703 GCA_030067965.1 Latrodectus elegans | reverse complement strand
CGGCAAGCCCAAGGTGGGATTCGAACTATTAAACCAAAAATTCTGAGCGCAAACCATTCGGATGCCAGTTTGGTGGTGTCGAAGTTGAAAGTCGTTATAAGATTGTTATAAAGACTTTACAAAGAGGAAATTTCATTGAGAGTTAAAAGGAAGAAAACCCGGAATTGCCCAAGAGTCCCCTTCAAAAAAAAAAAAAAAAAAAAAAAAAAAAAAAAAAAAAAAAAACACTAGTATTCTAAATGCATTAGATTTCTAGCATTAACTCTGCATTTAACAGTAGAACGGCCAACCCTCGGAGATGTTGTAAGGCTTCTTATGATTTGGCTCTCAGTCTTTGACAGTCTGGCTGGTTTTGTTAAAGAGAAAATGCGATTTTCACCCACCTTAGCATACTGGATCCACTTAACCATGGTTGGGATCAAAACCTCGACTTTGTGCGATACTCAATACTATTATGAATTCAGTATACATAATGTTTGCATACAACAATTTTCCATTATAACATTAGTTATCATTAGATGAAATAGGTAATGCATGAAGTAGATGGGAAAAGGGAAGGCACAGAAAATCAATTCTTTAAGAGTTTTTATTGAAAATATTTAAAAAAAAAAAAATTTAATATTCTTGTAGAAACAAATCCATTAAATAAATAACCTGCCAGATATTAATGTGATAAATCAAACAGCGAAATATCTTTGTATCATAAAATTCTAGATATAAAAATTTTATAAAAAAGATTTTTTTTTCAATAACCACTCGAGTGAATTCGAAAATCGGTCTTTGTGTTCACGCACGAACAACGACTGGAGAGGGATTCATTTTGTGTATTCGGGGCACATTTCAGATGACAGTTGTTCGCACCCTGGAACTGCAGACTGGTCGCGAGATTGATTTCCAACATACGAAAAACATTCCAAACGTCTTAACAGAAGGTCGTTAACCAGAAGTGACCTTGAAAACCGGAACGAGGAAACAGTATTCCACTTCCCAGAGGTAACGGATCTTCGAGCCCACTGAACTGCCGCGAATGTGGAGTAAGAAGCTCTGTGTCAACACAAGTTGAACTCGGAGATCCGAGTGACCTAAAAGAGGCGGGGCCATCACGTAACAATTCCTTCCACTGTTCCTGCGGCCCATCCTCGGCCGACACGGGGATAGAACTAACTTTTTTTTTCTTAAAGATGATTATCCGTGTGATGGGAAAACAAAGCACTTCGATTCAAGAGTGCAACTAAAAAGATCTCGTATGAATCGGCTGTTTCATTTCCGGAAAGCAATGCAATACGATTTAGGACAGCCAGCGCTATGATTGTGCAATGGTGTCTTCTACGAATCCAGGCAGGAAAAACACATCGGCGCAGCAGAGCATGTATTCCAGCAATGCCGCAAGCTGAGTCATCAAAGAAAGCAGTAAAACTATAAAAAAAATTCAGACACAAATTCCTTGTCAAAAACCCTATTTATCAGAATCGATTCAAACTCTATAAATAATAAATACAACAAGATACAATAATAATCATATTGGCAAAAAAACAGCCATTTAATGGGGGTCTTTCACTTCCTTCACACAACATGTCGTTTTTAATTCCAATTCGTTTGTCATTCATTTCTAGAACAAGAAGGGTCATTAGACAGGGATCCATAGTTTAAAGTGTGTGCGTGTGTGTGGAATGAAAGCCACACGAAGCAAACACGTTAAACAAGAGGGCTAATCTTTTGGCTGCTATTAACTCGACAAGTATTCTGAGACAACGTCAATTTACTCTCATGAAATTCATGCTTGAAAATAATTGTTAGCATGAATACGTAAAATCAAAAAATACAAAAATCTACTTCTTATATTTGAAAATAAGAGTCGGATATTTTTCCAAGAGTTGAAAACTACCATCTTTGCTTTCTTTAGGTCCTTCAAAGACCATTTTTGTAATGTGAATTGAGATTACGTTTTTCTCTAAATTTTTCTGATCAGCAATGAGGTACGTGGGGTGTCTGATGGAAGTGCCATCGTAACCTGGAGAGAGAGTAAGTTTTCGAAAGGACAAAAAAGCCTGCCTCTCGCAGAGATAGCATTCCAAAAGGAGAACACATATTCTACGTGCCCTAGTCACCGTTAGTGAACTGGGTCCCTATAAAATTCAAACTTCGCTTTTCCCGACCGTTTGATAAACACAAATCTCATAATTTATTTTGTCCTTTAAAATGAAAAGATTTTCTTCGTAATTTAGAAGCAAGGACTATCCCATCGTTTGAAATGGAAACAATTTTCTGTAATGAAATAGCGATGTTTTCAAATCCATTCCATAGCAGTATTTGTCTTTTGAACAATGATAGCATTATTTCGCTCAAATGTAAAAGCTTGCATTTTTGACAGAGATCCCATGGTAACAGACTCGGAACTTCTTTATAAATTTTAAAATTATTAATTTATTAAATTTTCAAAAGTTTTATGAAACTCTCATTTTTGATTTGAGATGCTGCTTACAATTGCAGCGCACAGAAAGGCATCGGGAACTCTTATGACGACATGATGGTCTTGAAATACACATGTTACGTTTAACTATTGCAATTAATCTAATTCTTAAGAGGCCACGATGGTCTGGTTGGTTAGGGCGTTCGTTTTCGTCACCGAAAGGAAGCGAATTCGAATCCCGACCCGGTCCAACATACGTCGGCGGCTGGGGCACATTAAGTAAGCATGTGGTCGCGATGTGAAGTGATTATTAGTGTTATTTCAAATCTTCTGGGGGTGACATCCCAAGTTTAGGGTCCTCTTGACCCCTGCTTCTAAATTATAAAGACCCACTTTCGAAGCAACGATGGTACCCCACTATATATATTGCTTTTCCTTTTGCACTCTGTAGTGCTGAAAAAGGTGAAAATCTTAATAGCCGAATGTTAGAAATTCTTAAGACTATTTTGTAAGTTCAATGTCCAGGTAATAAAAGTAACCTTTCTTGAGCTGAATCGTTATTGATTAAATTTGGTTCATCGCTTCACGGTCATTATTTGGCAAAAGACAGCTTTTTAGAAAGGGATCTACAGGTTTATATGGATTCCGAAACACTACAAACATCTGCTCGGATTCAAACCCATGAATTGTTGAACCGAAAGCAAAAGCGTAAGCCACTCCAGCTGTCAGGTCAGCGTTTTACTGCGAATTAATTTTACTTTGTTAACCATTAAGTGATCGTTTTTTCGCGCGTTACAATTGAGATCATGACTACAGCACTTTATTACAATTCTCATTGGTTTAAAATAATCATGACGTCAGATAACGTTTCAGTACGTCACGTATTGAGATCGTATCGTGAATCTTACTTGTCGATGAATTTGCTGCCTACCTTCAAATCGCATTCTTCAAACGACAGCAAACAAATTAGAACTTATTACAATTACAGATTTATATAAAATTAGAAAACATCGAATGTATGAGTGGCGATGAGAAAAGATCCATTTAGGATTTTAACCAGTAATAAAGTATTTTTTTAATTATGATATTTTCCGTTTGTAAAAGTTTTTAAATTTTTAAATCTAAAGCAATATGGTTTCCAAAACTGAACACGTTGAAAATACAGAGGGCATTAACACATTTTTAGAACGATTTCGATAACGAATTTTAAAAAAAGTAAATGTTTTAGAATAAAAATTTTTGGCAACAGCTTATTATTTCAAATGAAAAATATCGTCTGCTACTTTTAAATTTATTCTTTTTTCAAAATGTGACATATAAACATGCTGTGAACAAAAAGATATGTTTTTGCGCTTTCCGAAGATAAACGTTCTTATTCCAGAATTCAAAAACGTTGTGAAATGCATGGTATTAAAATTTCTAAGTGCAAAATAAGCAATATCATTGATCGGACAGGTAATAACTATGAATCATTATTTCTACGTAGAAAGAAGACTACAAACGAATATCCGTAAAAGGTATGTACTGTTTCAAATGTTTCTAAAGTGAAATCGCTGGTAACAGCGAAAATCCGCCAACACAGAAATCAATTTCAAAGTCTTTAAATACATCTGTACCAACAATAAATAAAATAAACCAGTATTTTTACAACTTAAAAATGCTAAAAAACAATGTTCACCAGCTTTTGCCAAGACATGTGGCTCAACGCAAAACATTTTGTAAAATCCTATATGAAAACCACTTAGTAGGAGATAAATGGAAAAACATTGCGACCCTTGATGAAGCAAATTTTGGATTTACCTAAATGACTGTAATAAAAAAAGGTCTTTTTACTGTAGAAAATGAGGAGAAAAAAATGTACAAACCAATTTCCGTCAATGTAAAGAAAGTTTCAGTAAGGAGTTTATGAATGTCGCAGTTTTCTCCTACAATGGGAAATTAAAAATAAAAAGAGTGGAAAGAAATGTTAAAATCGACTCATCATACTATCAGGAGAAGGTTTTATACCCAATATTTACAAAAGAAATTCCACTTCTTTATCCCATTGACATTCAAAGAGAGAAACTTCATTAAGACAAAGATATAAATCATACTTCGAAAACTACCGCTGCATTCCTTGAAAAAATGATGACTAGTACAGGTATTGCATGTATATATTTTCAACATATCCCTACGAAGTCTCCTGACGTTTCACCTATGGACTATTGCGCCTTCGGTCTGTTAAAAAAGGCTCTTTCTAAACGCAAACCCACCACGATAGATGGACTCTTGAAAGTAGTGGAAGAGGAATGAAAAGCAATACCCCTGGAAATATTGCGATAAGCCCTTCTATCATGGAAATCACGATGCAGACTTATAATCCAGAAAAAAGGCTATCAGATCGAACATTTAAAAAATAATATTTACATTTTAAACATTAATTAAACGGCCGCGAAATCGTTCTAAAAATGTATTAATACCCTCTGTAGAAGGGAAGAAGAAAATTGAAAAAAAAACAAAACATTCATTTTATAGTTTGCTTAAACCGGCATACACACAAGGATGCTTTAAAATTTTTTATTTTAGCAAATAAGATTGGAAAATAAAAAATATACATCACTTAAGATTTTATAATATTTCTGTTACTAAAATATTCATTGTGATCTCAGGCATGAAATACTTTACATTAAAATTTTTTGCATATTCCGCACTGATGAAGGCCATTTCATCAGGAATTAGTCTCTGGCAATGAATACATTTACTTTTTATTACATTTTTATAAGCTTTAATTCCTGACGAATCATTTAAATGAAACTTCTTTTCTGAGAACGATGTTTCCTTTCTTCATTACAACAAAAATAAGATTATAGATTTCACCTTTTATCTCTAAGGTATTTGAATTATATAACTTGATTCAAGCAACATGGAAAAAAAGTAGGACATATCCATTGCTCCTATTAGGGGAGTCCTTAAGCTATTCCGTCAATGACTTTATTAGAAATTCTTTAAATGCCATGCTTATTATGAAAAAACATAACATACAAACACTTACCTAATATATCAGAAAGTTGATGAAAATTTTTCATTTCATCAATTACCCAAAGTAATGACACAGCACGACAAATCTTGAGCAAAGTAGAAAGCTTTTTTGAGTAAATTGCTTTAACAGCTTTTTAAACTGAATTTCTAAGCAATAAAAATGTGATGTTAAGAATGGTTAGAATACTGGATTTCTGTTAAAGATAATTTTAATTCTTATTTTCTTCATTTTAATAATCTCAAAAACAAGTTATTTTTCCAAATTTGAACAAACTATAAATTATATTTAGCAGTTATTAATAAAATTTCAGTGAGAAAATATCATGGAACATTGTAATCAGGTTATACTTTTCAAATATGCCTTTTAACCCTTTGCATAACACAATCTGAGCAAATGTTCTTGTGTCAAAGTCTATTGAATATATACAGAAACACTATAGAACAATATCTATACAATATTTCTCTATAGTCTTCTTATTAAACGACTTTAAGGGTTGATTGTCACCCAACGACCATTCTTTCAAACTACGAATCAATTAAACTAGGATCTAGTTTTAAAATTTGTATCTCAAGTACATGCAATTGGGAATCGAACTCGCAAGCAGTTAAACTGGAGAGCAGAGCTAAACCATTCAGCGGCCAGCTCAGCGAATGGCTCACCTGTGCGTACGGACCTTCTGAAATTATCTATAATGAAAACCATTTTAATTACTTTTTTAAACCAAAAATATTTACACTCTATGAAATTGTTGTCCTTTGCATCACACTTCCCCCAACACGGTGGCTGGTATGCCCGGGCAGATTTGTTCTTGCTCATGCCCGACCTTGTTTATAAAACATACCAAAAAGACTTCGAGAGAGGAATCTGCTGGAGTTGAGTACTTTCGAGTTTTCCAAAATTCTTCATTTACGAAGAATTTTGAAAAACCGTCGGTAAATTACTTTTGACGGAGGATTTCGGAAAACAATTTGTTATTGGCGTGATTAAAGCTTTCGTACGCTGGTTATTCGGCTACGGGGAAAATGAATCTAAAAATTATCGCATGAATTAAAATAATAAGTCAGGGGTGGCCAAACTCTTAGATATTCCGAGACATTTTTAAAAATTTGAAATTTTTCGAGAGCTGCAATTAAATACATATTTAAAAGGAATTAAAAACTTTTTTACAGAGATAATATTTAAGAACTAAAGTAAAATAAAAACATAAGAATTAAAGTAAAAAATGTGTATTAAATTTATATATAAAATACAATTGTTTTACTTCTCTTGATAATACTTTAAAGTATGGTGAATAATTAGTGACAGCACTTCTGAGTAATTCTTTGAAATGCTAATTAGTTAATACCGATAGGGGGTGTTTAGATTTCAAGAATTTTAAGGTGGAATGAAATGATTCACGTAAGTACGTTGTTCCGAATATTGAAATAATTCGACAATCAGCCTTCTTAATTCAGGATAGTTTGATTCTTGTACAAATTTCCGAAATTCAGTAATCTGCATCAATTTATATTTTAATTGTAAAGATTGATCTTCTTGTATCTGTATTAATTTTAATTGTCTATATGCTTTTTTGGGTCATAATTTTATTGGAAATGGAGAACTCACCTTGAACTGTATTAATTTCAAGTGGATTCAGGAAATAGAAATCAAGAGATGATTAAAATATTTCAAGTTTCGAAATCTATATTTTGGAATTCTGTCAACAAACCCCCTAACTTTTTTATATACTTACTTTCTATCTTTCCCCAGCAATTGTAAATTCAGTTTTTGCAAATGTTCCATGGCATCACTCAAAAACATTAAGTTTTGTAATTACTCGTCATCACCTAATTCTGAATAAGTAATTTCCTTTTTCTTTAGAAATGCATTTATCGGATCAAACAATTCTACAAATCGATTTAATAAGTTATAGATAGATAAGCAACCATCTAACAATCCAAAAGAAAATGTCATTTGGAAGTTCTTCATTTAATTCTTCAAGGAAATGTTTCGCACCAATGTAAAAATTCATCGACAATAGAATGTAATTTACAAAGTGTAACACTGTTTTAATAATATCGGGATATTTTAAATATTTTGTAATTAGATGCTCTCGTTGTATTATGCATTGAATCGGTAAGAATCTTTTTAAAGACCCATAAGAAAGATTTTTTCACCCAGTGTCGGAACTACATCATTTCCAACGCTTACAAAGTTTATTAAGAGGCACATCAAAAGTTTTCATCATATAATCTAATGTATTTTTAATATCGACACCTGATATCGAGAGTTGACTCTTGAAGTGCTATTAAAGTTCATAATTTTTCTTCAACAATGAAGTCAGGTGAAACAAAGCATATATAAACTGCCAATTGTAGAAGATCTAATATATATGTCGTTTTTTCAAGGTCTAAGCTGAATGTAATACTGTTTTTCAAATCATTTTTTAAAATTATATTCAAGAGATGCATTAATTGCAGTTATGCGTCATTCGGTTGTGCTTCTCGAGATGAGAATTTGCGAAACAACTTTGTGCAATGATGCATTATTTGGATCTAAAACTTTATTAAAAATATCTTGGAAAATGTACTTAAACACTCCCTTTTCCTACACGACGTTCTGCTCGAGTCATATTGCAGGCAGTAAAAAAATTGACTCTGACTTCAGAGTCACATTTATTGTCATTGCTAAGGGTTATCAAAAGACTGTGGTTTATTAAAATTTGAATTTAAAGAAGCAAGTTTATCTGACCTTAATTTGGAATTTGGTGGATACTGATTAGGGAACTGAGGATGATTTGTTTCATAATGTCGATGTAAATTGCTATGCTTATAATTCTTGATCGTAGTATTACTAATAACGTATAATACTTTTCCATTATTATCAATAAAAAAGAAATACTCCAACTCATTATTAAAGGATCTATTATCTTGCTCGTATTTTCTTTTTTTTACTTTCGTTCTCTGTCGTCATATTTTTAAAAGAACTGGAAATAAAGAAATTTAGAAAATACAAGGTTTTCTGTTATTAAAACAATTACAGTACGTGTTACATGCTACGAAACAAATCACACAGTTAACATACCGGAAATTCCAGATCACAAATTATATGCTTAGTAAGAGTGTTTTACAAATTGCTTCCTCCAGAGCACAATGTCAACTGTCCGTTTACTAATGCAAAATCAATCTGGATAAAGTCGATAACGACACTGTTTATGTTCAAGATCATTGATGAGTCATAGTCTTAACATCGTGAAAAATGAAAATTGTTAAAAAGTTGCAACTTAGTCCTTCATAATTGTTGTCGGTAATTTAAAAGAAATTTTGAAACTAATACGAAACGATATAATATTTTTTTTAAAATATAATAACACAAAAAGGGAACTCGAGTACATTTATCGAGAGCCACAAATAATCCTTCAAGGAGCCCGAGGTTCATCACCCCAATTATAAATAATAAAAATATGAAATAGCAACGGATTGCAGATCACCAATGATAAATAAAAAAAAACTAACCTAATTTTAATAATTATAATTATCCATGGTTACGTTTGTTTTGCTTTATGCTCAAAAATATTTTTTTCACTCGGAGACTAATTTGAATGGAACGAATTTTAAACTGGACTACGTACCATTGCAGGCCAACATGCATGAAATACAAACATATATATCTCAAGCTCTTGAAATCATCATAACTTAGGGATATCCATAACATTTAATTATAATCCGAATGCATTTAGATTAAAATAGGCACGGTTAACGAACTGTGGTACATAACAGCTTGCAAAGCACTGAAAAATCCATTGAAATCACACTGTCAAAATATTTAGAATCACATTTACATTTTTGTACACAAAGATTTTTTTTAATAAATAGACATATTTTTCTCTAATCATATGGCATGACTTCTGGGATATGAAAAATACACATTTTCGAGAAATTCAATTCACACCAAAACCAGAAAGAAACTAGGAAGAATTCGACAGACATTGCGGAAATGTGTCAACCAGCTGTGACTTCAAAAAAATATCACATGTAAGCACGATGTTTTTAAAAATCGTCAACTTGAATTGGGCATAGAATTGTTGACCGCCATTTTCGAACACTTCAGAAAATCAATGATCCACAATGGAAGAAATTTCAAAAAACCTGTGACATGAGGGCGTTTTTTGAGGAATTTTTTTACACTTCCTGGTTTGCAGAACAATCGGTGAGAATCGCAAGTGGAAAGTTCCAGTAATAAAAAAAATAAATAAAAAAAACAAGCGGATAAAAGGAAGGTTTAGCTGCGTAGAACGGTCTCACCCGGATGCCATACGCAAGTGTGGCACGATTCTTAGAACAATCGTCTCGGTATTCCGATAGACGATAAAATAGAACATCTTCAAACAGTTCACTTAATCGAATCGTAGATACGATGATTACATCCGCATAGAGCAAATTTAAACTTACGAACTCGGGGTGTGAAACATTCAGGTTGACGATTAAGTAGCAAGGAATTCGTAAAAATATCCAGTTTAAATCACCTGATAAAAATGTTACATATATAACTTTCTTCCTTGCAATAAATAAAGCATGCATTTTTAATTAACGACAAATTATTACTATGTTCTCTCTATAATTATAATTAATAAAACATTAAATTTCATACGTTTGTAGAACCATTTTGCTTTAACATGTTCACTTATCAAACAAACAATCTTCAGAAAGACACTTTTCTTTACAATGAGTAAGTGAAATACATAATTCATAAAAGGTATAATAAGTGTTCCTCAGTATTTTCGACAGTAAAAGCATAGGTGTAATCTATAGACACATTAATACAATTTGCATAAAAACGGATAAAGGTAGCTAAGAAATTTTATTTAGGGATAAAGGCTTATTTTAGGATACATGTGTTAGGGATATAGGTAAGATAAGGTACAGGTGAAATGATGCTAAAGTAAAATTGGCTTTTAGCAATTTCAGAATTTCTATAAAAATGTGAATTTGTACAAATGTGAAAAATTAAGAAATTTGTACGTTTTATACCGTAAATTTTACAAATATTTAAAACTTTATGAGTCAAATGAACTTACAAGGATAGCTAACAATTTATGGCCTCGTAAGCATAAATAGTTTACTATTTTTTCTTTTTTTAGACAATCTCTTTCACAAAAAGAATTTTCCACGATAAAATAAGGAAAATAGTGTATACCTTAAAGAGAACTTTTCCCTTCATTTCTATAAATTATTTGGCTTGTATATTTTATTTAATATCATTAACTCCAAAATGTAGCACTACATTCGGAAAGCAAATCAGTCACAATTGTCTGTCATCAATCAGTCTGTTACTGAACAGTTATTTTTGCTAATGAGAGCTTATTAAAACAGGCAACTTTTGTTTAATGAGGACTCTGAACCTCTAAAAAATCAAGCCTGAAGTGAGAATCGTATCAACGACCTGTGAACCAAAAGACAGAGCAATAATAATTATTCAGCTGCCAGCTCGACCGAACCAGTCATGAGGATTGGTGATCACAAGATGTTCTGGGCTGTCAGTTCCCACTTCCACCATGCAAGCAAAAGCATTGCATTATATATGTACATGGAAGGATACTGATGCAACAGCAACTGGCATTAATGTGGCAATTGTTGTTGCGTTGGCATCCTCCCACGTACATAGCCCTGAAATTCTACAATTGGATGGAAGCCGGATGGGAGTCTTCGTCATTTAGAATAAGAGACGAATCAGAAGACCCCTCTTTACATTTGATCTGCAATCCCAATATGTATCATTTCACCTGGAAGACATTGTGATCACGTATTTAGCGTGACTCAGCTGTCATTAATACACTTTGGTCGGATAAAATTCAAACCCACTACCTTCCGATAGAGAATGAACATCGTAACTAACAAAGCCACAGCGGCCCTAGTAATGCGCCCATAGAAAACGACACAGAAATGCGTGTTTCCTCCTTCAAAAAAGAAAATTATTTAAATGTTAAACAATCTTTTCCATGACTGTTTAAGCCAATGTAATTTTCTTCTTAATTTTGAATCCAAAAACGCACGATATTTCTAGTCCAGAAACATTGATTCCGACCGCTTGATATTGAAATTAAATAACTATCACTTTGTGAAAAATAATTATTGTGTGCAGTATTATTATTCTACTAAATGTGCATAGCGGTGCACATACATGTTGATTTTTCCATCAGTCTAATTTGTACATAGTTAAATGTCTTTTAATTTCCTTTAAATCAGTATCAATTAAAAATTTTAAAGTATTTTTATTGATAAAGAACTTTTCTATTTAATAAACTAGATAATCTTTTATATGAAACCTTACATACATTTTCATTCGAAAAACTTAGTTTTTAAAGACTTGCATAAAAAAATCTTTCACATCTACTTTTATATATAGACATTTCTTATATATATATATATATATACATATATATACATATATATATACATATATATATATATACATATATATATATATATATATATATATATATATATATATATATATATATATATATATATATATATATATATATATATATATATATATATATATACATATATATACATATATATATACATATATATATACATATATACATTAAGATCCACTGAAAAATAGAATTCAAGTCATAATAATACATGAAAAATCATAATAATGCTATTTCATAGAATAACATCGCAATAAAAAGTCATATTGCTGTAAATGCATTGTTAACTGTTTTGTCTTATCTTGTTTCAAACTCATTTATGTTCCACTCTCCTGTGCCTCGCATATGTATATCAGTTAAAGTGTTTAAAGGTAGGCTTACAGATGTATTGAATTCAATATAAAACATAGTCAATATATTAGTTAACTTTTAATAACCTTTTTTTCTTTTTTGTAAATTGATGTTTTTCTAAGACAGGTATGATCTCAAATGTTAACCATGTGCATATTTTCATTTATTTGATATTTGCTCGAATATTTATAATTTTATTGGAATTTTATGATATTTATTGGAATCTTATTTCAAGTAAGCAGAAACATTCATCACACTAGAAATATATAATACTAAAGTTTGATAAACTTAAATCACTTTTTAATTGCTTTGTTTCTACAGTTTTTATTTTATTAGTTTATTAATAAAGCTTTCATAATTGGCTACAATTAATAATTTCCTTTTGTTAACTAGGTACATTTTATATGTTCTTAAATTACAAATTTTTTATAAATATATTTAAGACTTAAAAAATCCTGTTAATGTTCTGCAGGATTCATTTCATGAATTTACTGGTCCACGAGGTCAAAAAGTTTAGCATCTGCTATGCTAGATGCATAGTTGGGATATTTTTAAGCTTGCTAATATGAAACAAAGTTTTAATTGCATTGTTACAATCTACAATGGAACTGATTCTCATATCACCATATATATATTTTAGTTTGAGCTTCCCGTTCATTGATATAATATCCTATTTTGTTCATTTATCTTTATTTTACTATAAAAACACGAGTAATTCAGATTAATTTAATCATTGAATATATGTACTTTCTCTCTAAAACAATTAAGCATAAATGTTATGCATTTGCCCAATTTTATACATTGAATTAAATTATTGCAAATTAAATTATTAATCAAGAAACTAACTTAAAAACTTCAACTGTTCAATCATTAGAATTTTTGAATGCAAGAGTTAAAGTGTCATAGAAGATATCACTGAAAACCAAAATAACAATAACAATAAAATTTGTTGTGGTATATTTATAGATGAACTAAAGTATTTTTAAATTTATTTATACAATTTGATGATAATGGTGCAGGATACAATCCTAAGAATATTTCACAGGAAAATCCAAAAACATGCTTTGGAGCATAATGAATAAACATACCTTTTAATTTTAATTCAAGACTAGAGCAGTAATGTGAATAAGCAAAACATTAAGTAATAAGACAAATCCAAACTAGTAAATATGGTCATAATTTGTTCATTTATTTTAGGATCATATTTTGTAAGTGATAGTTCATTAATTCAGGACTCATGGCTAATATTGGATTCTGAACTGCTTTAAACATGTACACCCAAAAAAAGGATCAAACCAATATGCAGCTGATGAAATGTCAGCACCAACAAATTGTTAGCTTACCATAAATTCTTGAAGACCAATATATTCAACTACTAGTTGAGTCCTTTTTTACTCTAAATGCTAGAAAAAGTGGCTAAAATTTTAGCTATTTTTTAAAATACCTTAACAGTTCAAATATCTTTGATTATAGTAAATAAAAGTATGTTAAACATAAGAAGAAAATCTTTAAAAGTTTAACTAATTGAGTTTATTTCATTAATGTATCAAAAATCTATAACTATTTTGTGAATATGAATTTCATTCTCATATTTTTATCCATTTCTAAAAGATGCAATCGCTAATACTTATAATCTTTAAACTTTATTTAAAAAATATATTAACATTAATTTTGACATGCAGTTATACGTTAAAGAACTATTGCAACACAGGTGATGTTAGAAATCAAAATTCAAGAATAAGAACTCATTAATATTTAGAAGAATATATTAACAGTACAAGTGCTATAGTTCAACAATTAAAACACTAATATTAGCATAATTTTGTTTAAAATGAATATGGTGATTAAAGTTTATGTTGTAATGTGTAGTCAGTACACAACAAAAGAAGAGATTTATAGGTTTCTTAATGTATATATTCTTTGATGACAATTTAAAATTATTATACGGACATTAATAAATTACTGATTTATTCAACAAGTTTGATTTATATTTCATCTTTTACTGCGGGCCAGTGCTTTACGCATGCATACACAATAAGGAAAATTTATACATGAATTTGGAATATGAAATTTCATAGTAAAATTGGTTCCCTTTACTATATGTTACATTAAGTTACTTTTTGTTGTAATAACTACAAAGGAGATTTGAAAGGTCAATTAAGGATTGCAGGGAAAAAATTTGCTACATCTCTAAATTTTCTGATATTTACATATAAATGGTTAATCAATTCCTATACTGTTTCCTTATTTGAAATTCGAGTATAAATTCTACTTTCTTACACTGTTACTATAACAGTAGAATAAATTCCTGTTTTATTTAATATATATCAATGTATAAATATATAGAACTATAAAAATATTCCTTTATTAGCTAAATGCTTAAATAAAAGCCTAATCAGAATTTAGTATGTACTCAATAAATTGCCATTTTACACTAAACATAAATAAACATGTTCTTTATTTTACATTTGCCAGTTTACTATAATTTTAAGCATATTTTATTTTGAATAGTCGTATTGAATTAGGATACATAAAAACAAGTATGATACCATCATTCAGTAAAATATTATCTTAATCTTCTACTTCCTAGCATTTATACTTGGAAATAAATGATCCTTCATTAAATAAAATTAACTCCAAAGAGAACATCTGAATCATATCAAATAATCACACGAGTAGAAGAAGAGTTAAAATCTTATTTATTAAAAATAGTATTTATTAATTACTATTTCTAATAAATAAGATTTTGAAATAAGTAAGTGTTATATAATAGAAATAAATATTTATTATAAAATATAATATTTATTATATAATGTTATAAAATATTCTTAAAGGCATTAATTATTAAAAGCAATATTAAATGATTTTTCAAACAGATTTTTCCATTTGAAAAGCGTAAAATTTTTGATTTGAAACATATTTTAAATATTTATTTCAAACAAATAGGTTATCTACCTGCATTTAAATCAATTACAATTTAATAACCACTAAAAAACATCAAACGGGCTTCTCTTATAGATGATCAACTATCTTTAGATATTGGAAATAATGGAAATATTTTATGACTATATAAATCTCAAAATTTAAAGCAAATTTGAATGCTATTCAAAATCAAAACAATGTGCTTAATATAACTTTATGATTTCAGAAATTAAATTTCGTATTTATCAGAAAGAAATACACAATATATAAAAATAATAAAATGCATCTAAGTTTTAATGCAATTTCAATCAAATAAGATGCAATAATTAAGCAGATGAAATAAACAAATCAATGCACCAAGTTGTATAACTGACCCCTAAAAGGTCGAAATATGCTATTTGAACCAAATTTTATAAAAGAAACTTACTTTCGTAGAGTATGATGTGGACATGTGAACCCACCGAGTAGATGGTAACACGTATAAAATTAATCTCTTATTGCCTAAAAGTCTAACAGAAATTGAAGTAAATCTTGTCAAAGAGGTAGCAGCCATCGTGCATGGTAACCAGCCATGTGCAACAGCACAGCTAGAATGAAATGATTGAATAAACGCTTTCCTTAACGTCGTCTGCTCGGCAACAGATATCATGTTGCCACACGATATTTGTATATTTCTATAACATTGAAAAAGATTAATAATTTTAGTGAACAGTTTAATTTATTTTTCTTTAGATTTCGTAGGAAAAAAATTTACGATATGCAACTTCATAAATGAGACTCAAATGATAGATTAATATTTCAAAATATTTTTAATCTTTAAATAAGTATGTTTTACATTAACTGAATTGCCACGCAATTTCAACTAAACACTCAATTTTTTTTCACAGTATTTATAGAATCTGGGATTAATTTTTAGTATAATCTAAAAAGCAGAATTCTATGATTCTCAAATCTTAGAGAATTGTTACATTGTCTAATGAATATACGAATTATTCCCCCGAAGATGAATATGTTTGCTTAATGAATTAATTATTTATGGGAATGAAAGTGAAGATTCATTTTCAAGGAGCTAGAACGTGATATTTCTAGTAATTCTGACATAAAACCCAGGTTGAAGTTTTTCTGTGCACTTTAAAACTATCCATATCCATTTTATTTTTAAATTTTATTTGTTCTAGCATTCACCTCTTATTAGTTTGGAAGATAATGTGCTTTGTAGTTTAAAATTTTAAAATCATTTAAATAATATTTATAAACAATATTTTTATCTATGTATATTGAAAATATATAAAGGAAAACAATATTCAATGTTAATTTTAATGAATATGATATAATTTGTTCACCTAACATAATATCAAAAATAATGACATCAAGATTTAAAATATATTTTAAGTTTTTCTTTAAAGCCCTGCTAAACCTCCGTTTGGGGAAAACTGAATCATATGTTAATCCACTGGAGCACATTTTAACGAGCCAAAAAGTGGTACTTTCATAATAGAAACATCCGGATTTTTGAAAATTACAGAAAAAAAAACTAATCTCTATAGAAATTTTTAGCTTTTAATATTTTTCAAAAGGGAAAATATCTGTGAATAAATTTCAACCAAATTCTAATTTCATTAAGGCTTTATAAAATTTGATTTGGGGATATTTCCTATTTTTCTCCAAGCAATTACTAAGTAAACATTTTTGTTTATTTTAAGCCAAACATATTTTTGATTGCGTCAATATTTTGATACGAATTTTGATTAGAAATCAAACTCACTCTTATTTTTGAAAATAAAGTTCTGTACTCAACGCCACCTATGAAGCTGAAAAATTTTTAGCACCAAACTTGGCTGATTTTCATCTTACACTACGGTAACCTAAAGGAAAATTTCTGCGAAAAGCTTCTCCCCATACGATTCCCGTTGCTTTACGATGAGGTAGGGTACAACATCCAAGTCGAGAATTAGCTTTTCCCGCTCAAAGAAGTTTGTATAAAATAGAACGGACATCTGCAAATGATGCTTGCTAGATTCCTGTTCATTAGCGTTGGAAAAATAGCTATGATATGTACTTTCAAATCAACTTTGTTTATTTTCATTTAAATAAATTTTACAAAAGAAATATTACATGCTGTTTTGTTACCTTGTTCAATTATATTATTTACTGCGATTTTGAAACAAAACTATGTGTTAAAAATTAGAGGAACTTAATATTTATTACCTATGTATTAAAAATTAGAGGAACTTAATATTTAAAAAAAATGCATTTTATAAAATATGCAATATATTTCATCCATAAAATAAATGTATATAATTGTGAGAACCATAACACATTTATCAGAATAATAGTGAGACAAATATTTTAATTTGATTTTTAGTCATTTTTCACATAAAATGAGTTTTATTTCTACAATCAATTAGACATTTATTTTTACCTGCAACTGATTTCATTGAAGAAGACAAAAAATACAATAAATTAAGGTATGACCAAGATAAGATATTATTATACTAAAATATTACATTTAATAAAGAATTAAATATATTTTAAATTTGAGAAATTTTATATATATATATATATATATATATATATATATATATATATATATATATATATATATATATATATATATATATATTTGAAAAAAATTGGTTTCTAATAAAAGTTCAGCGGAAAAACATAAAAGCACTTCAATAACAAAACGAATGACGATAACAATACATTATAATGCAAATTTAATACAATACAAATAAAAAGCTGAAATTGTACTCAGGGAAATCACTTATGCACACAAGATTTATCTGAGAAAGCTGTTGTTATGCGCAACATAAATGCATTATTTTTGACAAGAAAAAAATAAGAATAATAAAATATCAAAAGAATATAAGTAGACATTATATAAATCTTGGAGCGTTATAAAATGTGTAACTAATGATAGTATCGATGTTCCAGATGATTTAATTCGAAATTAATATAAACATAATAAACAAGTCTGATAACTTTGTCACATGGAAATTTAGATATAAAGTTAATTTTTGATTTTGATACTTTCTAATTTTTGATTTCGTTTCATTCAGTTTTATTGCACGTTCAAAAAATTAAAACGAGGAAGATATAATTACTACCTTTCTTCTTGTGAAGATGCTGTATCAAAGTGATAACTTTGAAACAAATAAGAGTAACTGAATTGGAGTATGTAGTAACTGGATGAGAGTAACAATTACTAACAGATGCTTAAGAATAACGGGAAGGAAATTGGGAATATAGTAAGCGGGCCACAAATTTGATAGACAATCCGATTAAGACGCCGTCTAATAGTAGACAGATGCGGTCTCGTCGATGTCTTAGTTTGACGTACTAAAACGTTGTATCTGACATCATGAAATTTTAAACCAATTGTCTCGCGGAATGTTGCCAGATATTTCGAACCTGCTTGAAATCTAGAATCGTATTGCCATCTATCCTTTTTCTGACATAAGTGAGACATCAACGACGTCATTTGGTGTGGTGCGATTCTCGCCATATGTTCAGCTAGTCTCGCGAGATAAGTCTCATGTGATCATCAACGAATTTGCGGACTGCCTTAGATATGCTCCTTGCCACTTGAGTAATTCATGTAGAAGTAGTGTGAGTGAACGACTAACTTTCTTTCTGTCATGGCAACAACAATAATTAAATCATAAATCACTTCGTTGTCCGTAAGACACGATATGTAGTACAATATCATCTCTGCAAACTGGTTTTTAATACAACAATAGTAAACTCTTCAACTGCAAGATTCTGTTGAATAAACAAATGTATATTCATCTGGACTCCATATATTCATTTCTCGGGAATTCATTTAAATACTTTTACCAATTTAAATCTATTTGGTTCTTTTTCTCATTAATTAAACTCTATAACATTTGATACAATTTTAGTCTATTTTAAACATGGAAAAAAGTGATCTTAGTCTTAAAAGGAAAGTATTTTTCCACTAAAAGGAAATCGATGAAATATATTAGTCAGTTTCGGCATAAATTAAGATACGTCATTTTTAAAAATTCTATCCAAAATCTGTATTAATGTTTTAAATAAAAGTTTTTCATTATTAACTTAGTTTTGTATTTAATTTAGTGCAAATGCATCTTGATATGTTGTTTCAAATGAAGATCTTCTTTTCCCAGGCAGACGTATAATTGATATATCATTCTTCATAAAAGAATTATAAAAACTATCAGAGCACGTGGACATTTTGGATGTTCCTTTAGAGACATGATTTTAATTGCAGAAGAAAGGAAAGGTTCTTGATCAGGAATGAAATTTAAATGCAAGTTAAAGTAATTTCACGTTTACAAATTGGACAGAAAACTCAACCGAAACAAAATTGTGCCAGTGAATACGACAGCAGCTGCTGAAATTATATAAATAGGATGTGGATTTTCAAAGCTCTTTTAACTTTTTTTCTGTTTTAGAAGTATTTGGCCTTTCATATGAAATCCATGAATGAGCCACTGATTGGATAAAAGCAGCTTTTGATAACATGGAAAAAGCAGCTGCAGAAAAAAGTGTATAGTTCTGTTCTAAAGAACAGAACTCTGTAGATAAAGGAGTTCCTATGATTCCTGTTGTTATGGATGGAACATGGACCAAAAGATCATAGAAGACAAAATTTATCATCACTATCAGGAGTGGTAAATCTTAAATATTTTACTAAATAAAAGCAAGTTAAAAGGACGAATATAATTTATTATTAAATTATATTTATTATACTAATAATTTATTATTAAATTATATTTGGCCACTATTATATACTTTAGGTCAGCTATTATTTAAAATGCTGCTTTTTTCATGCATGCAATAAAATATTTTTACATTTCATACTATACATTAGAAATTTATGATTTTTATTTCTTTGTTTGCTATTTCTAATTGAAATTTCTACACATTACTATTTTATAGAATGTATTCTATTTTATACTATGCTATTTATAATATTTAATAGAATTACTATTTTGAGAAAATAGATAAATTACTAGATGGAACCCAATTATTGTCGTGTTTTTATGTAGCTATTTTAGGTTTCAGAATTCTTATAAAAAAGCACGTACTTTTTTAACGTGCATATTTATCAAGAATAATTTGCTGATAAAAAGAGCTCCACCCTAAAAATAATAAAGGGCTAATATATGATATAAATTATACAAAAGAGATAAGTTATTAATCGAAATGAGTGAGATTTGGGACTGGGTTAAATTTAATTAATTGATTTTTCTGAGGTAGAGACAAAAATTAAATTTAATTTTGCTTCATGGTGGCAACGTTTGCTTCTGATTTCTCAGCAAAGCAAGTTCTTTCTTCCTTTGCACTTGTCATGGGTAAAAATGCATCAAATTTATGATGGAACGAATATCCGTCTTTTCCCGGATCACTTTCAGAATATTGTCATTTTGATTATTTATTTGGAGAGTGGCTCTTCACAATCTGTATTGGGTGAATAATCCCGCATATATTTATTATTTTTTTGTGAATTTGCTCTTTTAAATTATCACCTTAAGTACACAAATGTTTTTTTTTAACCAAATTCGAAATTGAGTTTAAAAGTTTTCAGAAAAATTGTAGACAAATATAAACAAATCTAAGGAATTTTTAAATAAGTAATTGAGAAATTACAAATTAGGAAAAAAAAATAAGCGTAATATATATTTTTGATTATCGAAATCTAATGTATATGTCATATGATAAAACTCAAAAAATTTAGGAAAAACTTTTATACAATTAGTCTATATCACTGTAATATTCTTCCATTTTACAGTAATAATTTTTAATATTTATACTCATATCTCTAATTACTTGACAAAAATTATTCCATTCATCAAAAATCTGGTGGAGAGAAATTGTGTGAATTTGCGATGAAATTGAAATGCATAAAATTTATAGTTTCTAATACACTAAAGAGTAATTCACGGAATTTAATAAAGGAAGATTTTTTTAATTAAATTATTAATGATAAATAACAACAAAATAAACAATAAACATTTTTTTCCAACATTACATTTATAGAATTTTATCTAATCCAAAATAGTAAATATTTTTCCGTTTTGTGATTTATTTTATATATTTTATTGGGAGCATATTTTTTTAACAAATATTTAAACTCTTATTTATATAGTGTGAACATTATTTTTAATAAAATTATATTTTATATAAGAGCAGTTAATTAAAATATTTGAAAGAGATTCCAGCAAATTGACAATCTTATTTATAAAATAAAATGTTTAAACTTAATTTTTCTTAAATATAAGTAACTTTATAAAATTAATAAAATTTTCATACATTTTCTTTTGGCTTAAAACATTAATGGAAGTTTAAAATCATTATAAAATAAATTGTGTGTATATGTCATTAGTATATTTAAAATTTATTTTATATTGAATAGAGAAATCGTCTTTATTGCATGATTTTATAAAATGAATAATTTGCCAACAGAGAGAAAATCAGAAATTTAAATGAAACCACTAATGCGACATAGTGGCATTCACTTTATAATTTAAGAAATCTGTTTTCGTGTACTAAAAAAATTATATGTGGTGCTGAGTTTTTTTTTTTTTTTTTTTTTTTTTTTTTTTAATAAGAATTATTTGTGTTTATTTTGAGGTCTTCCTCCTATGCCATCACCAACTTGCGGATTCTTAATAATTAATAAAAAGAAGGACATTTTAAATATTATAAAAAGTGTTCATTTTAGAATGAGTAAAAGTTGAATGGCTGAACAACGAAAAATATGTAAGTAAAACAAATTTTAAAAAAATATAATTCTTAGCCATAAATATAATTTAATGAATGATACTTTTGAGTAAGATTATCTTAGCCAAATTTTTTTTTCTCTTTCAATTTAGGCTGCCATAACATGATACAATACAATAAAAGTATTATATCTTGGAGTAAGAAAAAATATTACTCTTCTTGTGCTATAGTGGAAAAAAATAAACTTGGAACCCAAAGGACATTCATGGTCAAATAATTGGAATGGCAGTTCAAGAATTCTCAATTACTTATTTCATTGGTGTAAAAATAAACATTGCTATTTTCCTTCACTCCCTTTCTTGTTCATCATCTGTAATATAACATTATTAATATAGGTTATATTTTTTTATAATGTAAGCTACTTAATGTTTAATCAAAAATTAATGACAATAAAATAATAATTTTTTAAGTATTCAAAATTTGTACAGGCGAATAATTCTATTAAAAATATTTGATTAGTTTATTCTTCGATATAAATTTTTAATTTTAACTTTATCTGGCTTAATGAGAATGGCATCATTGAACGGACAGAAATAAATTATGGATATAAGTAAAAAAAAAAGAATTTAAAAAGGAAGCCTGCAGTTTGTTGTATTCCTAGATGATTTGCATTAAATTTTTTTTTATTAAAGTGGAGATACCTATTTGTCAAAAAATATGTACATGGAAAAATGGATAATCATAGATTTTATACTAAATTATACAGCATTTTTGTACGAACTTATTCTAATAGTACAATATTTTGTTAATCTCAAAATTTTAATAAGAATTAAAACATTTTTAAAACTAAAGATTCATCAATCAAGGTTCTGTGAACGTTAAAATATCATATATAAATAAATACAAAATCGATTTTTGAAATACTTAAGATTTTAGCAGCTTTCTCATAAGATTGGAAAAATAATTATTTTGCTGCGTACGGCAAAACAAAAACCGCACTTTTAAAATAACTAATACAAAAATACCCAGATGTAATTTTTAAATTTGAAAGCTTAACTTTATTCATGATTAGATTTGCACATGTTAATATCATTCAGGTTTATTGTCATTGAAACTTAATTTCACTAAAATGAAATATTTATTTACATTTTTTCAATTTTTGGTTAGATGACATTTGTTTTTTCCTAAAACATTTTACTTAGCATTTTAGTCACTGAGTTTTATTAAAAGAGAATTTATTTTTCTTTGATAATCCTATAATACTTAAAGTTTACACAAAAATGAATTCAAGTTCAATCATTTCTGCAATTTTTTAAATATATTTTAGGAAAATAAATTCAAACATGTGACGAGCTTTGATTTTAGATATATACCATATTAAGGTTATTACCATGTGTTAAAAATAAATAAAATGATCTTTTTTAGTTTTAATAATAAAATCTTCCTTATAAAGATGTCAAGAGCCTTTTCATTAATGGAAATGGAAATTCATAACATTATCAATTGAAAAATAGAAAGTAAAAAATATAGATTTTATAAAACTGTGGATTTGATATATTTCTAGAAATTTAATTTTGCTTAATTACATATCATAATTTCAATAAAGTGTTAAAGAATAAACTTGCATAAAATTATTTTTTAAAAAAGTGGTCAATCTATAAAATATCGTAAAATTTAAACTTTGGCATGCTGTGCAAAAAAAAAAAAAGAAAGAAAGAAATGTATTGATTAATTAAATTTTGAATACATTTTATAAAAATTGTATTTTTTGTTGATAAAATTTTTATAATTATTAATATTTTACCAAAAAAGATCATACTTACTTAAAAGTGAAAAATTTTATAAATGCTACAATTATGTAACAATAATACTATATCATTTTCCCGCCATTATGCTAACAGAGATCGTATTTAATTCCATGAATATCAAACCTTCTTTGAAATATCTAATGAATGTCTAATGTATAAGCAAGGATTATCTAAAATCTCCAAGCGTCGTCCAACAGATGTTACAATATTCAAATATCCTTTACCCAGGTAGCAAAATAGTTTCGCCCAACATTGACAATTTTACCACAATGATCTCAATAATGGATCCATCATGGGCGCCAAATTTTACCCAATATTGGGCATACCAAGTGAAGCGTATAATGGTAGCTAAAATTCTCCCAATGAAAGAACTCTAACATAAGCAATATTGAACCAATAAGGAATGTTAAGTTTTCCTCAGTATGCCATAAGGCATTATTAGTCCTATAAAGGTAGCCAAATTACTTTCAATTTTGGGCATGCCAAGATTTTACCAAAATATATTATAGCAAGTTAAATCCAATATGGCTACATATTTTTCTAAGCTGTTTAATTGCGTTTTTGTTTATTAAAAATTTACTTACTAATTGAGATTAAATTTCCTTAATCTCTTGCATTTGAACCTTCAATTTTTAAAATTTCATCGTTGCCGTTGCATTTTTTGTTAATCAACAAACCTTAAATTTTTTTCTTTATCAAGATGTTTTGAAAAATACGTCGTGTTAGCAAGTTTGATTTTTCTTTTATTTATGATAACAAAGTTTGGTTAGCAAGAACTTTTGTTATCAATTTTAACTTAAAATTATAGTCAAAATCAAAATATTTTATGGACACAGGTGCTGTACAATCCAGGATGCCAAATTCTGAGTTTGGCGATTTTTGGCGGATTTTCTTATGTATCTGGAAACCGGATTTTTATTACGTCTTAGAGATGGGAGACATAAAAATTATACAGTAAATTCTATTTTGGCAACCCTACTATTTACGTCATCGCGCACGTCGAAATACCTCATCTTGGCAACATTTCTTCATCGATAAAAAAAATTCAGAATTTGGAACCCTGGATTATATGGCACCTGTGCCCTTTGATGTTCAGATATATTATATTTTATTTTTAATTTTCAATTGTTTTGTACCATGAAACTACTCCAAAATCCTATGTTATTGTTATACATAAAGTAATAATGATAATTTAGCTTTATAAGTATTTATTTACATTTATTTATAAACATATAAATTTCTTATGAATGCATTTACAAAATATCGTTCGAAAAGAAGTATTGTAATGATTTATTTGTTTCTAAAATTTAGTTTTCTTTTCTTATGATGCAGTAAAAAATAGTATTTCTCTTATGCATTTTATAATATCTTAATATCAAAAGTTTCTATTCGATTTATTGATATACTTCTGTAAAGTTATGTTTTACATTTAATTTGGATTATAATTGGGGTGACAATACAGAGTTAGGTTTTTAATTTGAAATTATCATTAGAGATTTCTTTTTCAAAAAATAGTTTAAATGCTCAGCTAATTATTGATAAGTTACTTAATAATATGTTTTGATAGAATGGATAAATTTTTAAATCCATAGACAACAATTCTGTGTTATCAGTATACATTAAAAATAGCTTTAAATTTCCAACTTTAATTTCACTATGCCACAGGAAGTTAAATCAAATTAATTTATTTAAATCATATTTAAATGTTGAAGAATTAGTAAGCTAATTATTTTCTGTAATAATTAGCTTAAAGTTTATGTAAATAATGTTCAAAAAATCTCATTAGATAAACGAAATGTTTAAAATTTTGTAATATTTATGTCGTTAATAAGTCATAGATCAGGGATAGGTACTAGGACTATGATTTAGAGAGAAATATATATATTAATTACTACCCCAATAATAATGTAAAAGGTGTTTAATTTTAAGAACTAAAAAATTTAAAATGCTATCGAACAAATACTTTAAATGAACATTCATTTCACAATGAAGACATTCATTTTGTACTGCATTTCAATGTACTATAGCAAGTTCCTTGAATGTCCGAGCCATTTTTCAAAGTTTAAAATTTTTCACGAGTTGCAGTTAAATACGTATTTAAAAGGTATGCAACAAGGATATTAAAAAAAAATTTTTTACAGAAATTATATTTATTGAAAACATTTAAATAAAAATAAAAAATATGTCTATTGAATTTAAATATTAAAAATTACCACATTTATTTTACTTCTCTTGATAATCCCTTAAAATCTGGTGAATAATTGGTGAGAGCACTTTTCAGTAATTCAATGAGATGCTGGTTAGTTACAACTGATTTGTGCTTAGAGTTCACAAATTTTAAAGTGGAATAAAATGATTCACATAAGTACGTTGTTCCGAATATTGAAATAATTCAACAAGAAACCTTTTTTGAATTCAGAATTCTGGTACAAATTTCCAAAATTTAAAAATTGGCGTAGACTTATATTTTATCTCCCCAACCATACGAAACTAAGGACTAAACACCTCCATTGAATGAAAATATCTTCCAGTGCCATCGAAACAACATTATATGTCCTCATTGCACATTCACTTAAGTTCTTCCAACCATAGCTTTGATTACCCTGCCATATTGGGAAAGCTCTTCACGATCCATCGTATCAACTTCCCTATTCTTCAAAAGTTATAGATGTGACCAGAGCTGTCTTCGACCTTTTTGGATCAATTTGATTTCATTACACGTGTAAGGGTATCAGATTCTGGTACTTAAACATCTTGAACTAACTAAACTATGAATTTCCCAGTTAACAGGGTCATATTTTGAATTGCAATTACATAAAAAAAATTCCTTAAATAAAGAATAATAAAATAATACAACTTACTCTTTATTTAAAGTGTTACTAGTTTTAGTATTGCTATAGAAATTTCATTCTAATTTATGAATTACTATGAAGTATTAAAAATCTGAAGCTGTATTTACGTAGATTTTTAATTATTAGTTGTACTAAAAAATGATAAACACTGAAGAAAATATTTTTTACATTTTCAGCAGAAATTAACAGCCTGTGTAAAAATGATTCGTTCTTTAAATTATATAAATTATTTCCGATGCAGATTGTGTATTAATATGTATAAAAATACACTAATATAATTTATTTAAAAACTAAGGATTCACTAAAGGTTCGATTAACGGTAATTTTACATTTCTTTAACAATATAACATAAAATCTTCTATTTAATGTTCCTACTTGAAAAATGCATTTATTTTGTTTTACGTTAATGTCACATTAAATGAACTCTGGCTTTAGGCATTACTGAACTCATAAATATGATCTGGATCAGGCATGGCGAACTTTTTTTGTGGCACGTTACCTATTTAAAAAAGATTTTTTATGACTTTGTGGCACAAAAAAAGTTCATTCGAAATGATTGCGTGGTGAAACTATGCGTAAGTATAGTTAAATAAACAAATAAAAGCAATTTTTTAAACATTTTTTTATTAAACAATGTTTTACAAAAAGTAATATGCTAGAAACAAAACTCACGTTTAAAACAGATGTTTTTAATGTGATTTTTGTTGCTGCACACAAGATGATTAAGATTTAATATCTGGTTCATATTTAGTTAATTTCAACAGTACGCATGTAGAGCTCGACTCATCCGTTATTCTACTCCTATATTTATCTTTTATAAAATTTAATTCTGAAAACAGAGATTCACATGCTTAAGCCGATGAAAATATTGATAAAATTGATTTTGCTAATATTTTTAAACAATTAAATGTGTCAGGAATTGAACTCCATATAATTAGAATTTCATCTTCTGCAATTTTATCTATTTTATCCAATAATAGATTAATTTTAATAATTTTTAAATTATTTCTTAAATCAACAAATTTTTGGTTCCATATGGTATTTGACTGGAATTCTACAAATTCCATTTCAAATTCCTTAAAATTTAATCACTCAAGGACTTTTAAATTTAATTTTTCAAATCGTATTTTGTATCAGAATATAAAATAAATTTTAAATACTTTTCAAATTGTTTAAATAGTAAAAATCTTGCAGAAAACTCCTGAATCAGGGATTGAATTACTATTGAAAATTCTTTCTTTAATGACTCTTTTTTTTTTTTTCTCCGTGATATTTACATTTAGAAAAAAACTCTGTATTCGGAAAATATTTATATGAATTTGAAAGAATATCACGATTAAAAATCTGTAGTTTGACTTCAAACACTTTGATTAAGTCAAACATTATCATGACAGTTTTATTTACACATTGTAGTTTTGTATTTAGTTCATTTAAGTGAGAGTATAAATCAGTAAAATATTTAACTTTGTTAGCCATTCTAAATCTAATAATTGATTATATTGGTCAATAATTTTATCATTATTTACAAATAATTTTATTTCCTCCAAACAATCTACAAATCTTGGCAAAACATTTCCTAGGCTTAACCAGCGTACATTATTGTATAAAAGTAAGCTATTGTAAGACGCGAGTTTGTATACTTTGTTTAACAATTCTAATAATTATTTTTTATTCATTGCTCGTGCTGATATAAAGTTGATTAATTTTGTTACTAAAATCAAAACATCATCAAACATTTTTAAACCTGTTTTGGCACATAACTTTTGTTAGTGAATAATGCAATGAAAATCAAGAGTTTTGTGTCCAATACATTTTGTAAATAAATTTATAAATCCGTTTTCCCGCCAGCTCAGTCTCGAGTTCCTTCAGTTGTTACACAATTTTAGAAGGATATATTTCTCTTGTTTCCAAAGCATCCATAACTGTATTATAACTGTCTAATCCTTTTGTTGTTGTTAATGTTGATAAACTTATTAACTCTTCTTTAATATTGTTTTGAACAAAATAATGTACAAAATTTGATAAGCGAGCAAAGCCTGTTACGTCGGTAAACTCGTCAAGGATAAAGGATATAAAATCGCAAGACTTTATGTGAATTTTTTGTTAAAAATTTACATTTTCCGCCATATCCCAAATTTTCTCTCTTTCACTGTATTCCTAGCTATCGTCATGTCTTTAATTCTTTGGATAATTTTTTCTTTGTTTTCGAAATCCTGTAATAAGTATGGTGCACATTGCAGCCAAGCATAATTTAAAAAATTCACCTTCATTAATATTGAGTAATAGCTTTTGAAACTTGATAACTAGCAGCAGTGGTGTTTGACTCAGTTCCAATATATTTCATTACAGGAGTAGTTTGAGCATTTTTATTTTTTAAAGCACGTGATATATACTTCTTTTGCTCTTCTACACTTGGATCGAGAAGAAATTTATGGTTGGTTTCATAATGCCGCTTTACTGAAGATGTTCTACAGACTACAGTCTTAGAACATAAAATACAAATTACTTTACTATCCTTTTCAATCATATCGTATTTATCAGTCCACCAAGATTGAAATTCTCTGCTACAACATGTTTCGGACAATTTCGATTTCTTTATTGAACTAGCCATAATAAGAAATTCTAAAAAATATATATTTTAATAATATTGTTATAAAATAAATAATTTATTCCGCATTCGTTTGCAAGAACATATTCACACAAGAAAACAATGTATTAGTTCAAGGTAATTTTGATAATTATTTCTATATTTTGCACTGATTTAACGATAAAATAATTTCTCATAAGATTAAAATATTTTATTGTTCGAAAATAAGCAAAATAAATTATAAGTTTAGTAACTTTTAATACATTAAGATTGTTACTGGTCAAAACTTTAGTCGTGACGCAATATGTTCTTGCAAACGAATGCAGAATATAAAATTTGAAATAATATGTAAAAATAGTTGCGTAAAAATAACACTAAATCTATTTACAATAAACAGTTATATTTTTTTAACTAGTCACTGAAGTTTCAAAGACGACGGTTTACTAAAATTGACTAATGCAGTTTGTCTTCTGATTCGAGCTCTGCGACGGCAACATTAGCAGGCGAAAAACTGGATACGCAAAAAAATTTCTTATGCGATTTCTTGTACTTCGAGAGAATTCATGCGATATTTTAATAATAAAATGTATACTTTGACGGTTCTAGTTAACATACTAAGATAGGTATTCAGTGCTACAAATTTATATCATAAATCATAAATTAATTGTAGATTGATAATTTTTAATTCTATCAAAAAAGATAACTTATAAAAAAATTTTGTTTTTGAGAGTGCCATCAAAATTTTCAAACGTGCCATTTGTAGCACGCGTGCCATTGGTTCGCCATCCTTGACCTAGATCCATTATATTTAACATTTATACCAACTTTATCATGATGATTTAAATAATTATTACTTAAAGGTATGACTAAGGGTAGTTTCGTATTTATAACATATCATAGAGTTATATCCTATTAAAAAATGTCTACATAAAAAATTGCGTTTTTTTTTTTTTTTTTTTAAATTACACAAGAAAAATTATCATAACATTCATCCTTCATCATAACATTTATGACAACTAAAGACTAAGATAATAGACTAACGACTCTCTCCTAGGCGGCATCAAAAACTGACAAGCCATTTCGGATACACTTTCCTGGACATTTTTGACACTAGGTGCCGGGAAAAGCATCTCAAGCGTTAGATGGGAATTTGTTTACATTGAGTTTTCTATCGTCTTGAAGTAGATAATTTTATATTTGAAGATTCATATTGTTGTAAAATGTCAAAATTATGGTTTTGTCCTGGCTGTAACAGGGGCTATAAATCGGATATTAATCGAAAAAACCATCAAGTCTTAGTGCATCAAAGGTATTGCTTGCAAGGCAATGTATAAAATATATTTAATCTATTTCAATTTTCAATAACTGACTTTATCTTTATAAATTAGTTTAATGTGGTAAAATGAGCAAAATCTATGCATTTGTATTATTATTTTTTGTGATCAGGCATGCAATCGACGATCTAAATTTTGCTCTAGCAAGGTATATTCAAATATCTAGTTTGGATATTCTTAATAAAATATTGCTAATTACTTAAAATGCAACTATTTCAAGTAATTAAATGTTTTTCTTTTGTTTATATATATTTCTACATAATATATTGCGAAAAATTTTAAATAGTTATTATAAGGAATCCATAAAATATTTATATATTAATTTAACTTTACCTCCATATTCTTCAATTGTTTGCAGATTCCTTAATAACTAAAATGTATAATAAATCAATGTTAAATCTAAAATTAAGTGTATAATTTATCACCAATTTAAATAAAATAAGAAAAAAATTATTTTATTATAGGAATTCGAGCAATTGCAGGTTATATTACATTTGATGTTGAATAATGCAGTAATTGAATTACCAAAGAGTAAAGGTTTTTACAAACATTTTACATGTATAAGAGGAAAATAAAATGGAATAAATCTTGTCTCTGAAAAAGTCTGTAAATTTGCTGAATGAAAATCATCTTATTTAAATCAAGTCCAAAAAAGAAGAAACTAAAATGTTTAAAAAATTGTGTTACCAAGATATTTAAAAATCCTTAAATATGTTGGTATTCCATCTAAAGAAGCCTTCAAAAATTCACTGATTATGCAAAATATTTTCATGATTATGGCAGAGTGAAGATATTTTGAAAATCATATATTTTGAGCAACATATTTTAAAAATCGTCCATCATACAACATTGCAAAACTGGAAAATGTTTAGGAAATATTATTGAAACTAAGAAATTCAGAAATAAAATTACTAATCAAACTTGTATTCATATAGCAGAAATTATCAATTTCAAATGCATATTAAATAAAAATTTAATTTTATATAAAAATATTTCTAAGTACCGTATTTTCCGGTATATAATCTGCAAGACCTTTTTTATCAGTAAAAGAAAAAAAAAAGCATTGTATATAAATGCAGCGGCGTATAATCCTAGGTAATATTTTGGGCGAATATTTGAATACTACTCATAATGTGGTGGAAAATAAAATGAAAAATATACAGTGTGTGATTAAAAATATAATAAATTGTACAGAAAAATATTTATTATGAAAAAGATTTGTTTAAATCTATCTCTCTCAACGCTAAGTGCTATAATCTGAGATGAAAGCGTTATACATGGATCGGGGTCCAAGAAGAATCTAGTAAAACTGATCAATTTTTAGTTCTTAAGAACTTTTAAAACGAGGTTAAACATATTTTAAAAATAAAATGTATTTATTTTGTTAAGAATAAAACGAAAGAAATGGATTATTTTCGAACTGCGCACTGGATACATTTTTTTCTTTTGTACCACACATGCTTTGTTTGTCACCTTACATTACCGCGTTTGTCTCCATTTTTTTTATTTGCCTTCCATATAACTTTTGTGCTTAAAATTTGTTGTATAATTTAAGCGTCCTAGGTTTCACATGACGATATACGAATTTGAATTTCTCTAGAGCGAAAACTCTCAAATCACGACAGAATGCGAAATGACGTTATCGAGTAGCAACCTTATCCTAGACATTGAATTGTGGCGCCATCTGTTATTTGTTTTATGAAACATAAAGGACATTACTTTCAAAACCTTATTGAATAAACCTTATTGCTTTTCCAATAGGAAATGTTTTTTTTATCAGATTATCAGCGGCGGTGTATAACATGCAGAACGAAACTAGAAACTTTTTTTAACTCATAATCCACGGATTATGTACACGGAAATACGGTAGTTAACATTGCGAAATTTGAAATATTTAGGACTGTTATTCTATCGTGTGTGAATCTTTACTTCAAAAATTTTTTAAAAATTATTTATAAATACGCAGAATTATTATTTATAAATGCACAGAATTCTTTGCAAAATTGTATAATTTTGCAAAGAATTCTGTGAGAATATACGGAACTTACAGGAAATTTGCGTTACGTTTTATATGATTTATGTAAAATTTATTTTATCTTACATTTAATTATCTTATTCTTTCAAATATAATTTAAATTTTTGACATTGAATGGACATATACATTAATATTAATTTAACTTTAGTTAATAACTGAAAAATGATTAATCCAAAAAATTTTTAAATTTTTATTTATATTTTTGGTATTGGTTACAATTAATATTTTTCAGTTATTATATCCATGTGAAGTATATTAACCATGACTGGTTAGTGTACTTCTTATGGTTTTAGAATTAAAAATAATCAAGAACTGCATATTTTATTATAAAATATAAAATATGCATATATTCTGGTAATTTTTTAAATTTCTTTCATGAAAGTTACGTTTCCTCTTGAAGTATATTGATTTACAATATTGTTTTTTTTCTTTTTAAAATGTTTAATAGATTAATTCATTACTGATATTGACATGGGAAAAAAACTGATATTTTTATGCTATTACAAAATATAAGTATGGTTAATATGTTATAACAATTTAGTGATAAACCTTTTTTATTAAAGTATTGTTGCAATTGATTAAATGTAATGCAAGTTTTATTCAAAGTAATGCATTAAATCATATTTTGAAAACTTGTATACAGCAAACATCAATCATTATTTTTATTTTAAAATGCCTGTTAATTTCATAAAAATATATTAGTGTTATTGTGATTTATGTTTTTAAAGGGCTTTGTTAAGTGAATGGTTGTTCTTTAAAAATGGTATATCAAATATATGTGATTGTAACACAAGCATAAAACTGAATATCAGTAATGTGAAAATTCCAGATTATATTATGATAATTATTATAAATGAAGTAAAACCCAAATAAAAATTTAAAGATGAAGAAATTTTTAATACTTTAGTATGTTTTTTTTTTAATTTAATAATCATTTCTGTAAGAAATAAATTCCATTAAATTTTAATTAAAATTCCATTAAATTGCTTATATATTGATATTTATTTTTGTTGCATTTTTTGAATTATTACAGTTGATATTCCTACTTAGAAGAATATAATTTTTATGATATAAAAAAATTTATATCTCTTAGTAGAGTATATTTTTCATTTTAATTTTTTGCTAAAATAAACGATTTTAGAGATGGAAGTTTAAAACATTACTAAGTGTGAAATATTAATTTGTTTTGTAATTATTTTTTTTTTAATTTTATTTCCAATGGTACATTATAGACAGTAACAGCAAAATAAATAAGAAGGATAGAACAATAACACAGAAAGATACTGCAACGGAGTCTATTAATCTAACATGTCTCTAGCTTCCCAATAGCGCTCAGTAAGAGACGTCTTACGAAGTGCAGGGCAAAGAGGAAGATGCGCTGCGTCCATGACCTCACCAATGTTGCAAAGAGTGTAGAGCGGAGAAGGAACGATACCAAATCTATTTAGATGTTTCCGCAGACAGTGGTGCCCGGTGGCAAGGCGGAATTTAGCCACCGCTCTATGTCTTGGACTATTGCGCAGATCTAGGATGGCATTCTTCCACTATTTAAAAGCAATGCAGTTTGTAAGATCTTCATGAGTTCTGGACTTAAGAGTTCTTTTGACAAGATGCTCAATAGAACAGAAGGGCAAGATGCTCAATAGAATAGAAGTCTGCGTAATTAAAGCGCCCTTCTTTGCAAGGTAATCTGCATTTTCATTACCTGTGACTCCGCAATGGGCAGGGATCCACTGGAGGACAATGGTCTTCTCAAGGGATGCCAGGTTCTCAAGATGTTGGCGGCAGTTCAAAATGTCCTGTGTTAAGGGATTATTAGAGGGTACAATGGCCATCAGAGCAGTTCTTGAATCACAGAGGACAACAGCTTTTGTAAATTGATCTATGTGGCAATGTAGCTGAGATAGAGCCAAGCGAATTGCCTCGATTTCTCCATCAAAGGCAGAGCCCCGTCCCACCGGGGCATAAAAGGAAAAGACTTCGGAGAAAACTCTGGCACCAGCATTTGGTCCTTTTGATAGGAGGGATCCATCGGTAAAGATCCGGAGCCACTCAGGATAGTATCTACTCAACACCTCGTAAGCCAGGACTCTCAAAATAGTAGGATGCATATTACTTTTATTGATACTTTGACACAGATCAAGATTAAAACAAAATTGTTTCAAATTTATTGAATTTTGAGGTGGTACAAGATATTCAAATTCATAATTTAAATCAAGAGAATATTTTAGGTGTAAAACTCCCTGAAGAAAGCCTTTCTGAGTCTTTAAATTTCTATTTAGGTCTCGGCTGGCCTCGTTCCAAAGTGATAAGCAGCCAGGAACTCTAATGATCTTTTCCCAGAGAATTATAGCCTTCTCCTGAACCGTAGTTTGTAATGGTCTAACACCAATCAACAAGAGCATAGCATCTATCGGGGTAGTCTTTACAGCCCCAGTAATGATGCGTAAAACTTGATTTTGTACTTTTTCCAAAGTATCATGTTCTTTTTCTCCAGCTACGATAAGTGATTCACAGAAATAGATAAAAAGGGGGCGAACAAACGCTTGGTGGGTCTGGAGTAGAATTTTTCCAGTGCGACCCCATTTTGCTCCGGCAAGCCATTTGAGAACACTCAATCTCTTCAGAGCACGGTTAGAAACGTCCTCTACGTCAGACTCCCAGGTTAGTTTGCGATCAAAAGTCGCACCCAGATATTTAAAATTGTTACACGTAGGGATTAAATTGCCTTAAAACATTAATTGCGGTTCCCCAGGTTGATGCATAAGTGAGAAAGTAAGGCAGTATGATTTAGATAGATTAACCTCCATGTTATTGAAATTACACCAACTCTCCAGAGCATTTAAAGCGGGAGAAAGTTTAGAATCTGTACTTCTCATTGCTTGAACTTTTTGAGAGACAGTCCATATGACTAGATCATCAGCGTATAGGAGGCATTTGACCCCAGAGATGTCTCTAATTTTAAAAATTAGGTCATTAATATAAGTGTTAAAAAGGGTACAACTACTAATGTCCCCTGATAGAGACCCGTCTTAAAGATTTTGAAGTTTGACAGTGCATTGCCGTATCTAATCTTGCAGGAACGTTGGCACAAGAAGACCCGAATCCAATTAAAAAGTTTTGACCTGACACCCAGTTCAGATATTTTCAAAAGAAGATTTTCTCGCCATACTTTGTCATAAACAGACTTAAGGTCAATAAAAACTGCCATCAAGACATGTCTGTTATCAAGGACATTTTTAACTGATTGGCTCAAGAGGGCGACATGTTGGTTGGTGGATCTAGAGCCTCTAAAACCAGCCAGCTCTTCAGCCAATAATCCGTTAAGTTCTATGTAGTAGTTACGCTTTCCAGTCTTCCCCAGAACGCTGGTCAGTGACATTCATCTGTAACTATGAAGATTACCTAGATCTTTGTCTTTCTTGTGAATTGGTATTACAATAGAAGTTCTCCAGTCAGCCGAGATATTGCTAGAATTCCAGATTAAATTGAAAAGGTTCCAGATGGTTTTAAATGCACTAGGGCCCAGGTAGATTAGAAATTCAGGGTGGTTGCCATCTGACCAGGTGATTTACCGACTGAGAGGCGTCTCAGTGCATAGGTTAATTCATCCCTCATATGTGCGACAAAAACTGATTCATGATCAGACTTAGACCCTGACTGCAGGTGTGCAGTTTTCCGCTTAACAGTAGGCAAATTTATTTTTGCATGGGTGTCCTTACGATGGACCTCAGAAAAGTTCTGAAAGAAAGCTGTTGCTACAGCTGAATCCGATGTCAACTTTTTCCCTTCAACTGTGAAGGTTTGTTTAGGTGGGCTAGTAGAATCATTTATTAGATTGCCTATGTATTTATACGTTCTTTTACTATCAGTACGGTAGTCTATATTGGAAATAAATTCCTTAAATGAAGATCGTTTGCTGGCAATTACGGCTTTTCTAAAGATTGCAGATTGCCTTCTCCAGGCCTGAACATCACAAGGGTGCGAAGTCAACTCCACCTTTCGCTTAAGTGTATCTCGTTTGGCTTTCAATATGGTCAGTTCACTTGTCCAAAAGGATCTGAATTTCTTTTGTCAACCTCTAGGAATAGACTCTTTACCACATGCTATAATTGTGCCTTTAATAGTTCTATAAACTTTATTGGGATTCAAGGTAAAGACTATCTTATTAGGGTTAAGGCCTTTGGTCTAGTAGTTTAGTGAAGAGTGGCCAGTTAGCTTCCTTAAAATTCCAAGAGACTTTAGAGAACGAGAATGGTCTCTGGTCCGCATTAAGTATTTTAATTTCTGCAAGGACCTGTCGGTGTCCCGATTCGGGATCCGACAAGATTGTACGTTTAGTATAATTGCAAAGATCCGCTGTGACCATCAACAGATCAGGGTTGGTGCCTCTGTCATTGTAATGTAGATAAGTAAGAGGGTCTTTTTTGTAGAATAATAGCTCAAAAGTAGTTGAGCGTAGTAAATCCTGGACTCTCTTTCCAGCTTCATTAGTATCCGAGTAGCCCCACATAGGAGAGTGAGCATTAAAGTAACCTAAGAAAATTGAATGTCTTGTGTGGTTAATATAGGAAAAATCTGGAGAATTAGCTGGAGGGCTATAAATAAGCAACATTTTAAAATGGGCTTCATCTTTACAGTCATATAGATGAACTACTTCACTTTTGTCATTGTCGATCCCCATTGCTTTTATGATGCGGAAGTCGGCCGTTTATTCCCTCCTGACACCGACTAGTATGCCACTAGCTATTTGTCTGAACTTTGTAAGTTCAAAAAGAGAGTATGCTTGTAACATGTAAAATTATTGGCTTTCAGCTGTTAAGTTAGTCTTCATAATAGTAAAGACATCGCCTTCCTTCTCACGCAAAGTCTGCAAAAGCTCCACGCGTTTGGCTTGGGATAGACCGCCAGCATTCCAATGCAACAAACGAAGAGTAGAAGCAGCAGGCATAATGCCAGTTGTAGATCTTTTTGCCCCAAAGTATTACCAGGTGCACCATGAGGAGGTAGATCTACATCGCACCCTGTTTTGGAATTATTGAATTCTCTATATTTTTAATGGAATGACTTCAATCAAAATTATCTGTTTTGATATTGCATTCATGGATAAGTATTGTCATTGTTTTTCATGCTATCTGAAAACCATATGTTCACTAGTTGTTTAGTTTTGTTTTCAGGAGTATTCCATCTCAAAGCAAAGGAAGAAGAACCACGTAAAAGTCATTAGTAACTTCAAGATGCTATCTGTGCCTATCCAAATAAAAATATAATGCTGCATTACCAAAAATTTTGTTTTATTTGGATAATAAGGTGTATACACACAAAATAAAATTCTAGGAATATTGAATAGTTTTTGTGGTATATTTTAACATCTTTTTAATATAATAAGTTTTGATAAAATTCATGAAGAAAATAAAAAGTTGCAGGATTTTATGTTCAATCTAAACAAGTCTGGAAATTTTATTTCAAACTTTATGATATTGTTAGTCTGTCCATATTATATCCATAAAATGTTAATTACTTTTATCGTGTATATTCAGCCTACATCAATTATTCTTCATGTGAATTCCAATAAAGTGTTGACTGAAAGAGTAAGATTTAAAATTTTTGTTGAAATTAATATGAAATGTATAATTCTTGATTCCATCGAGCTCAGTCCATAGATTGGGTTTGACTGAAACTAATAATTTAACTGAAAACTTGTTGAAAAAAATCACCTCCATGTAAGATCATTCAAATTTTTGCAAAATATTATATATATGCAGCAGGGAAATCTTACAAATCTTTATTTTAAACACTACACCAATTTACAGCTTTCACAAAAGTTATTTAAAAATATATTTTTCCTTAAATTCGTAAAATTTAAATATTTTAATTCCTACATTTGTACAAATGTCTTCTCTAAAAACCATTCCTTCATATAAATGAATATATTAACAATATTATATATTAACTTCATATAAATGAATATTCAAGTATAACATATATATTAACTTCATATAAATGAGCAAATTTCCTATAAGTTAAGAAATTTAGAACCAATCAAATAAATTTTTTAAGCAGATTTATCCATTACTATAATTTAAGCAAATTTTCTTAAATAGATATCATGAAAATTTATCAAAACAACTACTCAAGAATATCATTTATATATAATTTATAATTAATGTAATCATGAACAAATTCAGATGAAATGTAATTTCAATCTAATTGTGTAAAAGTTATATTACAGTTAAATATTTGGATACAATTCAAAGTTACAGCTTGTTTTATAAGTGTAATCATTCTTTTAAATAGCAGTGTTAAGTAGAATTTGATTAACTAACATCAAGACACTTTATTACTTTTATTTTAATGAAAAAAATAGATAGTTAATAAAAAGGATACACAAGTAAATATATTTGATAATGAAATGTTAAAAAATGTTACGTAACTTTAAATATTTAAAAAACAAACAAAGGTATTCTATTTGTAAATTTTTATTATTTTCAATAGCAAAATAATTGATTGAATGGGAACATAATTTTCTTTCATACTGATTTGGCCACTTTGCGGAGTTACACTAAAATTTTTAAACAGACACCAAAATTTCTTTATCTACTTGACGTAATTCTTTTAAGGTTTAAATAAAAATATTTATAAAATTCCTTACTTGTTTTTATTAATGTTATTATTTATCAAGAGGTAGTTTTTACCAGATGTTTTGTATTCTAATAATCACACACACACACACACACAAATATCAAATATCCAATATTGGATTAATCAGAACTTCCTAAATATAGTCCTTAATATAATAATTTTAATTTTAAGATGCCATTTTGTTGCTAAATAGTTGCTTCATTGTTAACTAATGATTTTCTAATCTTTATAAATAATTGCATTGTTTTTATTGTAATGAATTGCTTGTATTATAAAAAATCAGAAAAAATAAAAATTTAAGAGTATTTTGCAGTTTTGTTATCAAAACAGATTTCATTGCTTATTCATGATTTTCATAATTATATCCAGTTTACTAATTGAGCATTATTATTATTTTATGATATTTTTAGATTGTAAGATAATATTTGAATTAGAATTATTATTTAAATTTGTAAGTTTCTTATAGAATCTTAAATGATAGATTTTTACTTATGTACAAAATAAATTCCTTAAAAGGAAAATAATACTTACTTTTGCTTTTTGTTTTTTAGATAAATAAAATTAATTTTAAGAATTATATACATAGAGTACATAAAATAAAAAGAACATAAATCTACAAATTTAGGAGTAGTGGAAGGAGCATCTCATTCAAGAATTGGAGTTGAGTTTAAATAACCACCATGTTAATTATAAAACTTTCTATAGGATGTTTAACTTCATGTCAAAATTGATACTTTCTTATCCAAATGAATCATTGGTTTAACATTTCTGATTGCACATAATTGGCAAATTTATAAATCCAAATTTTTCATTGATGTCTGTAAGTAACTTATTAAATCAAATCGAAATTATTTTGACTTATTAAATATTTCAGTGATTTATTTCTTATATTTCTTTGTTATGTCAGAAATGCGAGGAAAATTAACATATAAATTTTGGAAGATATTTGGCTTTAAAATTTATATTTAATACAAGCATTTTTATGATTTTTGAAAAATATCACATCGGTGAGTATAATATATTTGTTACAGTACATTAGTACTGTAACAAATCAAAATTATAAACATTTAAATAAGCGTTTCATCATTAAAAAATGTTTCAGTAATTTAATAAAGTTAATTTTTAGAAGTAATAATATGCTTATAAAAATTAACTAAAAAAAATTTAAAAAATCGTAAAAGGTGATTATGTTTTTAAGCTTTTAAACAACATTTTAAAGGGCTCAACGAGATAAGTATGACTAATTAATAAAATATATTTTAGTATAATTAAAATTCATGAAAATTTTCAATATTAAATCAACAATACAAATTACTTAACCTTAATAACTAGCGTTTTTTCGTCATATAATCCGCAGACTGTGTGTTAAAAATGTTTCGAATTTCTTGCCCGTATTATAAGCTTTCCCGGATAATTTAGTAAAAAACATTCTACACCAAAAAAGCTTACAATAAAATTTCGAGAGAAATATCATTAATGTTTAATATAATAAATAACAGATGGCGCCACAATTAAGTTAATTTTCAATTCTGTTCATATAAGTTGAAGAACAAATTTCGTTCCTGGGAATGATTTAGTTAGGCAGCAAACTTGGTCACCTTCACCCAGTGGATGACTACAAGCTGTTCACAAGCCATGGATGAAATGACGTCACGTATGACCAAATTGAGGTGGATCTTTCCACCAAATGGAGTATTCTGCATGTTTAATTTTTTTTTATCCACAACCGAGCGACAAGTGTATATTTACTTGATTCGTGCCGTTTGGACAAAATGGAATTTAAATTTTCTCTAGAAATAGAAGAATTTATAATTGAATATTTTAAAAGTAACAAAGATGCCTGTAGGACCCAAAGGATGAAAATTATTTTAATTAAAAAAAAAACTCAAATTTATAAAAATCTGAGTATAAAAATCAATAACAATTTTGAGAAACAATTCTCTGGTAAAATTTCACTAGATTTTTTAAATTATTTTTATTTTATTTTTAAATCCTCCTCATAGCAATTTGTTTTTAAAGTTAGAAAATCTTTTTTGAATATTTTTAGTAAAACTGAACTGAATGAAAAGTTTTTAATTTAAACTGCATTTAAAACACTGCAGAAATTTTAATTTGAATAATATACTGTTATATTTATAACTACCTTACTTGTATGTATTAAAAACTTGAAATTTAATATTTTAAATTTATTTGTATTTTTTTAGTTTTTATTTGAATATCGTGAAACAGACTATGAAATGAAATATAATTATTTATTAGACTAGGATTTTTAATATAATGCAAATGCATAAATATTTGTACAAAATTTTTTTATAAAATGATTACACAATTCAGTCTATATAATTCATAGTTAAAGAATTCATTTTAAAGAATTGTTGTGAACTTTATTTTAAATAAGGGTAAAAGTTTACAGAGCTGTACAGGTTTGGCGCCAAACGCTCTACAGCTCTGTCGCCAACCTAAACTACGTTACTACGCACGATATCCGTCTACCTGTACCAATCGCGTTCGAACTTCAGCTTTGAAATCACGCGTTTATCCGAATTCCAATTATCAAAATTTTGAATATTTCATTATAATTAAGTACTATAGAAGATTTAAAATTCTAATAACTAGAAACGAAATTTTTTAAAACTCAAATTTTAACATACCGTGCAATTGCACTCACCTTAAGAAAAAAAAAAAAATATATATATATATATATATATATATATATATATATATGGCATATATATATTACAGTGACAACCGATAATAAAGCAAAATTTTTATTATCAACAAATTTCATTTTTTATTGAAATTCAATTTTTAATATACCAAGCAATGGCGCCCACCTTAAAAAAAAACATCAGTGTACCGCTACCTACTACAGTGCCAATCGGGCAATAAAACTAAATTTCTAAAGTTAACAAATTTCACATTTTGTTCAAACTCAAATTTTAATATATCGAGCAGTTACACCCACATTAAAGAAATTTTTATATGGGGCTCATTCTAACACTAACATGGAAACATTCATTTTTATAAAAATAAATAAATAAATAAATAAAAACCAAAATAAAAAAAAACTTTAGTTTTTTTTTTAATAGGAATATATATATATATATATATATATATATATATATATATATAATTGTAATGAGAAACAAAATAACTCACCTAATCTTCATCGCTCTCCGAATCGTTACTTTTCGGTGAATATACCGTTTTTATCGTACCTCAAAATTTTCTATTATTATTTTTTTTTTTTTTTAATTTAGAGCATGATGATAATAAGAAAGTTGTTGAATGGTCCATAAAGTAATCAAACCTACTTTCATGCCCCATTCAACAACTTTCTTATTACCATCACGCTCTAAATTGGAAAAAAAAAAAAAAAAAAAAAAACGTAAATTTAATATATTTTTATCCATACTTATTAATTTTCGCAACCAACAAACTTCAAATTTCGAATATCGAAACTCAATGCTTCAAGATACCTCTTTAATAGTTTCAAGGGTTACATACAAAATGCGCATGTCACGTGATCACGTTACCTCATAAAACGAAAAGCACGTCACACATACGTAATCCGAACCGTTAAGCCAGGTTGGGGGAACTTATCGTACCACTTTATCGCACATTTGGCGCATTTTACCCTCTGTACAGCTCACTACTCTTTAGTGCAATAATCCTAAATAAAATTACTCTCCAAATTGATACTTTTCATTAAATTTTTAGCAGATTGCATGTGTGTAATAAAGTGTTTAGTGTTGTTTCATCTCAACCATTCCATATGGAATTTGCTTACTACAATTATTTTAAATATCTGAGTATGGAATTCTCTCTAGCATTGTATTAATATTGAACATTTTATAATTTATTTGTTAACTATATATATTTTAAAGCTAATTTGAAAAAAATATTTTGAGTGGGGAAAATTTAAAAAGGAAGTGGGAACACACTCATCATTTTGTTGAGAATTAAAAAAAATCACTAAGTAAGCCCTCGGGTTCAGGAACATACTCTGCCTACAAATCCAGATGAGTGCACATCTCGTCAATGCTCTTTTTGAAAGATGAAAATCCAGAGAGGTAATTTTTTTAATATAATTTGATTAAAAATAAATTACATAATTTATTTGCTAATCATATTGTTTTCAGTATTGTTTAGTAGCATAAAATTTTTAAAAGCCTGAAAACTGTTATTGAAACATTTTTTTCAAATAATTATTCAAATAAACAATCTTCGGTTAATAAAATGACTTGTGTAGAAAATGTGTTTTGAAACCCTACATTATTGATTAATACAAACGGATAATATTTTTATTTCTTTTGCAGTTAAATGTATTTCATTTCTAAATTTCCATTATCTTGTCATTTAATCAGTTTTAGATAAATTCTGCTGTGTACAAAATGGTTTCTATAAATTGATTTTTTCAACCAACGTAAATGAATATTTTAATTGAAATACTGGAATGTTTTACAAAACTGGAATTTTTAAGTAAACTAATGCATGTAATTTCATGTATTATGAAAATGTGTCATTGAATGTCATGACATCATTTAATGTGTTATGAAAATATTAAAAGTTTTATTATAAATGTATATGAAATGTAATGGAAATATAAGGATTTATTATTTTCGTCACATTGTAAGCATATTAAATTTTATAATGAATTAATTTAGTATATTTATTAGAACAATCGGATTTATTTAAAAATTAATCTAACACAGAAGCATTTATTATTGTATGTTCTTTTTTAGTTTGATAGCAGCACTCTGAGTGCTTATTCTGAGGAATTGAAGTTTAATGATACATATGTTCCAGAAACAAATGAGGAACGGTTGAAGAGATGCTTCAATGTTATGAATGAAGCAGTCACTGATTTAAAAAACCTCATGAAGATTTTGATTCTTTTTTGAACTATATACATATAATGATGAGAAATTTAAGTAGAGAAAAGCAACGTGCATTTTTGGTGAAGATGCACAGTAAACTATTTTCATTAATTTCAGAAAAATATTTTAAAGTATTCTGTTTAAAGTAAACTTCACAAGATACTATATTGCTCTATATAAATACAATAGATTACCAAATAAATGTTACTATAAATTGCACATTAACAGAGTCAAGCAAATTATGTGTATATTTGAATCATTCAGAGATTGTTAAATTGTAATGAAATATAAGCAAACAATTTATTCCTTCAAATGTTATTAAACTAAATCAAATTATTGATAGTTAAGCTTGTTAAAAAGTTAAATTGTTAGTGAATGTATTTTTATAGTTTCAATTTGTGATTTAAGTTAAACAAAATGAAACATACCTGCTGCTCTATATTACCATTCAACTCTACCAGATTCTGTTAAAAATAATGAGTCAGTTTAGATCGCATCTCTTTGGCAAGACTCGTTGCATTTCATGAAGAAGGAGGCAAGTTCACGATTTGGAATGGTGATCTGCAAATTATATATATATAAATTAGAGTTATTATAGTTTTTATATAATTAGAAAGAACATTATAATTTTTATATGATTCAAAAATAAAAAACAGATTCTTACATAACTGTGCCTTGGTTATTGCTTGCACAGGTAGATGTCTTTGATATCAAATAATTATGCAGGCTTCAAGTTTAAAAAGATTTTTTACAGTTGGAAGTTGCAAGTTTAAATTGGTTTTAAAAAGCCAAAATCTTGAAGCCAACACTCCAAAAGCAAACTCGATACGCCTTCTTGCTCTTGACAGCCAATTAAAAAGATATGCTTTAAAAATTATAAATTAAATTTGTTTCACCTCTATTTTGAAAGTTTAAAATTTATAAAATAATTTCATTCACGCATTAATCTTGTTTATTTAAAGAAAAATAATGAGGGAAATAAAACCATCTAAAATGTTATCATGGTAAATATTAAAACAAAAGTAAAATTAAATAATTCTATGCCATGAAATAAAAGTTAATGAAAATTTAAATTAAGCAAATTTTCTATTATTGTAGAAAATAATCATATAAATTCAGATTATTGTGTCATTTTCGTTGATGAAATTACAGGATGGCATACAAATACTATTGAAAGCACCTGGAGACAAGTTAAGAGTAAGCTAAGAGTAAGTATTAATATAATCGCCAAAAACAGATTTTAATTTTTATTTAGCATTTTATTTATTTCATAAATCCCGAGAAGAAAAGAAATAGACCCATTTAATGTTTTTTGGGAAATCGTTGGAAAACGTAATTGGGATGAATTTAAAATTACTGTTTAAAATTGTGTCGACAGATTCTTTTTTAGTTCATGTATGCCATTTTTATAACTTATATTATTGCTATGAAATACTATATAATTTGCATATACATTTTTAAAATTATTGTTACTGTATTCAATTTTTTAAAGATATTATATTTAACAGTTTAATTTGTACTTAATAATTTATATTTATTGTTTTCCGAATGTTTATTTATTTTTTATTATTATTCGTTTTCAGATTCTTCTGGAATTTTCGTTTGAATTCGTATTCCGATTTTCTTAGAACTGATATTTACTTTTTCGAAGTTCCCATATTTTCCTTATTCGGAAACGAATACGAATAAGGAAAATATTCGTATTTTCTAATGTTTCACTTTCTGTTCTAATGTTTGATATTTTTTAAAATCTCATAATGTCAATAATATAGATATTCACGCTCTTTATTTATCAGGTTTAAATTTAATATTTAGATAAGTAAAGTTTTTCAAAAACGATTTTATTACGTCACAATTACAACATATTCGCGCGGCAATACGTCACAATGACGTCATCTTGGCAACATTTCGTCGTCGGCAAAAAAACTCAGAGTTTTAACCATGTATTATACAGCACTTGTGCCTGGGCATCTTCTAGTTGCAATTCTTCAACTAATGTGTTCCTCAATCTAAGTTCTTTTCGACATTTTATCTACGATCTATGAGGAAATTTACGTCTCTTATTTTCCCTTTTTTTTTTGCCGTCTTCCAAACATACCTGGGCAATAATATTTGCTACTGATTATGCAATCAGAGCACTGCAAGCAATATTTAAGGGAGGTTTGGGCATGATTATATTTTTCGAAATCAAAAATATACACCAAGATACAATACAATAAAAATGGAAGCCAAATTGTAAATAAACTTTCATTGGTCAATATTTCGAGTGACGTCCTTAATCGCGTGAGTGTTTCGTGTTTGGGTGGTGTATATCAGACACAAGGGATCCACAAAATAGACACCTGTGAAACACCATCCATAAGCAACGCAGTGCACAGGTTTGCTGCCTGCCTATCAGTCAGTTCTTTGAATAACAAACTATTTTCTGACAACACTTCGTTCCCACATAACTGTTCCAATCAACATGCTGTTACTGACCTTTAAAATAGCCCAACTAAAGCAATAAATTATCAACTTTGTATAACTACTATAGGTGGTTGTTATTTAATGCAGTCAGCAAATCTGGTCACCGTCAACCGGACACGGTAGATGACTACCAGCTGTCCACAAGCCATCCATCTACCATCCACAAAATGACGTCACGTATGACCAAATTAAGGCGGAGCTTTCCATCAAAAGAAGTATTCAGCACGTTTAATTTTTTTCATCCACAACCAAGCGACAAGTGTATATTTTCTAGATTCGTGATGTTTACATAAGAACATGGAATTCAAATTTTCTGTAGACATCGAAGAATTTATCATTGAATATTTTAAAAGCAAGTTAAATTTAATTGGTCAATATGTTTTAAAATTTCATTTTTTAGTTTTATAATATATACTTATTAATTCGATTATATATTTTTCAAATAGATAACTGGTGCTTATAAAACCTACGTGATGATAATTATTTTAATAAAAATTTTAAAGAATCAACTGTATAAATATCTCTGTTAAATAACACAGGCCTACAAAAAAAAAAATTTTTTTTTTTTTTGGTGCTTAGGATTTTAGAGCAGATTTTAACTATATTTTTATTGCTGAATCTAAATATGAAAGCAGTTTTTCTGTATCAGCTCTAGATTTTTAGATAAATTCACTTATCTATCAATGCTTTTTTTCTATTTAGTACTTGAAAGTACAAGTGTTGTAAAATTTATACAGGGAAAGATTCTTGTATATTTGCCCTATTGTCAGTCTTCTTTTGTAACCAATTGAATTTAAAATAATAATATTTAGGAAATAACTAATTATTATTTTTAAAAATTATTATTTTAATTCATTTATTATAAAAAGAAGACAAACAATATGAGATATATAACTGATTAGTTGACAAATTCTTAATAAATGGGATTGAATCCTACTTATTAGTGCTATCCAGTTAGTTCCATAGAAATCCGATAGATGGAGATGTCTGTCCACTATCTGAAGTGACCTTCAAAGCTTCAACCGCAGTTGAGAGTTGAGAATAGTTCGTGAATTCCGGCGATGCAGATAGATAAAGGGGTTAGCGTCATATGAAATTTCTCTTTAGTAACGAGTTGTTAAAAAAGTAAATCTAAGTATTTGTGTTGTTGAATAGAAATAAAATGAGTTCAAATAGAAGAAACTGTGTACATCATCCTGATATTTTTTGCTACATATGCGGAGAATACACGCTACTGGAAAACAGAAAATTTATTCGTGACTTTGTAAAGAGGGCTTACCTTAGATATTTTGGTGTTAAACTTGGTGATCAGGATAAAACCTGGGCACCACATATTGTCTGTAAAACATGTACAGAGCATTTACGACAGTGGATTACCGGGAAAAGGAAAAGCCTGAAATTCGGTGTACCAATGATTTAGAGAGAACCAAAAAATCACTTTGATGACTGTTATTTCTGCCTAGTAAATATTACTGGAATCAATCGAAAGAACCGTAATAAGTGGACTTATCCAGATTTAGTCTCTGCAAGACGCCCTATCCCTCACTCAGAAGAAATGCCAATTCCAACTTTTCACCAGCTACCAGAACTCTGTGAGGACGCTTATTGTCTCTCTGATCAGAATTCTGATACTACTGAAGGTGACAGCGATTTTGAAACGATATCATCAATTCCTCAATGTTTCAACCAAGATGAGTTAAATGACCTCTCTAGCGATCTCAATCTGTCGAAAGAAGCTTCTGAATTACTGGCTTCCAGGTTGAAGGAAAAAAATTTACTTGAACCAGGAGCGAAAATTACATTCTATCGCACAAGGGAGAAAGATCTGCTACCTTTTTTCTCTGAAGAACAAAATCTTGTATTTTGTCATGCTGTTAGAGAACTCCTGGTAAAAATGGGTCTTCCTGAATATTTTCCAGATGATTGGCGCCTATTTATTGACAGCTCAAAGCGAAGTTTGAAATGTGTTCTTCTACATAATGGGAACAAATATGGCTCAATACCAATTGCTCACTCAACGAAAATGAAAGAGCAATATGACACCATAGCTTTGGTCTTGGAAAAAATAAAGTATCGTGAACACATATGGGTGATTTGTGTAGACTTAAAAATGGTAAACTTTCTCCTTGGACAGCAAAGTGGCCACACAAAATATCCTTGTTTCTTGTGCCTCTGGGATAGCAGAGACAAAACGCAACACTGGGTTAGAAAAGAGTGGCCTAGGAGAGAAAACATGGATGTTGGGGAAAAGAATATCATCAACGATCCTTTAGTTCCACGAGAGAAAATCATCTTTCCACCACTGCATATCAAGCTGGGTCTAATGAAGCAGTTTGTAAAGGCTCTTGATAAGAATGGATCATGCTTTGCATATATAAGGGAAAAAATGCCTCAGCTGAGTATGGAAAAAATTAAAGCAGGAATATTTTATGGCCAACAAATATGACAGCTAATTAAAGACCCTGACTTCATAAATTCGATGAATGAGATTGAACAAAACCCCTGGTAATCATTTGTTTCAGTTGTCCAAAATTTTCTGGGTAAACACAAAGCTGAAAACTATGTTGAATTAGTCAATGAAATGCTGAATAATTTCAGATCCCTTGGGTGTAACATGAGCATTAAGATGCACTATTTACATAGCCACTTAGACCGTTTTCCTGATAATTTAGGAGACATTAGTGAGGAGCAAGGTGAAAGATTTCACCAAGATATAAAATGTATGGAGGATCGCTCTCAAGGAAGAAGAGATGCCATCAACATGATGGCAGATTACTGCTGGACTTTAAAACGGAATTTTTCCAAAATACAATCAAGAATGTCACGCAAAAGAAGTTTCCGAAATGTTCAGTGAGTAATTTGTTTAAATCATGACTTTCTGTTTTCTTTTGTATTTAATAAGCAATATCTATGTAATATAATAAAAATTCCCTGTTTAATTTGTTTGTTTAAACCATGGTTTTTCTTTTAAAATAGAGTAATGCATGATTCATTAAAATGTTGATATCTTAAAAATTCAAGCTGATAGGCAAAAATTAATGGCATATTTGGATTCAGCGCATCGAATTCATATAAAATCACCTCCAAAATCTTTGGCACCAAAACCTGTTGACTGTTGACCAGTGTAATTAATAATAGTTTCAAAAAACAATTCTCTGATAAAATTTCACAAGATTTTTAAAAACTATTTATATTTTATTTAAATCTTTCTCATTGAAATTGCATTTTAAAACTAGAAAAACATTTTGAGTATTTTTAGTTTTTAATAAAAATTAAATAAAGCGTTTTTAATTTAAAGTGCAATTAAAACACTGAAGAAACTCTAATTTAAATAATATTTTTTATTATGACTTCTATGTGAACATGAAGTTTAATATGATAAATAAATTTATTTGTATTTTTTATTTAAATATTATAAAACAGACTCTGAAATAAAATGTAATTATTTTTTAAATTAGGACTTTTAATATAATGCAAATGCATAAGTATTTGTAGCAAAAAAAATTTTTTTATAAAATTATTTTCCAATTTAGTTATTATTTAGAGTTTATAAAAATTCATTTTAAAGAAATATTGATAACTTTACTTTAAATAAATTGCATGGAAAATTGAAAAATAATATTTATGTTACTTAAATTTTGTTCTCCCTTTTTTATCTCTTCCAAACATACTTCAGCATTAACATTTGCTGCTGATATTTAAATCAAAGTATTACATGTAATATTTCTTGGCGTTTTGGGCATGATTATGTTTTCAAATATGAAAATATTAACAAATACACATTAATAATGCAAGTTAAACAGTAAATAAACTTTCCTTGGTTAATATTTGGAGTAATTTTATTAATGACATGATTGTTTCGTGTATGGCTGGAATACCAGACACCATGGATGCACAAAAGAGACACCAGTGTCCTTTTGTGTCCAAAACACTATCCACAAGCAAAGCGGTGCATAGGTTTACTGTCTGCTTAATAGAAGTGTTATTTAAGAACCGTTATCCTGTGATAACCGTTTAATAAATAATGCGTTCTTTAAAAATTATGTTATTAAGGTATTGTAACTTTTAAAAGTTATAATGGAACGTTTATACATGACGTTATTTTGTAACTTCCGGAACTTTAAAGCTGTTCTCGTTATTTTGTAACTTAAAAGTTGTTATCGCTATTTTAGAATTTCCAGAACTTTAAAGCCATTATCGTTGTTTCGGAACGGAAATTTAAAGTCGTTATTACGTTGTTTTGGTTTCTAATGTTGACTTTGAGTTTTCTCGGGAACACATTCCAAGCTCTCACTTGGCCCGTTGCGTTGCTTAGCAACGAAGACTAACCTCTTCGGTTCCCCACGTTGACAAAAGAAAGTTAATTGAAAATCGGATGCATGAATATTTTTTTATTTTAAAAGACATTAAAACATTTGTAAAAAGGGGAGTTTTTAAAAATACATTTGATGCCAATATTGTAAAAGCATTTTATTTATCTTCAGATTTTTTTTTTTTTTTTTTTTTTTTTTTTTTTGTTTTAGCGAAATTTTTAATAAGATGAAGCATTTTCTTAGAAACTTGAAATAATGCTCGTATATCAAAATAAGAGCGAAATATTTTAAATTTAATATTTAAATTTAATATCAAATTTCGGGAGTTAATTTTTATAAATTAGAAAAGATTAAAAGAAGCTAACTACCATTCGATAAAATTTGAAATTTACTTTAAGAATTTATACATTGTAAAAATATGTTTTTGATAATCATAGTTTCTTTTTTATTTATTGAAAAATGCATCATCATAATTTATTAAAATTAATTTAGAAAAATAAAATTTTAATTATTTTAAATGATATAATATAATATTTTTAATGCAATAGTTTTACAGTCCCAAAAAAATGAATTTAATATACTGAAATAAAAGAATTACATCTTATTTCTTGTAGAAAGCCAATTATAAAATGTGTTGATATAAAAACTATTATTGTTAAGTCGTGAACATTATTAAGAATCATGATAACAAATGTTGCAATGTATAATTACATTAAAGTAACTATTGTAAATTTGTAAATGCATTTATTTAATATTTGAAAATAAAATCCCAATAAAATTAATATCCTACGTATTACAGCTGCAAATTCTAAATTTTCATCATTTATCTTTCAAGTTAAGTTATAATTATGACAAGAAAAGTTGTTCATAAAAGGATATTTTTTGTAGTTTTATTCCTATCTAATTTCAATACAAATCTTTAAATATGATTAGCCCTATTCATAACATATTTAATTTTATATAACTGTGAAACAAAATACCAAATATTAAACTACATATTTATAAAAATCATTCGGAAGTGTCAGCTTGTAATGGATCAGTTTTATTGTACGGTCACCCTTGGCGCGTTTTTTCAAGCGCCAAATTTGGCAAACATTTTTACTGGAAACCCGGCAAACTAGTATTTCGGCAACCCTATTTGTCAAAAGTTTGTAAACTGGAGAGTAGTATGTTTATATTGTTGATTATTTACATAATTAATAATAAATTAAATGGTTATCATGAAATGAATTTCTCATGAATATTTACCGATTTAAATTCATTAACATAAAATTTAATCAAAAAATTTTATGGATAATTTAACATATTAACTTAATAATTAACATTGATGTTTGAAATCTATAAATATGCTTTTTTTGTTAATTTTGAAAATTAGCTGAGTATATTGTTAGATACCAACAATGTACAAAATATTTGTCACTATTTCAACCGTTTTCCTCGATCGAAAAATTTCGCTTAGGGACACCCTTGGTGCCATTTTGAATTAAACTGCATATTTATGAAAAACATTCTGAAGTATCACCTTATAATACTGAATTAACTTCAGGCTCTTTGAAGAAAAAGTTGGTTTAAAAGAATTTAAGATATTTCATAATAGTATTTATTAGAAGCATTATATTAAATACACATCTTCATGTTAAAATAACTTTTCTTAATTAAATCTGAGACACGAAAGAATTACAACTATCCAAATGTTTATAGATATATATATGCATCTTACAATTTATTCGCTATAGATTTTAATTATTTTTTAAATGTAGACAATAGTATTTTTCAAAAAAGTTTTAATAAATGTATTTTATCCGAGTATTAAAATTGCTTAATTAAATATAATTTGGATCTGAAGGTAATGTTCATAAATATTATAGAAATAAGTATTTATTTTTAAAATTTTAAACGTTTAACAATGATTTAAGAACTTTGAAATTTTCTTAAAAGTAAAATAAGATAGTTTTTGCACAATCGTTTCAATTGAGTAAGCATTTTTACAAATCCTACAGCGTAAAAAATATGTGTTAAATTATTAAAATTTTTTAGTACAATATATAGACAATTTATATATCATATAGTCCAACAACTTCAAGCCGTTGTAAAGCTTTTCTGTAAATATTTATAATGTGTTCTCATAGAGAGCTTCTTCGTAAACAAAGATAGGATTTTATCCATCATAATGCACACATACAGTAACTAGAAAACTCCTTTGTACCTATGCAGACAAATTAGATTGAATCAACCTTTTCCTTCAGTAGCTGTTAGACCAGACCAAAATCTTCCACTCCAAAGAATGTTGTTGTTCCTATAGCCATAGTTAACATTTAAGGCCATTGTGAATTGGACAGTTTACAGTAAACATTTGCGCAATATACATTTTACAAGCACAATTTGAATTATCTTTCCAGAGCATTTTTAACATTATTTCTCTAATATGTAATTATAGTTATATTATTTCTTTAAGTGGATACTATGTTCTGTATTCTTAATATTATTTCTCTGTATATAACCTATGATATTATATAATTATTTTAAACATGCATGTCTTTCGAGATGGGTACCTGAGAGTTTTATGTTTCCTCCCTCGCATAGATATTTGCAGTCTATTAAAAACACTGCTTTAAAAATTTACATGTTAAAATAACTTTTCATGAATTAAATTTCAAACGTGTAAAAATTACATCAATTTGAAAGACTATAGTAAGTAAATAACAATGCAATTCTATAGTATATATATTTCTCAACAATCATAAAAAGAAATGAAAAGTAATAACTGATTTTAGCATGTAAAGTATAGAAAGTGAAAATGTCAACTCTGTTTATTAATTTAATTTATTTAAGCTGCTATGATATCAAAAGATACTTGCAGATCAAACACTACAAATTAAAAAATTCATCAGTTGATAAAATTCATTTATAACAACATTTTTTATTATGCAAATAATTTTAGAAATTGTAAATTTATGTATTGTGTCAATATTAACAATTGCATCTGAATAATTTACTGTAGTAATGCGTTTATCTATTTTACAGAAGTAATTTTCATACATTTTAATAAAAAAATACTGTTTAATTGCAAGTACTTTAAATTCCTCTTCTTAATACCACATAGTCTCCTATTTTTACTTTCCTGTGATGAATAATTTCATCTAGTAAAAATATTTGAGGTAAATTTCACACACAATTGAGTTATATAGAACAGTAAAATCATAGGTATATGAAGTAAAATACTATAACTTATTACAGAAAGGCAAATTCCTATATTCGAATAGTTTCTCGTAAGTGGTAAATATTCTGGTTTACATGGACAATTCTTTATTTTTAAACAAAATATTATTTTATATTTATGTTCATAAATATATAGTTATATATATATATGATATCTGTGTATATATATATATATTCAATTTTACTTTTATTACACAGATGATTTATATGAAAACTAAAATTCGATTTAAAGGTTAAATATTTAAAAGAAATTTAAATGAAACAGTAAAATATAAATTATTATTAAATATAAGTTAGTTTAGTAATATTTATATATATCGCTGATTAAATTATCGTTACTATGATTTCACTATTTGAAATTTGTGGGTACGGTACTGATGATACCACAAACAACGATGGATGGTGGCCATGGATATTGATTAATCGCAGGGTTACATTTATAATTTGATAAGATAGAAAAATTATGCAATTTTGATCATAAAATTCAATTTTTGAATTTTATTGTGTTTCTAGAGAAATACTTTTTCCAAGTATATATATTTTAAGAGATTTATTCCAGTATAAGTATTATACTCAATAGTAATTCTTTGTGTAAAAGAAACATCTGTTACAATTGGTAAGAATTTATAATAGAAATTATATATAATTATAGGAATAAACTAAATTCTTCTTGTGAGAAACTGAATTATGTTTGATTTAAAAAATTCAAATTTAGGTATATTTTATATATTAAAGTAATAAAGAATTTATTAATAAGCAGTTAAGATCATTGGGAAACAAATTATGCAAATACACATTTTTTAAAAAATTTTTAACTGAAAAAAATCAATTGAGAGTAAAAAAAAAAAAAGTTTCTAATTTTTAAATTCGCAATTTTTTAAAAAAATAAGTAAATAAAAATCGGTACTAACGTAATATCGCAACCATATTGGCGGCCTTATATAAGACCGGGCCAATTCTAAAAACGGAATATGCGGATGGGAATGGAGTGCGTAGTTGAAAAGTACAATGTGATAGTAACATTATGAAAGAAAATAATAAATGAAGAAAAATAATAAGTAATTTTTATCTGTATAATTCTTATCTTAATTTGACGATATATCAATTACGCTTTGGTAGAAAATATTGCAAAATGGTTTTTAGAATATAATCAAAGCAATTTTTTTATCCTTTTTGTCTTGTCACCATATAAATTTTGCCAAGCAAGACTCAAGATGGTGTCAATGAGGTCAACTGTACCTCACTGTCTCTTGTTCCTCCATTTCGCGGAACCCCACATTTTTTCGATTGTTTGGGTACGCACACCCATTTCGGGATAGACAAAATTATATTTGTGATTTACTCTTAAATGATTAAATCCAGCGATTACCAATTGATCAGTCTGATACGCTCTCCAACAGTCAGAATAAAGTGTACACCCTTCCTCAATGTTTTAGACAATTTTTTGGAAAAGCGTGGCTGCAGTTCTATCACAGGAACTTAAAAATGCTTGTTTGGTTTCTCGACAGACACTACCAAAACTCCATTGCTCTGAGAATATTCGACCCGAATTATTTTTCTTTTTTGTGAACAGGCTTCCATCTATTTCCACAATGCGGCTAGGTTTACCTATTTTCGTTCTTTCTTCGTTTTCCATGTGGAGAACACAAACCTCTTTCATATATTTAACATTATTTATATTTGCCTGTTAATTTTATGCATACATAAATATGACTTTAATGCATATTTTTAAAAATCTATTATAAAAATAATTTTGAAATTCAATTTAAGTCCAAAATTTTCCAAATATCAGTTAACGTAATATATTAAAGTTTGTTCATTAAAATATCATATTAGAATATTGGGCACTGTGAACAAAAAAAACCTCATATCTGAATACCTAATACCTAGAGATACCTAGAGACTTAATTTTAAGATTTAAGATTAGATTAATTAATAAGATTTTTATATAACATAAAGCTTTTCAATGCTTTATGTTATATAAAAATCTGAGATAATAACAATGCAGTTGAACTGTAATTTATAAGTATATTTGTGAATATACTGTTCAGAAGAGAGTTTACTTTTTTCAAATGTCAGAGCGAGTATTTCTTTCCCTAACTTTTGTTGTTTTATGGATGAATTTCTAGTTCAGGCACATTGCTGCTGTAATATAAGAGGCGAAAAATTATTGGAACTGTTTGTTGTTGACTTATTCCATCCGATCAAGCAGCAGGCTAGACCAGCTCTACGAGCCCAAAGTTCTTTAAATAGTCATAAACTAGTAGAGGAGTGAGAAATATGTCCTTCCTGTCAAAACCTGCACAGCTCATATGTTTGTCTGGAGAGAGACCTGCATAATTTCAAGTTCTTGGATCAATTCCTTCTCGGATTTTGTCCTTCCTTATTACTTCTCTAGTCTCGAAGTCAGCTTCATAAACCTAAAATTATAAATATTATATACATTATACTTATCTTCATTTAACATTTCTATTAGATGAATAATAAAAAATTGCCCAATTACATATTCATATTGATTCAAATTAATAACAATATTTAAAGAATTTATTCTTTAACTTTGTCGAAACTCAGTAAAGAAATATTTTAAAAATATAATTTTAATATATTAGCCTTTTTTTAAAACATCAAGATTTTTTAAGAAATCAGTTATACAATTTGGCAAAAGCTTTAAGATTTAACAGCAGAAACAAAAGAAATTCTTCAAAAAGAAGAAGTTATTCAAATTGATTTCTATCCAGGTAAATCTAATAAGTATATTTCAGTGTTTACATTCACAATAACTGAGCCAATATTTAAACACTTACAAAAGTTTTGTTAATTGTATATTTTATATAGCGAGGAAAAAAGTTATATTTATAATCACACTAAGTAAAATTCAAATGTGAGCAATACAATTGATTAAGGTTTACAAATACATGCTAATGAACAATAAAAATAAATTATCAATAATAATTTTAAATGTAGCACTTAATTTTTGATTACTTATTATAGTACATAGATCATATTTTTAACAAAGCTAAATTTATATTACACTTATTTATTGTTCATTTGATCACAAAATGATATAGTTTACAATTACATATTTGTATCTCTCTTTTTATGTATTTGTATTGCACTTCAATAAAATACATCAGTTAATCACAAGTAATTTAAAGTTTACATGGGTACTTACGTATTAACGCAACCAGGCCAAAATTTACATAAATCACCAAATTTGGTGACCCTACTTATGGCAACCCTACGTATTATACATGGTTTTTCGTAAAGAAATTATTTTGCTTACTGGTTAAATTGAATGCCGAGAAATACGTTAACTAAGGATATTTGGGATTAACCTGCGAGTGAAAAAGATGCTGTTGAATTGTTACAGGGATATGGAATTATACCGAACGAACGTATAACACTAAGCGTGTACTACCACAGCAATGGGTTTTCGGCGGAATTTACCAAGAAACGAAAAAGACTTTTTTGGTTACTGTACCTAACAGAAGCACCGTTACCCTCATAGAAAAAATTTGCGAAAATATCAAGGAAGGAAGCATTATTTATTCGTATTGCTGGAAAGGATACAAGACAAGTTAGTTGGAAATTGCTGGATTTCTGCATGGAACTGTTTATCGCAAATATAACTTTGTGGATCCCGACACGAGCGTACACTCACAACATGTAGAATGCATGTGGGGCTCAGCCAAATGGCGCAACGAAAAACAGAGTTGAACAGCCCATCATCATCTTGAACTCATGCCTTATCGAATTTATATGGCGCTAAACTCAAGCTGTTAATGGCGAAGACGGTTTCCAATCAGTGCTAAAAGCAATAGCCAAAATATTTCCACCGAAAAAATAATTCTGCAACTTATTCAAATTCGAAACTGGAAGGGTTTAATTGCTATTTTATATTTTAAAACAAAATAATATAAAAAACTGTATTAAAAATTATCTGTAATTAATAAATGTACATTTTATTTCTATTCATACTTTCTCACTCAAACTTACAAATCGCGCCAACCTGGTTGCGATAATACGTAAGTACCGATTACATGTATCTGTATCGTATGATTATTACATTTATATTAATTGATTGTAAACATTACTACGAGAAGATCATTACAAACATGTTAGATTATGTTATGTTAACATGTTAAAAAATACAGCTAAATAGTTCGAATTTTTTAAATGATAACAATGTTCAGCATATGATGAATTAATTTGTACTGGACAACACTCATTTTAAAGTATGTAATGTGAGAATAATTAACTTACCTTCATAAAATTGATTTATCCAACAGTTAACACACATCACACCGCATTGCACGTTGTTGTGATTGGAGCAATAGCATTGGCGTTCACCGGTTTCTACTGCTCAACTAATACAGTGACGTCACGACCCGTTTTCGTTTTCAGCCAACAGGCCTTGTATTGTTGATGGAGCGCCACACGATTCCAGATTTCAAGCAGGTTCAGAAAATCTGGCAACAGTCTGCGTAATTTGAAAATACAAGTGCAAATAAGAAGTTACAAACAGTTGATAAAAATCGTCATATCTTACTCTAAAAAATAAAACACATTTATTAAATTTCTCGGGGATATTTCCGTAAGCAGAACTGCTCGGATTCTACGCCAAATTCCTAGCTAAATAGGATGCCAAGAGGATGATAGCAATCTTATTATGGTGCTACAGCACCATAACATTGCTTATTGATTACAGATGACGTCAAGCAAAGAGGAGGAGTTGGTGACGTTATGTTTACAGATAGGCGGGGTTTATGACGTTTTGGAAGGGAATTTCTTATAAAATAATAGAATACATTTTTCGACTTCAAGCTTGCTTTTGTAGTGTATTTTTTTATTTTTTTTTTATTTTTTTTAATTTTAATTGCTGAATTCTAGGTTTTTTTAGTTACAATTCTTATTTTATAATTTTTCGTAATTATTTTTATTCGTTGACAAGTAATTGGAACCAAGAACAGAGCTTTCCAGTTTTGATAACGATTATTTCTGTTGTATAATGTATGTAGAATATGCTACATATATTAATAACTGTTAGTTCTGCACAAATGAGAGTTTAAAAATTAATGTATATTTCATCGTGTGCATCTTCATTATTGCATATAATGTAGATTTAAATAAAATATTGAGAATTTAAATTTTTGTTTTTTAAGTAATTTCATTATTCAACTTTTGTACTTTGTTTTCTATAAATGAGTTATACTTGTCTTCATACATATCATATATTAGCCAACCGGAATCATTATGTTATTTAAATAGACTTAACTAAATTACTATTCATGTACTACAAATTAAAATTAGTAACAGTAATTTATAAACTAGTGAAAAGTTTCACAGTTAAAATTTTAAATTTAATATTTTTCAACAAGTTATTAATAAATTATTTAATAACAACTTATTTAATTTTCATCATAAAAATTGAAGTTTTTTTATTGTTTCCTAGAAAAGTTTTTTATTTAATTTACATATTTGAGAGAATGAACTTCAATAAATAGTGTATTTGCTTCATAATTTAATGTATCTCAGGAATAAAAAAAATCAATCAATAATTTAAAAAGTCGTAGCTTCTTATATGAATTCCAATAACAAAATAAAATCAGTTTTTGAGATATAATACAAAATATTATATTTATTATCTATTCAATATTTTAAATAATACATGTGATTCATGATAAATTTCTAAGAGAAATTTCACTTTATCTTTATTTTAATGGTAACTGTCAAAATAAAGTTAAATTAAAGTTAAAGCATTTGGTTTTATATTTTCTCTAAGAAAAGATGAGCCTTGTTTAGTCGTAAATTAGTCATTGTTCAATATGTTAGCATTTTTTAACTGTTTATTTTAAGAAGTATTAGCCGAGCTGGCAGCCGAATGGTTAGCGCTCTTGCCTTGGGTTCTAGAGTTCGTGAGTTCGAATCTCACCTTGGGTATGGATGTTTGTAGTAGTTCGGAATCCATTTTAAACCGTAGGTCTCGGTCTAATTAGCCCTCGTGCACAAAAAATGACCTTTGAGCAACAAACAAACCAACCTTAAGAAATAATAACATATTTAACAGAATGATACAATTGATTAACATTGCCGCCTTATAAAAATTCAACATAAAGTTTTGACATACTTTTATTACAAATATAGTTTGATAAACTTCAATCATATGAATGAAGATGTTCTGATAAAAATTTAATTTATACTTGCTTAAAATTTTAAGATAATAATCCTGTAATAGGAATTCTCTGTTTAGTCACCACATAGTTGTGTTTCAACACTTACATTTGTTGCAAAGAAGAATGATATCTCACTGTTACATAAATTCTCTTATTTTTATATAAATAAGCATTCTTTTTTTTTATTATTTTTTTTATGAAATATTTGTGTTCCTCAATGGTCATTTTTAGACACAACGCCTAACTAGATTTCTTATTGTAACATTAATCTTTCCTAAAACTGAATAAAATTTTCTCTTATTAGCTAACTGCTGAAGTTTCAAATTTATCTTAGAAGATAATACTATTTTATGTAATTTTTGTCAATTATTATGAATTATGTAACAGTTGCTGGAATTAAAAATAAAATTTTATGTGCAAACTATTTTCACTTCATAAACTTAAAATTCAACGCATTTGTGCTTGTTGATAAAATAGCTGATTAAAATGTGTTTTATAATATGTGATTAGATTTAAAACTATTAAAAATGAGAAAATCTCCTTTTTACTTTTATATAACTTTTAAATAATTTTTGATGGGATTTTGAATTAATGAGAAATTTAAAAAATTATATTGATTTAGCATTACTTAAAAATTTATATTAGACTGACGAAAAGATTGCTGTTAATTATATTTTAAATTCGTTCTGCATGACTTCTTATTTTTTTATTTTATTAACAAATACATAATTTTGCCTGAGTTTGCTTGTTGAAAAAATATTTTCAGATACCAAATATATTGATGGTTTATGGGAAAGATATATTTTTCCTTCTGGCGGTAAAAGTAACATCCTGTGAAGGTCAATTCTCAGAACGCAACTGTGGGACTGCATTTGTATCAAGGGATTTCATCCCCCTTTCTAGCCCTCCACATTCTTCAGATCAGATTTCGTTACCAGAGTTGAAGGAAACCGGACATTGGGGTCCGAAAGTAGTAAAATTTGAAAGTAACTAATGTGAAGAATTTTGGTGAAAAACCGAGCACAGTAATTCTTTTTTTTTTTTTTTTTTTTTTTTTTTTTTTTTTAAGAAAAAATTAGTCCTTTATTTCAAACAGATTTTTTTTTAAATTATATTCATATTAACTTTTTTTCAAAAAAAAAAAAAAAAAAAATTTAATGACTCCATATTTTGAGGATTTGACAGTTGAAAAAATCAGAAAACATCTGAATTATTACAAAAATACTTTACAAATAATAGTGGTGATTCCTATGACAAATTTAGATTAAATGATTCTTTTTTGATGTGACAATAATGATGTTAATTCATCAAAGTCACTTAATTTTGTTTGGCCATAATGCTAATGCAGATAACAAATATATTAATTTTATATTTAAAAACTTCAACTATAGAAACGTAAATAAAATACTGAGAAAAATATTTCCTTTTTTTTTTTTATCTATGGATATTTTTTTATACTTCTTTGCTTGCGGAAGAAACAGAAATGGCTTACAAATCTTCAAATTTAGGTCGAGAATAAAAAAATAATAAAACAAAAAACTGTTAATCAAAATGGACTGGTATTGATTGATTGGAATTAAAGCAGTATTTTGGTATCTCCCATTTTGCAAAAAAATTATATCTAACATTTAATCAGACATTTATAAAAATGTTTTTAGTTATGAATGTATAAATATTTACATAAACAAGGATATTTAAAAAATAAATATTTTTCTTCATAATTTTATTTTATCTAATTCATAGTGTTCTAAGCTTGTAGAATAATTTGTGTACGCTATATACTTGATTTATTTCAAACTATTTTTACTAAAAATGAATGCACCTGAATTTTCTGCTGGTATCAAAATGTGATGCTTCCTATACTTATATATATAAATATTATGTACATATATATACTGTAAACTAATTTATGCCCACTGTAAATCGCTTTTTAGAAATTTTTTATTTCCACAAAATGCAGAAAGAAAGAAAAAATGCAGAAAGAATAACACTTATCCATATATGTGCATACAAAAATCAGAAACGCAGCATTGTTACTTTATTGTTCAACAACTTCTAGATTCGAACTTAAGATCTCTTAATTCCAAAGAGTACAATACTATTTAGGGCATCATACAATAGATCACGATGGAGTTAGTATCTGCACGTATAACATATTATATAGCCTAACACATAAAGTTGTTCTTAAATATTTAAGCATCATTTACTTAATGCCTGCTGCGAAAACTTTCTATAAATTGTTGAAGGTGCTTACGTTTCGCCAAAAAGGATATGCAGTGACATTGTAGTGGCAGATTTTATTAAATTTTTGGTAAATAAATTTATCAAAAATTACTAGGTATGTGTGATAAGTTATTACAAACATGACTTTACGATAAATCTTTATTAGAATTATATAAAAAAAATGTAAGAATTATAAAAATCTGATTTTTCAAAAGTCATTTTTAAAGTTTTCTTTGAAAAATTATAATCTTCCCGTAGAATTTAGCTATTGATGTAGTGATATAATTCATGGAAGTATGATATTTAGGCAAAATATTCCTAAAAAAAGAAGAGGCAAAGGAGAATTAATCTTTCACATTTGTAATGTATGTGAAATGTTTAATTTCTATTGTAATAAAAATATATGCAGCGATTATCGCCGTGTGCATTTTTATTTCGTAGAAAATTTTTAGTACACTATAAATAAGCATTTAATTTTATTGCATTGATTATATACTAGAACAAATAATAATAATAATTCTTTTTTCTTTTTTGAATACGTTTTTCAAGGATTTTAAGAATAGCAAACATTTATACGCATTCATTCCGGGAAAAAGATAATTTATTTAAAATTGAAATATAGTGAAATTAGTGAAGTCAAAGAGTTTTATAAATCACGCACATCTCATAAATGGCGATGCGAAATCAGATTGAATTGCTTGTCAAAATCGGTTTTGAAAACAAAAGAGTGTAATTAGACATGCCAAAATTATATAGAAAAATGTGATCAGGAAGATCAGTCTAAGAGTCTAAGTTTATTTTTTATATCAATAACATAGCTTGAATAAGCAGGGCATCCTAGACTATCCTTTAAACAGCGGTTATCTAAGCGATGTCAAAGTACTTTGAAAAGGGTTCACAATGATAATTAAATGGCAAGACCATGTTTTTTGGAACAGAAGGTCTATGGCTCAATCCCTTCACTCTTAAAAAAATAAATTAATTAAGGCCTTATTTATAGTCTTTGGATCCATGTCTTTCTTACGGTCAAATGAAATTTTTTCTGATATTTAGAAGTGTCAAAATAAAGTTCCGTACCCGATACCATCAAATTTTGCTATGCCGTTGTCTAATTGGCAAGAATATGTACAAGAATGCTTTAAAAAATTATAGTGAATTAAGTTACATTCTATATAAGAACTTCACGACTTTTTATATAACATTTCCCTTACATATGACTGTTTAACCTAATTTTTGTTTTTACATATTAAAAAATTAATTTATCTTAACATATGCATTGAAAGATAATGCACTACCGAGCTGTTATTGAAAATATATTAAAATGTTGTCAAATACTTATTCGGAAGATCTTTTAATTATATCAGAGTATTTCCGATCACTTTTTACATTTCCCTCCACAAAGCAAAAATAAGCGAATACTTGAATCTCTCCATAGTTATTAATATACTAATTTAATAAATAATTGCAACTCCTGCTTAAGAGTAAATAATTGCAACTTTATTTTGTTTAAGAGTAATTAATGTTATGTAAACATGTTTATATTGAATAATGGGGACGAGACGCGTTTCTTAAGGTATGCAGGAATAATTGAGATTCTATCCATGCATAAGGCTTGTGAAATATTTGATAAAATAAAAAAGGAACAATACATAAAATGAATTCACAAAATAAAAAAGCCATTATACTGATGATTTTTAATTCGCACAGAAATTACAAATTTACAACATAATTATTTTAATGGTCTAAGCTGTAATAAGATTTTCATTACATCGGAGATTACAAATGAAAATGATTAAAAATTATGTGATTGAAATACTCATGAGCAGTCGTTTTTATATTTGGAGTAACAAAACTGCCTACAAATAATTATTATAAAATGTCCTCTTCCTCATGAATTTTGAAGAATAATAGTCATAATATCCGATCATGTCCTTTAAACTCCTGAGATCGATCAAGTTGATTGACGAAATTTTTTTTAATATTTTTATTTTTGTAAAATTTATTTCTGTATTTTAAAATAACGTGGAGGAAAGGATTAATACAAAAAAGAGCAGTTCATAAATAATCTTATACTGAAGTTATTATTATTTATGGTGACCACAATATATTTTAATTATTGCATATACTATAAACTATAATAAAAAGTTTAAAAATTTAGATTTTCTACAATTTCTGAGAAATTTAAACATGGGATTTGTATTTTTCTTGGTTTTAACTGACAAATTTAATTCATATATGTTCGTATTTTATATGAAATCTACATATACTTTGTAAGTGAATTAGAAAGCATTAAAAATTATTGTTGTTTTTCACTAATTATTGAGATGTTCCACTGTCAAACTTTTTATCTTAAATCATTCCATTATGATTACATCATTTAATATCTAGTTATAAGTATTCTATTTCTTAATCACTGTAAAATGTTTCTTATAAGACAACTGCTTAGAAAATCATCTGATAGGGATTTAAATGTCCTTAAAAACAAAAATAATGAGTACCAATATTTGAGATGTGGTAAATGATAATATTAACTATAAAACGTTTGCGATTAGTAATAAATTTAATTGTAGCTTCTGGTTTTATGACAAAATAAAGTATAAGTTTTATTTTATGCATTTAATACTTTTTAATTCTGTTGAACATTAACAATGTTGTGGTTTAGATTATCGTTGCTATCTTTCTAAAAAGAAATTAATCTACATCTTTATAAATTATTTGAATAATAAATCTAAGCTTGATTAGTTTCAATTATTTAACAGCAGGCATAAAGCTGGAATTTAATTTTAAAAATTTCACAGATATGTTTATTAATATATCCATGATCTCCAGGAAAAGAATTTAATCTTACTGAAACAGGTAGCAAAACGAAAAAATATTCCTCTGACAAGATGTTATGCATAATGGATTATTAACTGCTGAAACAGAAAAAATAATTTCTGATCCTCCTATTTTAAAAGTAATTCCCAATAAAATTAGTCATGTATAATGGTGGTGATTTATATAAACCTTTAAGCTTACGTAAATCACTAATATTATATATGACGAAATTATTTGATAAATAAAATATATAAAAATGTATACAATTTTTTATATGAATACAAAAAAAAAATATTAAAAATTTTGGTTATATTAAAAAACTTTGAAAACATAGGAAAAAAAAAAACAATCTAACAAAAATTAGATAAACTAATATTTAAAATAAAAAAATTAGATTTATATATGTGAGTATATATATATATATATTTAAAAAAGATAAATTTGTTTTCATTTTTTTCTTTAAAGTAATTCTTAATTTTCTCTATTAAGTTTCGCTTTCCATTCCCGTAAACCTTTTACAAACCAGTTAAGATGAAAGGCTACTTTTAAGAGTAAATATGACCACGCCTCTTTGAGTGCTAATCCAACACCTCCTTCTCTAGGAAGTGTTGGATAAGCTTAGGTTTACTATACTTAGGTATCCGTAGTGAATATGCCAATAGTTCATCTTGGCGAAGCATTTTGCGCCACTGTTCTGCTTACGGAAATCCTCAATTTCTCTTAAACATAAAAAGATTTTGAATAGAAATTTTTATAGAATAATAGACAAGCCGGAGCAGCTCCCAACCAATATGAGCACAATTCTTTCTGTCTTTGGAATAAATAAATACTTCTTTCATTTTTTATTATGTGATTCCTATTAATCTTTATTTCTGAATAAAATGGCTTCAAAAACAGGAAAACTGTTTTTAAATAAAGAATTAACAATAGAGTATGTCGTATACATTATTATATATCATTGGACGCTATATTTTAAATTATTAAAAATAAATTTGCTTTTTATTTCTAATATAAAGTAAAAACTTCTCTTTTCAAACTAATTGTACCTAGAACGATATAAGTGTTTTAAAATTCGCTTTACTTGTTGATTTTAAGACTTACTTATGTTGTAATATGAAATATGAGAAAATCTCCCTTAATTGGAATTTATAAAAAATTGAAAAATATTTATATTATAATTATTAAAAAATATACAGTTTTAATTGATGAAATTTAATATGCTTAAATTTAAGGGAACCATTAACAATAAAAATTTAAATTTATGAATATAAACTTATATTCATAAATTTTATATAAATACTTATGAAAAAATATTAGGAATATAAAATATATAATGAATATAAACTATATTCATCAACGAATTCTATGATGTTATTGATACACCTCAGGTAAATTCTATGTGTTGTTTTAAACTTAGAAAGAAATATGTAAAATAAGTTTTACAATAAAATCTAATGTATATATGAATTAAGATTTTTTATGTGTAATATTTTCTCAACACACTTTAGAGCATAATGTGAAATCAAAATTCCTCATAACATAGTTGAAATATTAAAATTTAATGTTTCTTTTTGGATTGAATACAATAATATTGCATTTTCTTGATTTTTCTATAATCATATTAAGATATTCATGCATCACTGGTATCTAGCCATGTTTTAGATTAATTCCATTTTGAGAATTTTTATATATAATTAAAGAATAATTATCAAACCTAAAAACTTGGATTTATCTAATTCATGAATCTATATCATCGTTTTTCCTTTCATTTTCTAAAATTAATTTTAGAAAAAAAATATTTGATACAGATTGATTTGGTAGATAAATCCAAGTTTTTTTTAAAAATAAAAATTAATTTATATTGTTGATTAAACTATTTTACACTCTGATTAGTCAAGCTTGAATTTTGATGCAGAATCGTAGTTTAATTATGAAATATAGTTCTATGGATTACTAATCTTTTTTGATCGTTTCTTCTAATATAAAATATTTTACTACAAGGAAAAACTTAAAATTTGTTAATTTTCAAGCTGGAATTTTGTTGCTTAATTTCTGAGTTTCTACTAAACATCTTGTACAATTTTACACAATTATCATTTTTCAGCTTTTTTATTAAAATTCATAAATAGAGTTTTGTATATTTCATATTTTCTTTTTATTATAGATATTTTACTCTTCATTTTAATGTGTACTGTAATAGAAGAGGCTTTTTTTAATGAATAGATCTTTGTCTGGAAATAGTAAATATGATTATGTGGTCACTTTTACAATAGTAAAATGTTTTTACCAGTTATTAATTTATTTTCTTAATATAATTGATAAAAAAAATTATGCAATTTGGATTCCATACGTGTTAGTATCCATAATTATGAAAATTTAGTATATATTATATTAGATTGGAAAATTGCATAAATGTCAAGAAATACTTTCAAAGTGAATGAGACTTGATAGAGATATCTTTACTTACTGTATGTTCACTGAGCAACAATGATGATTCTACAGGAGTAATGTTATATATAGTGCTTCTATATATAATTCCATTCTTTCCTTGGTTCTCAACACTTTGTAGATAACAATTCCTATTTTAGGCATAGATTCTTGTAGAAGTTTAGAATCCACTTTAAACATTTGGTTATGTTTTTTTAAGCCACTAATGAATAAAAAGTGACCATCACAAGGTCAACAAAATGAAACCAGCCTATATATATATATATAATTTGATAGCTTAAAAATTTATTTCAAGCACTTGCCTTGTTTCCACTATTGTAAGTATTTTCTTAAAATTGTTTTTTGGTTAAATTATATCCGTTAATGAGAATTTGGAGCTATTTCGAATTTTTCCATTTATAATTCTGTTTATTTCTCTCTTATTGAAAGTCAATGATTTTGCATAGTTTCTAGAATTGATATTTTTGATTACCTTATAAAACAATTCTTGTCTGATAATGGTAAACTTAATTTTACACAATTTATCAAAATATATAATAAAATAAAATAACTCTGCCTATGTGTAATTAACGAATGAATTTGGATTAGCCCTAAAATAATCTTTTTTATTACAATTCATTTTTAAGGAATCGTGCAGTTGCATTAGTCTTTAAAAAAAACCATATATACAGTGTTCCCGAAAAGTATCAACAGCCCATCAATAACAATGAATTATCATCTGAATAACCTTATCTTTTATAATAATTATCTCTTAATAAATTTAAAGCAAAGCATTTGCTTAAAGGAATTACTACAGTACATCATATTTAAATGCTAAATTAATATAGGAAATAAAAGAATGTAAACATAACAAACTATAGAAATTTATATAACAAGAGCAATTTATAAGTATTAACATAAGATTAAATCTACTTTTAATTTATTAAATAATAAAAGCACTCTTATCTAACTTTAATTTATATTTCCCATCAAATTCAAGCTAATTTAAACTTCTAATTTCTATAGTGTAATTACAATTTTATCTGAATGTAATTCATGTAGTATAAGCTCCAACTTCAATTATATTTAACTTACAAAATTAAACTGTCTGATTCATTTTCAAAACATTGATAAATTATTACCTGTTTACTGCAAGAATAGCTCTCACCAAGTAATCTAGTTAATGATGGTTGTTATAGTAACAACCTGTCCATTTCAAGTGCCCTGAATAATGCCCTTTTATAATACATAGATTTGATTTCTTTTTCCAGTGTAGATGTTGATAGTTTGGAATCCATTTTAAATTGGTAATCTCAATCTATTTATCTGAGCTGACTGCTGAATTGTGTTAACACTGCCTTCAGTTTTATAGCTTTTGGATTTGATTTCTGTCTCTAGTATGTATTTTTGTAGTAGTTTTGAACTAGTTACTTTCCAGTTAATTTTTGTATGTAAAGTGATTGTAGACCAACCAACTTTGTTACTAGTCTTATTGATTTCTCTTGAGTCTTCATCCATTTGATGAATCCATTCTCAAATCTTAAATTTTTTTATGAAATTGTGAGAGTAAGAGAAGAGAAAATTTGCTGTGGATACTTTTCTTGAGTCTTTTTTCTTATTGTTATATATTATACATGGCAGTTCAGACAAGTTCCTGGTGGTACCTTTGGGTTAACAGGTTTGGAATTGTCACTCATTACGAAACGCTTTGTTATTTTGAACCATGCTCAGGTGAAAAAGTCACACCTGAGCTGGCACCCTGCTCTACACACCAGCAGAAGGTCTTTAGACGTCACATATTAACTTGATCACATGCCCAACCTATGTAGATCCAGTAACCCAGTGGTTTTGAAAACATGGTCACCTTCACAATCACTTCTTGTGTCAAATTATGCTAATCTAAACAGGAGGCAGCATGAAACTACTGAGCCACTGGAGCTCTTGAGTAGTATGTAATAAATACATACATACATAGCAGTGTAGGCGAACCCCAAACTGTATCTTTAAGTTAACAAGTTTAGAATACTCACCCATTACCGAGTGCCTCATAATTTTGAACCACAGTCAGGTGACAAGGTCACACCTGAGCTAGCAGCCTCCACTTTACATCCACCCCACACCAGTAGAAGGACTTTGATGAATGTAGACATATCCCCAACCCACAGAGCTCCAACAACCCAGTGGGGGATAATTGTCACACTCTTAATCACTGCCCACGGCAAATGATACTTCACTTTGCTGATCTTAACAGAAAGCGATGTGAAGCTACTGAGCAACTGGAGCTTATTATGTGATACAGTAGTACCAGGGAGAAACATTGCATAGTATAGCTTTTTTCCCCATCTGTTTCCAATCAATTTTTAATTTGATTAACTGAGTGTTGACTGCTACTATCCTTTCAAACAATATTAAATTCTTTTGAAAAAAATTCTTATATTGTTTTTCAAGTGTTTTACTTTAAAAAAGTGCATCATTTCTTTACAAAAAATTATGCTTTGAATACATTTCATAAAAGTTTTTATTCTTTTATTTTATAGGGATCTGAATAAAGGCATTGTATTTGAAGTAGACTATGATGAGCAAAATACTGATTCTGAAGATGAAACATATTTTAATGATGTATATTTTGAAACCTTTAAGAAAGATATTTCTGAACAATATCAGGATAGGAAACCAATCATGATAAATTGTGTTCCTTTTGCTAAATTGAGGAAATTATCCCAACCCATAACTCCAGATAAAAAGATATGCAAACAAGTACAATAACTTTTAAAATATAAATTTTGTATGTTGCATGATGTATGATTTAAAATGAAATTTTTTGTAATCTGTAATTAATAAGTGAGATAATAGAATTATTAAAATGTTTTTATAAATGTAGTAATTAAAATAAATTTTCTTTTTGTAAAAATTCTGTTTTCTGTTTGGGAGATTTTCATATTTTAACATTAGTTTGTTAATATTTGCTGTATTTTTTTATGTGTTATGTATGAGCATTAGTTTTATAATAATTTTACTAAAATGCATGTTTTAAACTTTTTTAGTGGGAAATTTTAATAGTTTTTAAGATGATATGCAGTGTAAAATAATTTTAAATTTTTCAAAGTATATTAGTTTTGTTAATTTTATTTGCTTTGTTAAGTATAAATTGAGTGAAGTGATGTGTAGTACTTAATATATTTTATTTATAATTGTTTTAACTATTACTTAAAGTTGTCACTGGTACAGAGAACTAATTGTTAAATTAATTTTCACCACTGATGAGAAGTATTTTTAATTTTTTAACAAACATTTTTATCAGATGTATTATAATCATTTCAATCTTTTTTTTTTCCCAGTTTTGAATTTCTTTATTATTTTTTGTATTTATAGGAAATAATAAAAATTTATAATTTACAGAAAATTAATTATAGAATAATTTATAGGAAATTGTTAGTAAATATTAATATTAAATATATAATTTCCAGATATATTAAGAACATTTAATTATCTATTTCTTTTAAAACAATAAATCAGATGAGTGTATGGCTAAATCCTAAGAGTTAGTTTGAGTGCCAAATGTTCCAAAGTCGTAGATTACTGCACCAAAACGGATTCATTTGTCAATTCTATTGTATTCAATTGTATCATTTGTTTGGAGTTTTTGCAACCCTTGAAACTTTATATGATGAGTTTTATTTTTTCCTAATTTATATTTAAAAATTTGCGTATGAAATTCTAAGTTTATTATTTTCTTACATTTTAAGTGTTAGAAGTTATTTGGGTATTATAAATTTGTAATGTTTAACTTGCTACTTTTATTTTTAAACATTATTGCCAAAATTTAGTTTTTTTTTAGTGTGGAGTGTGAGGAAGTTTCTAGGTGAATATTTTAACTGTTATTTGATTACATATGTTATTTTATGTACTAAATTCTGTAATTTATTTAGTATAGCATAGAAATATTTAAATATGGGTTTCTTATTGAATTATTGCATTACATCAAATGTCTTTATTAAGGTTAGAGCCAAGCCCAATTGATTTGAAACCTGAATCTTCATGTAAGTGGGTGTTATCTATGTTATTGCTTTAGAGTTACTGTACAGTTATTAATAATTGGTGTTGGTATTATTAAGCATATAGTATTTTTTAAAGTCTTTAATCTTCTTATGAATAATCAATTTGTTTTTTATTGTTTAAGTTATTAAGTATAAATTGTAATATTGATTTTTGGGGGTTTTTTATTTATTTTATTTTTGTTATTTATTTATGTAATTTTTGTAAATTATGCGAAATTAAATTTCTAGTCTTTTATTTTGTTGTAAGCAAGTGTAATGTAAAATGCAAAATTTCAATACTTGGAATCAAAAGTAGTGCAAGTTTGCAATATTCAAAGTTTGTGGTTATGAAAACGAGAAATTCCACAAAATGACATAATTTAGGTTGACTAGATAAGTGCAGTGGTTGGAACAAAAACTGGATGATATAAATTTTGTTTTTCAGACTTTTAGAAATGGCTCTGGAGAAACAATTCCTGATAAATCTGTTGTCTTGATGCATTATGAGGCTTATTTAGAGAATAAAGCTGAACCATTTGATTCAACGCGGTTAAGAAAAGTGCCTTATAAGTGTCTGTAAGTTATGTTTTTATATATCACTTTATCTTATAATCATTCTATATAAAGTTGGAACTGAAGATCTTATGTGAACATTGATTATTATTATTATTATTATTATTATACATGCTTTTAAAACTTTTGTTGCATTTATGTAATTTTAACAATGTCTAGTGAAGTCATTATAAAAGTATAAATAGTAATTCATCTGTCTGATCACAGAAATTTCATAAAATTAAACTTCTTGAATAAGTTTTTTGCTCTTCTCATTTCAATTTGCTAACTTGTAACATATTTTCTTATTATTCTATTCATTTATTTTAATTATATTAATATATGTGCTCATACATTGTGTTGGTGTAACTTTTGAGAAACCATAATTCAAAATTTCATGATAAATTCAATTTCAGTTCATTGGTTAGGTATGTGAAAAAGGCCAGATGCGATAAAGAATAATGGGTGGGAACAATAAAGCATTATTATAATAATAATTTATTCAATTTTAAGTGACCGTTTCCTCAAAATGTTTATTCTATTCAGTTACAGCGGGTAAGAATTTAATAGAGGTAAGAAATAACATACCATATTTTCCTGTATATGATCCATGAATTATGTGTTAAAAAGAAGTTTTGAATTTTGTTATGCATATTACATGCCGCTGCAGATTATCTGATAAAAAAAAAACATTCTCTATCAGAATAACTTGCAATGAAGTTTTGAAAGTAATGTTGCATACATTTTATAAAATAAACAACAGGTGGCACCATTTACCTTGACTTGAACTGTTTTGTTTTGAAAATATTCATATATCATCATGTGGAACAAAAGCATATAAGTTACAAAGTGGATTTTAAACTTATAACTATAAAGATGGCAAATAAAAAATAGCTACAATTCTGTTAATGTTAGGTGAAAAAAAAAAACATACACAATGTAAAAAAAAATTTATCCATACACAGTTAAAAAATAATCCATTTCTTTAATTACAAATGAAAGAAATATTTATTTTTTTTAAGCGTCTAACCTAGTTTTAAAAGTTACTTAAAACTAGAAATCTATAAGTTTTACTTGCATCTTTTTGGAATTATTATTGGAAAAACTATGTGTATGGATTTGATGCTTTCATCTCACTTTATTGCAATGATGTGGATCCAAATATAATCCAATCAGACGTTTCTCATAATAAATGTTTTTCATACAAAATTTATTACATTTTTAATCATACTGTGTTTTTATTTTGTATGGCATCACATATTATCACAATATATATTTTAGACTATTTATCAAAAAATTTCTGAAGATTACACCATGCTCTTTTTATTTGAATAAAAAGATCTGGTTTATAATACTCTACTAATGATTACATACATGAAAATACTGTGAGTACTTATTTCTAACCTTCCATAGAGTAGAAAACAAACTATTTTCAACATGCAGCTTGACAGCTGAATATAGAAGAAAGATTTAATACATTCCTCATTGTGATACTGGTAAATGCTCTTGACTCCAATATGGGAAAATTATTAGTGTCATGTGACATGCCAACTCAGTTTATTAAAATGCACACGCTGTCATTATTAGAAATATTTAATTGAAATTGTATATAATATGGAAATTAAATTGTAATAAAATTGTTACTTTATTTTGATATATCTTTTGTGGCAAGATTCTCTTTGGATTGAAATATTTTGGCTTTTGAAAATATTTATATGATTCAAAAGCATCATAAAATGTTAGATTGCTGTCATTGTGATATTAAAATTTAATATCATTTCCTACATTTTTCTGTAGAATAGTGCCAATTAATAATTGAAAAACTAAATATACCTTATAAGATAACAGTAAATTACCAAATATTTCATTAAAATTGCACAAGTACTATTAATTTTTTGTAAAAAGTAAAACTAATCTGCATATGATTCCAAATAAAAGCATAATTTATTATATAACCCTAATTTTTTTTCACTGTTTTTTTAATTTTTGTATTTAGGATAAAATATTTGCTTCAGATTTATTATGTTTTTCATTGAAATAAGTCAATAAAAATTTTTATGTTTATGTTCTTTCAATCTCTCAATTGCCTTTAAAAGTAGATTAATTTTTTTTAACCAGTATTTTATAATTTATTTACATAAAAAAGCATATAAATTATAAAATATATTAATTATAAAATAAAAAGCAAATAATTATAAAATAAAAAGCAAATAAATTATAAATGCAGCATCAAAAATTTCACTGTAGATAAAAATTTTTGCCCTTTTCAATCTTTAAAACTGGATGTCGATGTGGAATGTTGTAATTGTGTATTAATTGAACTAAATATATCTAATTAATAATTTGAAAAATTATTTTCTTGTTCATTTTTACTAACAATACTTAAATCACAATGATTTTAAAATAATATATATTTAAACATTAACTTGGTAATTTTAATGTTTAATTTTTGTTGTAACATCATTCCTTAAAATTGAATTATAGATTAATTTATTGTTTTTGATTTTTTAAGCATTGGAGATGGAAAATTGGTACCTGGCTTAGACCTTGCCATCAAAACTATGAAAAAATATGAATTTTCGAGATTTCTTGTTAGCCCAGATTATGCTTATGGTTCTATGGGATGTCCACCAAGAATTCCACCCTCTGCTGAGATCTTATATGATGTAGAAATATTAAATTTCTATCGTATCAAAGCTGCCATTGATTTTGAAGATATGACTTCAAGTGACCAGAAAACGGCTCACTTCGAAGCGGTTTTTTCTGTTTATCAGTGTGAACTTCAATTGGCAAATGATCTTTTCCATAAAAAAATGTATAGACCTGCCATAGCTCGTTACCGTTTGGCAGTAAATAGGCTTGAAGATGTTTCTGTTGATAATGAGGAGGAGGATGAGAAGAGGAAATGCTGTTTGCTTAAACTTTACTTAAATCTTTCGCAGTGCTATATTAACATTCAAAGTCCCTCTAAAGCTTTGACTTACGCAGATTTAGCTCTCAAAATCGATGATGAAAATCCGAAGGCTTTATACAGATTGGGGTATGCTTATTGTTTAATGGCTGAATATGAGAAATCAGAACATTACCTCTTAAAAGCTAAAAGTTTCAAACCATATGATAAGGCAATCAATGCAGCTATTGCAGAAGTGGAACGCAAAAGGAAGCAACATTTAGATTGGGAAAAACTCTTCAGCAAGAATATGCTTGGCACTGATCATAGCAATTTAGAAAAAGAGCAACATTTACGTGAGACACCAGAATTTATTAGTTGCGTTGAAGAAGAAATCCAAGAGTTTGTAAATTCAGAGGGAAAGGAGATGACTTTCTCTTCAGGTTACACAGAAGATCAACTAGAAGTAGTGAAGGAAGTGGCTAAAAAGTTTAATTTGGTATTTGTTTCAAAAATAGTAAACGATTTGAAAATTAATAAAGTTGTCAAAAAGAATTGATAAGACTTGAACATTAAATTATCATCCAAACTTTTATAAGTCACCATTTTATTTTCATACTGTTAATAAATAATTTGTTTTCCAGTTTTAGTATCTTTATTTAAATTATCCCAGTACATTTGCATTCATTAAAATTAAGATTAATTATACAAGTTTGAAATGTAAATTCTGAGAAGTTTCTGCTTTAAATTCGCTGTTATTTATATTTTTTCTAAGTCTTAAATTGCAAACTGAATATAAAAAGTATCATCAGCTTCTTTTTTTTTGTAATATTTTAATCTTTTAAAAATGAATCTAAAAGATGTAAAAAAAATTCATTAAGAGTATGAAAACTAATTTTCGTTCTCTTAGTAAAAGATTTTCATCATTTGTGTCATTCGATAAAGCTTAATAATTTTATTTTTGTTTTTTGGGAGCAATTTATTCAAATGTAAAATATAATAATTATAATTTTGCTTTGTAATTATGAAAATAAAAAATTCTCTTTACAGGATAAAGTGTTCTTACTTTAACAATCAAATTACTTATAATATTGTTACAAATTTATAAATAATTATGTATATGTCCTAAAATATCTCAGACAAATCGGAAATACTCACATTTTGGGCAAAAATTGCGGTATTTAGAAATGTTATACGTTAAAAGCGGGCTTTCTAATGATTTGGCGACTTGGCGAGAAATAGATACTTCTGAAAACATCCATCACCTAAGCTCTAGGATCAATGTTTAGCGAGATAGCCTAGAAGATTCCAGAACCTTGGCGAAATTAGTAGATTTCCCCGCCAAGTCAGGTATAAATACCGCAGCCCGACATAGAAGGAGTTCAATTTTGTAAAGACAGTCAGATTTGTGAGGACGATTAGTCGTCACTGATAGTTTAGAGAAGCTATTCTTTGCTTGAGGTATTTGAGACCTGCGATTGGAAGCTGTTACTTATTGTATCCTGCGAAATGTAGCTGTATAATTGTGATTATTACAGCTGGTATTTCTAGTGGAATTTTTACGAATAAAAGTCTTGTGTTCATTGAGTGGTTGCTTTCTTCAACTCTCAGTTTACACGAACTCCGAAGCTCGGTACAACTGGTGTTAGAAGCGAGGTTGAAGAGTTGATGCTGCGTGTCACAAGAAAAATGGATATGGATTTAATGAAAAGTCTTCTCGAAAAATTAACGGAGCAGATGGCTGGATGAAAGCTGGACAGGAAGAGATGAAATCTGGGCAGGAGGAGCTTAAAAAGGAACTTAAAAAGTACATTGTAAGTGTTAAAGAAGAATTCTCCAACATCATTCAGGAGAAGATGAATGTAATGGAAGTTAATGTAACTTCAGTTGAAACTAAGGTTTTGGAGATCGAAGAAAACGTTGAAGAAGCATTAGACAATATGAATAAGGAGATTGAAAGCTTGAAGAAACAAATTTCAAACAGACATGGGGAACCCAATGTGGCATTTATTCCTTCCCTAGCTACGATTAAACTCTCAACATTCGATGGAAAATCATCCTGGCAGGTATACAAGACCCAGTTTACAATGGTAGCGGAAACTAATGGATGGAATCCCCGGGCCCAAGCTTTTCACCTGGCGGCCTCTTTAAAAGGAGACGCTGCCGATATTCTCGAGACGCTTCCAGAAGAGCTCAGTCAGGATTTTCAATCCCTATCGAGTGCGCTTGAGCTGCGGTTTGGAGAAAAGTGCAATAAAGAATATAGCAGATTACAGTTAAAATCCCGTTATCAAAAAGCGGTTGAAAGTCTTCAAGAATTGGCTGCCGATATTCAACGACTTTCCCATTTAGCATTTTCGGACTGTCCAGCTGAGACACGTCAAGATCTGGCTCTCCATCACTTTATCGATAGTGTGCGAGATTCGGAGATACAGAAAGCACTTAGACTCGCCGATGTCAAAGATATCGGATCTGCTCTAGTCTACGCACTTAAGATAGAGGCTGCTCAGCAGGCCGCGCGTAAAGACCGGCACTCAATCAGAGCCATCTCTGCTACTGATACAGACTATGATCTAAGAAAACAAATTGAAGATCTGCGGCGTAGCTTAAAACTGAGTAAAGGTGGCTGAAATAAGAAAATTCAGTGTTGGACTTGCGGTGCAGTCGGACACGTCCAAAGAGACTGCCCAAAACCAAAAGATGGTGGAAATGATCTTCTACCACCGCAGGGAAGGATTCAATGAATCCAGAAGTTTGAAATACGTCATCGCAAAGGCATTCTTCATGGAAAAAGCTGATGCTTTATCAAGGAGACCGTGTAATAGAAGCTGCCGATAATGTTCTAGAGTAGAGAAGAACTATCAATTAGTAAATCCTTCGGTACGCCAAGTTACTGTTTCACCGCCATCGAAACCAGACCCATGGAGTGATGAAGGACTTAGAGAAGCCCAAAAAGAAGACCCAGATATAAATCCAATTTTTGAATTAAAAGAATATTCCAGTATGAGACCAAGTTGGCAGGACATCTCTACCTACAGTCCTACTACTAAACAATATTGGGCTCTTTGGGACTCAAACCATATTAGAAATGGTGTGTTATACAGGAAATGGGAGTCCGATGATGGACGTAATTTCAAATGGCAGCTTGTTCTTCCAAAATCAAGAATTTCAGATGTTTTGAAAGAATTGCACAGTAGCTCAACTGAACGCCACTTCGGAGTAATGAAGACTCTACAGAAAGTTCGAGAACGCTTCTATTGGAGCAAAACTAGACAAGATGTAGAGAAATGGTGCCAATTTTGTGATGACTGTGCCGCACGTAAGGGACCAAAGAAACGTAGCCGAGGAAGGATGCAGCGTATAATGTAGGAGCACCTTTTGAGCGGATAGCATTGGACATTTTGGATCCTTTCCACGATCTTCAAATGGCAACAAATACATCCTAGTTGTCATGGACTACTTTATTAAGTGGCCTGAAGCATTTTCAATCCCTGATCAAGAAGAGACTACAGTAGCCAAGGTTTTAATGTAGCAATGGGTTTCCAGATTCAGCGCACCTTTACTAATTCATTCAGGTCAAGGGACAAATTTGACCTCTGCTGTGTTTAAAGGAATGTGTCAAATTTTCGGAATAGACAAGACGCAGACCTCGTCATTACACCCGCAATCGGACGGCATGGTAGAGAGGTTTAACCGAACCATCTTAAACAATCTCTCACTTATGGTTTCCAGAATTTAGCAAGATTGGGATTTGAAGATACCGCTGTTTCTGCTTGCATATCGCAGTGCTGTCCATGAGACTACCGGATATACTCCACCACAAATGCTCTTTGGTGGCGAACTTCGAGACCTTCAGGCATGTCTTGAAGATGTCCATAACTTTACTCGAGACCGAATCAACCTGACGACCGAAAGAATGAAGACAAGGTATAACACAAGAGCGACAGGACATGAATTTCAGGAAGGTGATAAAGTTTAGTTGTGGAATCCGATTCGACGTAAAGGACTTTCTCCAAAGTTGACAGCCAACTGGGAAGGTCCCTACACAGTCCTAAAAAGTCTGAATGACGTCATGGTTCGTATAAGGAAATCATCTTCAAAACCAAAGGTAGTATATTATGATAGATTAGCTCCTTATCGTAATGTAAAGTAAAAATTAGTACACCATAGTCTCTTTATAAATAGTATAGATAATTTTAATATTTTCTATTTTTTTTGTATTTGTATTTTTAATTGTTTGTGTATGTAATGTGTTCTGTATCCTCTTAAAATGTAAGTCCTTTTATATTAAATTTGGCCTTCTATCAGGGGATTGGGCTGGCCGGGATGTGCAGTCCTTGAGAGGGGGAAGCAATGTTACAAATTTATGAATAATTATTGTACATGTCTTTAAATATCTCCGACAGATCGGAAATACTCACATTTGGCGCAAAAATTGCGGTATTTAGACATGTTATACGTTAAAAGCGGGTTTTCTAATAATTTGGTGACTCGGCGATGTTTTGGAGAGAAAACTTGGCCACTAGGCGAGAAATAGATACTTCTGGAAACATACATCACCTAAGCTCTAGGACTAATATTTAGCGAGATAGCCTAGAAGCTTCCTGAACCTATGCGAAATTAGTAGATTTCCCCGCCAAGTCAGGTATAAATACCGCAGCCCGACATAGAAGGAGTTTAGTTTTGTAAAGGCAGTCAGTTTTGTGAGGACGATTAGTCGTGACTGCTAGTTTAGAGAAGCTGTTCTCTGCCTGAGGTATTTGAGACCTGCTATTGGAAGCTGTTACTTATTGTATCCGACGAATTGCATCTGTATAATTGTGATTGTTACAGCTGGAATTTCTAGTGGAATTTTTCGAATAAAAGTCTTGTGTTCATTGAGTGGTTGCTTTCTTCAATTTTCAATCCACACGAACCCTGAAGCTCGGTACAATATTATGTTATAATTTAAAAATCATTGTAGTTAATAAATAAATTGACTTGTAATTCATGTAATAAAATATTTTATTACCTGAGGCATACTTAGTTTCATTTTTGAAAGTTAGAGTTTCAGCAGAGCTAGCCTAGAACTTGATGAGATACACTTCCATGGCAAACTCAACTAAAGTTATGAAAAAATCTGAGCTTCCAATACTCATAAAAATTCTGGCTGTAAAGACTATCTATAGAATTTTTCGGACTTCCTTAAAGATTTATGCTGATAGTAGCAGAAATGAAAGGAGAATTTCCAATAGTGGAGTGTATATATCTATTTCGACCAGCAGTATGGAGTTCTGGATCGAAAACCCTGATTATTGTTCAGTTTAGATCAGAGCTTATAGCTATCGGATAGGGCTTGCAAAATGGGGGTGGGGATCATATCTAAGATACTTTGATCTTGACTGACAATCGCGCTTCTATTCAGCATCTCTCTAACTGGAGTGCTATTGAAGATGAGAGTATATACAGTCTGGATATTTTAAATCTACTTCAGACTTTCACCCTGACATACCATACTTTTTCCGTGAATTCCTTCGCATATTAGGGTGCAGTTTAGGTCAGAGCTTATAGCTATCGGATAGGGCTTGCAGAATGGGGGTGGGGATCATTTCTGAGATACTTTGCTGCTTAGATCAAGATACCATCAAACTGCCTTTTTGACTTCTTGAATGACCCACACAAGAGAACTCATTTTTAAGCAGTGTCAAAAAATAAAATCATTGCCATTGGTATACAGCTGACATGGATTCCCTCATATTTCGTCATCAATTACAAGATCCTGTGGGAGTTTCATCTTTTCTTTTCTTTTCTTTTTTTTTTTTTCGGATTAATGGGTATTGTTTAGTTTTGCTAGATAGTCCCAAGATTAGCAACAACAAAAACACATCTGAAAGTTGCAGGCTGATATTTTTATCTGTGGTTGTTTTATTTAAATCATCACATAAAAATTAAGTTTCTTTAGAAGGTTTTATATAAATATTATTTTTTAAAAAATCATATATTTTTCTTTTTCTATAAGTTTTCAGTTACATTACACAATAAAAAAATGTAAACATTTATACTATGCAAGAATTACAAATGATTAATCAATAATTTATAAGTGAATTTCTCTCGCCGACTAATGCAAAGTAAAAAAAAATCTAATATAAACTGTAAGAATCTTAGAAAATATATAAAATATTTACTTTTATATAAAATTAAATTTCAATAAATTTTGAATATTATAATCTTTTAGATTATAATATTTAATAAGAATTGTGTAAGATAAAAATCTGATTACTCAAGAATGAGATTTTAATTTTGTTTGTATTAAACTCATTATTGTTTAAAGAAATGGAATCTATTAATTAGAAGTGTAACTTTTTTTTTAAATATTCCAAACTTATAAAATTAATTTCATTTAAAATTATTTTTTCTCAGTTAAGTTTCCTAATGAATGCGAAATTTTTCTTTTTTGTTTATTCAGTAATTATTCCTTAAAAAATATTTTTTTATTATTATTTCTGTTTAAACATAGAAAATTGAATAGTATTTTCTCTTTTACATATTTTTTAAATTCCTAGAAGTTTAGAAAGACCACAGTCAGTAAAAAATAATTTTTTTTTTCTAACAGGTATTAAAAACATGTGATATTCTTCAAATTACTAAGACTTTAAAAGATTAGTTTTAATGTTTGTTGTTACTAATCCCATCTGATATAGCGAAGCTATATCAGATTCATGAGGCCGTAAACCTTAAATCAAGGAAAAGGAGAGATCGCTCAAGAAACTCTTCCATAGTGAAATCCAGGCAATCAAGTAGGTGCTGAGGACTAGCCTCGCTGGGATTGCACTTCTTTCCTGGTGAAGGGTACGGCTTCTGTTGATCAAAGATCAGGAGCACCAAGTTTAATGTTTAAATTTGCTTAACTCACATTTGATATTTTAATTTTCTTTTTAGCATGCACACATGAAAACATCCTAAATATCTCGGTTTTATTCTCGACTAAAGTTAGCTTCTGCCAGTTATTTCTTTTTTGGTCGATTTGCTTGTTATAGCGAAGTGAAGTAAATTACATAGCTGTACTGCAAAAAATAGCTATTCTGTCATCAAAAGGATTAATAATGCTTTACCCTGTGAAAAACAAAAATAGAAATCAAAATAATAAAAACTATGAATTAGTATTAAATAAAAAAATGTACGGTGTCTCACGAAAGTGATTGGACACTTGTGCTTTATAAAAGGAAACTAATAAAATTAATTAAAAATACATATACAAAATTTTGTGGGCGTGTTTCATATTTAGAGTTAGTAACAATTATTAAACATACTTTTGTCAAAATATTAAAATGTTCATTAAATAAAAATACAGTTATTCAGAACGGAGGAAAAAAGAAGCTCACATAACTGATATAACTGATGGGACACTTACTTTTCCATCAAATATTTATCCAAAAATTTTACTTTTTAAAATGTTTTAATATTTTGCTAGATTTTCTTTTATTTTTAAAGCATGATTTAATGTTCTTAGGATGGATTTGACTAATTTTTTGTGATTTCTGGAGTGAAACCGATTCTTCTCGAAGCACCGATTTTAATATTTCTTTTGTAGAAATGGTGTGTTTGCGAATTCTTGATTTCAATTCTTGCCAAATATTGTCTATGGGATTTAAGTCTGGAGATTGTGGAGGTGTTTTTATTATTTCGGGACAGTTATACAGCACCCAGAGTCTAACGTTCAAAGCAGTGTGCTTGGGGTCATTGTACTAGTATAATTAAAAATCGTTATGAAGGTTCAGTTTTCGTACATAAGATTTCAAATTTTGCTTCAGAATGTCAATATACTTGTACTAATTTTTTTTACTGTCAATAAAAACAAGATTACCAACTCCAGCGGACGACATATACCCCCATACCATAACTCCTCCTCCACCATGTTTTACTGTTGGCATCAAGTTCTCTTTACGAAAATCTTTCCTCGGTTTTCTCCACACCAAGATTCTACCATCGGAACCAAATATATTAAATTTACTCTCATCAACAACTTTATTCCAGTAATCAAAATTTTTATTTATGTTGCATTTTGCGAAAGCCAATCTGAGTTTTCTATTCTTTTCACTCACAAGGAATTTTTTCCTGGCTACTGTAACGTGATATCCAGCAGATCGAATTACTCTTCTAATAGTCTCAGGATTAACAATTACTCATAGTGGTATAATCCTAGTAAACCAGCAGCAACTTTAGGAGCACTCATTCTTGGATTTATTTATTTATTTATTTTTTAATAATTTGAATGACAATTCGCTTTATTCCATTGGATAGCTTTGATGGCCGGCCATGTCTTCTTTTATTCTGAATCATATGACTCTTTTTATATCGTTTCATGATATTGAAAACTGTTGAATGATTCAAGTTGACTGCTTCAGCAGTTTCTCTAACAGATTTTTCACTTTCAATATGCAAATTAATAACTAATTTTCGAATTTCAGGCGAAGTTTGTTTTCGCTTAGCATTCATGGCTGCACACAGCTAAAAACACAAAAATTCGAAAACAATCTGGAGAGAAATACTGCAGATGATTTTATAAATTATTGACAATTGCTTTGGGGTAAAAATAAAACACCCTTATAATATTTTTATTGCTTATTTCAGATGATTTTTGTTGCGTATGTAATGGCGTCCCATCACATGCTCGATCAAAACCGCGCAGGATTATCGAATACTGTTATTTAGTTATAAGTTGACAATTTTGCAATCCAAGCTTGGCGATTTTGTCGCTTCTGTTTTACGATCCCCATCCCACTCTAAGCAGAAAATTATCCAAATAACAATCTTTAAATACCCCAACTGTGGTGAACTCTGATGATTCAGTTCACTAATGAACTATAGAAACAAGTATTGGAATTAAAGCAATAAATTCCATTCTTTTTCTGACGAAGAAGAGATGAAAAAAATAATAGCTGAAAAATGTTTTATGCAGAAATCACTTTGTGAGGGATGTGAAATTTCAAAGCTAGGAAATCCATAAACAAGATAGTGATGCATTAAATGCATCAGAAATACGTGTTTTAGAATGAATTAATCAGCCATGTTTCTCAGAAACTCCATTCCCTAGCATTTTCTAATTTTGTTTCTCGCAGATACATTCAAATATGCGCTCGTACTTTCGGAATTAAACAAATTCAAGATAGACTGAATTATAACTTTTTGGACAATAGAACAGAATTGTATTTAAATAGAAGTAATATGACGCTCTTGGTAGCAATACATCTAAGAAGTAACCTCTGGCATGAAAGTTAATAGAGAAGAATTAATCTGTACTAGAAAAAGTAAATTTAAAATCTGATCCATATAAAGAGACTTTGAATGGTGCTTAACTGTGTTTCTCCCAAAAAATAATTTCAAATTTAAATAAGAAAAATTTTATTGAAGTGCAGGGTTTGTTCCGTATTTCCAATATATACGCAAGAATTTGGAGATCATTGAAGTTAATGTAAGTAAACACAGTGGAATTGAACTCTCCCAACGTATGATATCTGGACATGCATATCAGCAGAGACATTGTTAGACAGGATGACCCCAGCCCAATATTTTAGTTTGCTTGGATTTTAAAAAAGGGAAAGGTCTTTGAGGAACCTCTGTAGTTTTCAGATATTTTGTATATTTTTGGATTTATGGAGATTCTATCTTTGCATGACAATCTGTGATTAGTAACAACAACATGTCAGATACGGGAGTAGTATACCTAGGTTTATAGTAGGCAAAAAGGCAACGCCCCCTTTTGGGAGCGTGGCAGGGTGTCACGTGATCTGTAAGATCACGTGACTTTCGGTTTTCTCGTGTAAGAGCACGAGGTTATTTTTTAGAGTTGAGTTTAATTGTTGGGTTCCTACTGCTTTTAAAAAATTATTTCAGGAGGGGCGTGGCAGTGGGTCACGTGACTTATTAGATCACGTGATTTTTGGTTTTCTCGTGTTAGACCACGAGGTTATTTTTTAGAGTTGAGTTTAGTTGTTGGGTTCCTACTGCTTTTAAAAATTATTTCAGGAGGGGTGTTCATGGAAACGGCGGGAGTAGTTTTGTTATCTGGTGTTGTGACGTCATGTATTAGTTTCTCTCGTATTACTGTTGACGTCATTATGTTAATGTTCATGGCGCCATCTATATTTTAAATTTGTAATTATTTCTTTAGAAAAATTTTAATTTTTAGATTTTGAGCCTAGTGACGTCATAATATTAATGTTCATGGCTCCATCTATATTTCAAATTTATAATTATTTTTTATATATTTTTTAGATTTTGAGCCTAGGTTGTCCGAATGCTAGGCTGACACTTAACCACTGGACCACCTTATGGTTATGCTTATAGCAATTTCTATGTTTCGACTTTTATACATTTCATAAGAGAATTATATGATAATAAGATATATGATAACGTCATTCAAGATGACTCACACACACACACACACACACACACACACATATATATATATATATATGTATATATAATAAGACTGGTTTCATTATTAAAACGTTTATGGTACCACCTATAAAAAATTATGTTTGCCTTAAATTTATATATATAATTAATTTTTATTTAAACTTTCGAGACTGGTATTCGAACCCGTATCCTCAAAAGGAATTCGTGGGGTATTGATTTGCGTACCTTAACGAATACCCCACGAACTCCTGCTGGAACGAGTAAATGTTAAAAAGGCATCTATACAAACAAGTTTACAAACCAGAACTTAAATACAAACCTGTTTTCAAGTCCGAAGAAGTGTCCAGTGACGTGGTGTGACGTCAGTTTGTTCAAACTGGGGGAATGAGTGTTTTTAGGGTTTTGTGCATGTTCTTGCATGGTGAACCCTGTTCAATCAAGGAAGAAACCTGTGTACGTCGATATGCTTGCGCGGCGCGGATGAATACTGGTTCTCAGCCAATCACAACCAATGAGGTTTGTGCATGGGATAGAATCTGCTGTACTTTGATCATTTCTGAACGTTTCGTGTTACACCGAACATTCGACTTGTATTTTCTGAGCATTAGAATTTCTAAATATTATTGCTGTCATGGAGTCACGAAAACGATCCAGTGCTGAAGTAAGTATATTTATACTTTTAGTAAAATAAATAATTTATTAAATAAAATATTTTAATATGTACTTTTATGTAGTTTATACATTTTTTATTTAATTTTAGGTTTTGTTTGATGACGAAGAGATTCCGTTTATCGATGACGATGATAATGTAAGTTATTAAATTTCTATTTCTTTCTTCGTTATTACAAAAAAATGTTTATATTTATTTATTTTACAAATCTTAAGCATATAAATCATTTTAGCTATTAGATGAAACTTCCCAAACATTTTTGGAGAATCCATTAGAATTGGACGAGTGTTCCCAAATATTTTTGGAGAATCCACTAGCATTGGACGAGTGTTCCCAAATATTTTTGGAAAATCCAATGCATCTTCCATTGTTTTATCAAGTGGGCTCCGGATTCAATGTATGTCCGTTTCTTTAACTTAACAATTTTCTTTTTTAACATGCTTGTTCTGAAATTTTTGATTTAAATATATTTAGAATCATCAAGGGCCTTCTACATCAGGTGCTTTACAAAGGAATGAGAATATAGCAAACGTGAGTTTTTTTTATTATATATTTTTTATTTTAATATGTGAGGTACATTTTTAATATCGCGTTTAATAATAATTATTTTTCTTAATTTGTTAGTTAAATGATGTTGTTATTTTGGAGGAAAGGTCACGAAGAAGGAATGATAAGTACCAAGCAGAACAGACCATTTATAGAGCACGTATCAATACTGAATTGTTGCCCACCAATTTAAGAGAATCTCCGATGTTAACAGTAATTGAATCTGTACGACAACTTTTCCAAAATTTACTGGCTCGCACAACAAGAAATTTGAGGCCTACAGATTTAATTCGATTCTGCATCCAAGCTGATGAATTATCATCTCCTATTTCAACGTCACTCATGCCTGTGAACATTTTGACTGTGGAAACGATTTTATCGAAAATAATGAAAGTTCTTCAATCAAAAGATAAAATCCCATTGGACTGTGGATTCACAATCGATGTAATAGTCATTGAAAGACCGGTAGGTGCGGGGAAAACAAACAAGAAAGTCACAAATATTCAAATCGATCGTCTGCAAAAAAAATCTGTTGTAAGTGTTCCATACGACGATGAAGGATTGTGTTGTGCTAAAGCAATTATATACGCTATAGCACACATGCAAAAAGATCAAAGAGCTATTAATGCTTTGAAAGACCGCCGCAGACCAGCTCTCATAACAAGAGCAAGAGAACTACATGCAGCAGCAAAAGTCGACATGGGTCCTTGCTCGTATAAGGAAATTGCTCAGTTTGAAGAACATCTAAATATCCAGATTGCAGTGTTCTCATCTGCTAACTTAAATCGTGTAAGTTTTTGTTTCTTTGTTAAAAATTTTTAAGTAAACATATATCATGAGTAATTACGCACTTCCAGAAAAAATGTATTTCTATTTAATTTAACATAATTTTTACTTTTTGTTTAAATAATTTAAAACTAGTATATTGTATGTGGTATAATTTTAAGAATGTTGATAATTTAACTAAATGAAAATAATTATAGGTTTGTAAAAAAAATATTTTTAATTAAAAAACATTTATATTTTTACTTTGTTACAATTTTGTATTTTATTGATCATTTTCATTTAATCGATATCTTGTTTTCTAATTTTAGGTTACTTATAAGGGCAAAACGCGTTCCTCGGGCAGAGTAAATTTATGGTTGCATGATAATCACTATGACGTGATTAAATCACTGAAAGGATTTTTCGAGTCAACTATTATTGTGATACCTGTGATAAGGATTTTCCCGCATTGAAGATCACAGGTGTCAAAATTTATGTCCTATTTGTCTGAAATCAGATTGCGTTGCCGACGTGTCAAGGAGATGTAACGATTGTGACCGACTATGCCGATCAGAAATGTGCTTTGTAGCTCACAAAGTCAAATCGGGAAATGCTAAATTATCAATTTGCGATCGAGTAAGATTCTTCTATATTATGAAATCTTGTTTCGTAAATATTAATCAATAACATATTTTATTTTTAAATGTACTGTTCATGAGTATTTTTTATAGATTTAATTTTTTTAGATGTATCAATGCAGAAAATGCTGCAAAGTAATCATGCGTAGACATTGCATGAAAGAATTACATCAATGTGGAACAATTAAATGCCCATCATGTAAATTATTCGTAAACACTGATGAGCATTTATGTTACATGGGACCAATAACTCCAAAAACACCTTCCGATAAGCTAATATTCTTCGATTTTGAAACGGACCAAACATCTGGTGAACATATTGTGAATTTTGCTGTGGCTCAGTATGCGAATGGTTCGGAAAAAACATTCGATGGCTATTCAGCATGCAAGGAATTCTGCGAATGGTTGTTTTCCCCTAAACACAAAGGATTCACGGCTATAGCACATAATATGAAAGGGTTAGTTTGATTTTTTTTAATTAATATTTTAAATAAATAATAATTGTATATTTTTTCTTCATAACATTTTTGCACTTTTTAAGGTTCGATGGACAGTTTATCATGGCGTGGTTATTACAACAAGGTAATGCACCAGAAGTAATACCTAATGGATCCATGTTGATGTCAATAAAGTTGCCAGCATTGGATATTAGAATCATCGATTCTCTTAATTTTTTTCCAATGGCTTTAGCAAAATTACCAACATGTTTTGGTTTCGGAGAATTAAAGAAAGGTTTCTTTCCCCACTTATTTAACACCCAAGCGAAAACCAAAACTATGTTGGAGCAATGCCAGATCCTTGCTTTTTTTCTCCAGAGCAATTGATGTCATCCACATGACAAACTTTCTTGTCTTGGTATGAAGATAACATACATTATATCTTCATTTTTAAAAAAGAAATGCATTCTTATTGCAGGTCTGTACCTTTTTCTAAATTATTTTCATTTCTTCTATTCATTTAAAATTTCTTTGACTTAAAAGGAAAAAATCCATGTAAATCTTTTTATTTTTAGTTCGGATGTTGATATATTGCGGCGTTGTTGCCTAGAATTTCGAAGTCAGCTGTTAGAAGTAGCAAATGTCGATCCATTTAGGTAAATTATATTTTTAATCAATTTTTTCTTTTTCGAAAAATATTAAACTATTGATATTTTAGATTATTTATTTTGTTTATTATAGATATGTGACTATCGCGTCTTGTTGTATGGCTGTGTTCAGAAGTAATCATATACAAAATGAAACTATTGCCATGGTCCCTGTTCACGGTTATATTAACAAGACGAATTATAGTTCTGATTGTATTCGTTGGTTGGACTACATTTCCCACTCCCAAGATTTGGCCATTCAGCATGCACTCAATGGGTTAGGAGAACGGAATATCGCAGGAACCTCAGTAGATGGATTTTGTGAAGAAAACAACACAGTGTACCAGTACCATGTACGTATATATAAAATGTTTTTAATTATCTTTGTTTCCTTATGGATAACATGACTAGTTCTTCGTTTATTTTTAGGGATGCTTCTTTCATGGATGTACACAATGCTTCGATAGTGATATTATACATCCGATGAAAAATATATCAATGTCAAGACTTAAAGAAAAGACCCAGGAAACAACCTCTCATTTGCGTTCTCTTGGTTTTGAGATAGTCGAGATGTGGGAGCATGATTTCCTTAGAATGAAGAAAGAAAATGCTCAATTGCAAGATTTTCTTTCAAATCATCATTTGAAAGATAGGTTGAATCCAAGAGATTCTTTTTTTGGGGGGAGAACGAATGCGATAAAACTTCTTCATGAAGGAAAAAGCAAATATGTTGATTTCACCTCATTATATCCATGGGTAAGTCTTAATCTACAACTTAAGTAACTAAATTTTTAATTTCTCTCTTAACTATATTTTCTTATGAAACTTGGCTATTTCTATATTATAGGTGAATAAATACTGTGTGTACCCTGTTGGTCACCCACAAATAATTACCAAGGATTTTCATCCAATTCAAAACTACTTTGGTATTATAAAGTGTAGAGTCATACCTCCTCGTGGCCTTTATTTACCGGTTTTGCCTTATCGTCCCAACAAAAAATTGATGTTTCCGTTATGCAGGACATGTGTGGAAACTCAAGAGCAAAATAGTTGCATTCATTCAGATGACGAAAGAGCTCTCATAGGTACGTGGGTCTCAGAAGAAATTAAATTGGCCGAGAAAAAAGGATACATCATCACAGATGTAAGAACGTTTCTTATACATTTTCAGGAAAATATGTTTGTGAATTATGTATTTGTATAATATGTTCTTTTTTTTATTTTCCAGATATATGAAGTCTATCATTTTAGTGAGACGTCGAATAACCTATTTAAAACTTACATTGATTTGTTCTTAAAGATAAAACAACAAAGCAGTGGGTGGCCCAGTGAATGCGTAAATGAAGAATCCAAAATGAAATATGTAAGTTTATACAAGGAACGAGAAGGCATTGAGTTAGATCCAGCTAACATTAAAAAAAATCCAGGACTACGGCAATTAGCTAAATTAGCATTGAATAGTTTTTGGGGAAGGTAACTATAATTTTTTCATTATCATAAGCATTTCTTTTGCAAGAATAATTTAATTTAATTTGGGATTTTTTTTCTAGATGGGGGATGAACATTAATAAAAATCAATTGACATATGTTCATGAGGTATCTCAGTTCAACCGAATTTTAGCAGACACAACAAAAAATGTAAGTTGTATGCATATATATATATATATATATATATATATATATATATATATATATATATTAACTGAGTCATTTAGAAAATGATTTGTGTTTCACTTTCATACAGAAAAGATGTATTAAACTACTCCATTTTTTTCTCACTTTCTTTTAAGGTAAAAGACGTTTATCTTCCCTCACCAGAAGTGGCTGCAATCCAGTGGGATTGCAAAAGGATTTCATCTCACAAGATTCAACAACGAACATATTCTTGGTTTACTTATACTGCGTGGGCTAGACTAAAGCTTTATGAGGAAATGAACAAACTTGGTACAAATGTACTGTATCACGATACAGATTCCATCATATACGCCAGTAATGGATTAAATGACCCACCATTGGGTAACTTTTTAGGTGATTTCACTGATGAACTTGATGGGGACATAATTACAACATTTGTTTCCGGTGAGTAGCAATTTTAATTATGCATAACTGTCAAAGAACTGTTAATGTTTTTACTTTATTTTTAAAATATTATTTCGAAACTAAAACAACATATTAAAAAAATATTTTTATTATGATTATTACAATAATTAAAAAAAAATTTCTACTGTGAGTTACTGTTTATTCATACTGATTTTACATTTTTTAGGTGGTCCTAAAAATTATGGCTATCAAACAGCATCAGGAAAATCTTGTTGCAAAGTTCGTGGCTTTTGTCTCAACTTCACTAATTCTAAATTACTAGGGTATCAGTCATTGGAAAAACTGGTTAGAAATATGGATAAAAGCCCCATCATTTTAAAAAACCCATCTAAAATCTCCAGGGATGTCAAAAAGAGAAAAGTAATTAACAAGGAAGAGAGTAAGCTATATCGTATTGTTTATGACAAAAGGGTAATTCAACCAGACTTAACAACTCTGCCCTATGGATTTTGAAGTATGTGTTTATACCAGTATTTATAACTTAAGGATTTTTTGTATGTGTATTACGCCTATAATGAGAAAAAAACTTCATTCAGTAAATGAATGAATGAATGAATAACTACTCTGAGATGTTACATTAAAAAATGTTTTTTAAATCAATAAATATTAATAAAGAACGTACACAAATAATATCAAATTTCAAAGTTTAATCCAAGGATTTTTCGAGCATACATAACTGATTTTACATGTTTATGATAATTTTTGTACAATTTTTATTTACATCTAAATGTTGTGGAAAACTTACTTCTTTTAAAATGTTTAAAAATACACTTCTTCCTGCAGGTGCCTTCTTTTTGTTTCTTAAAAGTCATTAATGAGAGTAACAATGTTACTCCCTGGAATGATCCTATTGTTATATGTGATCTTTCCTTCAGGAGTCCATTTTAAGGAATTTTGCTGCTTGAGGAATTGAAAAATTTCTTTTACAATTTTCTTATACCGAATCGGAGCTACAGTAATCGCTTTTTCTTCTAAATCATTAAATTCTTCTTTTACTGGAAATGTTGTCACCGGTGAATCTTCTATTGAAGATTCTTCTGGGATTACATGATTACCTTCTGATGGTAAAGATTTTTCGACTGAAATATTTGTATATTTTTGTAAAATTTGTAAATATAATATTGCTTTCTCACTATCAGATAAATTTTTTTGTTGCAGAATGGCTTTTATTTGTTCATCAAGATCAGACATGTAGTCCAATTCTTGATAGCGTTCTTCTGGAACTAACACAAATTTTTTACTGTGTTCCATGAATGAGACTACTAATGACCGATATAGCAGCAAGTAATAATAGTGAGAGAAATCCGTCACCACGTTGAACTAATAACTGTCTTTTTCTATAAAGAGGAGTTTTTCTGTCAGAAAGTTTTCGCAAACTTTGTCTGTAAGAAGATAAGCGATTTTTTTTATTCTTTGTCAGTGGTATGTTACCCTGTAACACATTAATGGCGCACTCACACAATGTTTTAATAACTTTGTTTGAACACTTTTTCAAAATAGGCTTTGGATTTTTACTTTTAGAAATTAATTTCAAGAGCTCTAATGTTTGCTCTGTACATACTGACATCTTGAAACATTATGAAAAAAATCAGCACAGGTTTTCTATTTATAGATCTGTGAAAAAGATAAAAAATTAGCGGGGTTGATAAATCCAGTATTTATCCCCGGGAAACATTCCCGCACGCATTCGCATAGAATCGTCAGTATCAGTTTTCAAATCAACAAGTAAATAGCTGAAAGGTTTTGATGTAGCATCCTCGTAGCTTTCCTGGAAAAATTTGGTTTTTGACGGATACAGCTGTCTTCCCAAATGAGACACTTGGGACCGGTCTCTAGGGTTTTTAAATAATACGAGATAATGTGAATTTAAAGAAATTTCTCTCATTTCTTTCCCTTTATGAAAAATATTTTGCACAAGGAAAACGACGCTTATGTTTCGGTGATGAGAACCCTTTGTGAATAATTTTGTCAGTTTGGAATCATTTCCCAATTCACTCATCAAATCGTCGATGACAATCAAAGCGTTGGAATACTGATTTAAATTAGGAGCTATACCTTCATAAAATTCTATGCCTGGCATTTCTTCGTAAAGTTTTTGATATGCTCCGTAACACCATAGTAAAGTTTTTGGAAAAGGGTGAATCATTCTATGTTTGATTAATTTCTTTACAAAATGTGTTTTTCCACTACCTGTAGGTCCAGCCACTATCATAGTAAAAGGGTGTTTCATCTTTAAAATCTCCATAGTGAATGACAGAATTATCGTCATGGGGGCTTTATTATTCATACAGTGGTGGAAACGTTATTGATGCCAACTATGAAATATTTATTTAACATTGAAATTTATTATTTTACCTATGTCTTTTATTTCAAACTAATTATTATTTTTTATTATTAATAGAATTATTTTTAATTACTTAATAATTTTGCAAATTTGTAAAAGCAGAAAAAAAAGAATTTTAAAAATATTTGCAAGATATTTTTTCAAAAATATATTTAAGGCTTGGATATATTAAAATGAATACATGACACTTTTTTACTTCAATAATTTTTATTTTACTTTTTGAAAATCATTTTTATAGCATACTTTTTTTTGACAAATTGAAACATTTGAAAATCATTGCTTTTATTTACAGATAATTTTTGCACAATGGAATGCATAGAAATTCCTTGACAACGTTTGAATATAAAGTAAATACAATATGCTCCACATACATTAGAAGTAATACTTTGGAATGTAACAGAATTCCATGAAACATTTAAGTATTGAGATACATAATCTGTAAAATTTTTTCCATAAAAATAAGGGGTTTGTCCATATGAATCAAAAAATTCCAAGTTCTTTTCTTCATCCACAAACAGAGCTATCCAATGAGATCCTGGTTGAGATGAGTCATCTTGATTTACGATAGCAGCTGATCCTTCAGAGAGGTATGGAATGAAATCCGATGGAAATACTCCTCGAAATATCGGTGCTGTAATCTTATCACGGGATAGGGCATTAAATATTTGATGATTATTCATTTTTTTTTTAATTCCCAAAGTCAAAAGATATATTTCTGGATTTATTAATCTCAATCAAATTTTCAAATTCAGCAAATACAATAATACTTATTGTTTGTTGTAATGCCTTAATAAATTTTACCTCCAAACGTAAATTACTATGTCTGATAAGATTTAGATGTTCCCCGTCACACAAATCGGGAGATAAATCAAATGCATATAAAGTGTTACCCATCTTATATTCATCTCTTGATATAAATAAACCTCGGTCTTGTCCTAGTTTTTCTGTACCTAAGAAGAGACTTTGATAGGCTCGTATAAAGTTATTTTTATCAAAATCTGGTTGTAGAGGATTATGAGGCATAGGCTGGCCATCTACATATATTCCAATGAAATTCAGATTAAAATGTTGAAAATCGTACGGGGATTTCTTCAAAGACCCATGAAAGGCTTCATTATCAACACATCCTATGATAATTCTTTTTAGGCATCTGTCCTGTAAATACATTATCTTGAACAAAAGACATGTTTCCTTTTGGAACAGAGTATACTTTATTTAATACTCGATTGATGGAGTATTTTGCCATTTTTGATTGTAAAGCTTTAGCATGTCCTAATATGACCCCAGGACTTACACGAACTTTTCGTATAAATAGAGAAATATGTTCCAAAACTACTTTAAATCCTTCACTGCCTATCAAATAAAATTCTGGGTTGCTTCGAATAAGTTTTATTTTTAGGTCCACTAAATTCAATAAAAGTCTTTCTTGATGAAATATATCACTGTGAATACCGCCAATCATATCCACAATAGCACTGTCTTTAAAAAAGCTGCTCTTTTGTTGAATCAATCATCCGAGTCCTTGTAAAACAATTCAGCAGTAAGCTGGGACGTTTTACTATCATATCCGTGATTTAATAATGTTTCAATATAGGCTCGATAAGGGTATGTGTTATTAGAATCAGATACAATGCGATCATTTAATGTAACATCTACTTGTGAAAACAGAGAATGCAATAACAAGTTCACAGGTCCTATGTTATCCTCATTTCCAATGGGTAAGTTATTTTTTTCATTATTTTTGCTTTAACATAAAGTTGAGTTTGGCTGAGATCTAAATATTCTTCACCTGGAGCCACTAACGTAAAATTCGACAGGGCCTCCATCAAAAACATTAGACAATGGATGAAATTCCACCCATTGTCCACTTTGAATAACAGTTTGAGTACTGGGTAAATGAAAAAGTTCAAGCTCTGATTTCACACATTCTGGTGAGTCTTTTAAAAGAAATGCCATTACGAGTCGAAAATATCACGTCCTGTCACTTTCCGTACTTTGGATGAAATGATTCGCTTCTGCTTCTTACGTTTTCTTTTATACTTTCCTCTGCCCACCATGGACTGTACCTTATCAAGGGCTTTTTGGGCTAAGTTCCTCCCACTCTCTTTAGCTCTTGCTTTTACTGCTTCTTTAAAATCTTGACCAGATAAAACATCAGACGCAACACGAGATCCAGTGAGAAGAGCTTCCTTACCAATCGTTTTGCCACTTTTTAATAGAAAAGGAAAAGCAGCTCTAAATAACCGACGAAATATTCCCCCGAGACCATATCCCTTTTGGAAAGAAATGCCTCGATAATGTGATAAACCAGAACCTATCTGTCCAGCATAATGCTCTTCGAATTTTTTTGTGCAGCAAACATAGGGTACACTCATCTTGATGGATAGTAATCAAATGATTCATAATTTATCGTTTAAGACTATTTATAGTATTTGCCTCATTTGAAAATGTAAGACGATAATAACTTTTCCTCGTTCAAATGGTACAAAATCTCCTGAATTTAATCTAAGCTCAACATTGATAGTTTGAAATGAATGACGAATCAGTGGTAAGTATTGAGGTCTGTCAAAATGACGACTAATTATATCTCCGTCTTTTCCTTCTACCCTGACAATCCGCAAAAGTGGCGCTTGTACATCACCAACGATTTGTGGTGTTACAATATCTGTATAAACATAAAAGAATGGAAATGCAGCGTGAGGATCTGCCACAAAAGGGCTATGTACAGTTCCCATGATTTTTTCACTACCAAATCCTAGAAGTTGCTTCAAACCATCATTGAAAGTGATGGAGAATCCATCTTTCAGAGTTATTTTTACTCTCTTTGTTGACTTATTAAAACCTAAATATACTTTGTCATGTAATAAAATATCATTCATAGCTTTTAAAATATCAGTAATGCTCTCGTAACTTCCAGGTGGTATAGTTTTCTGTACATTTCGAGTAATATTTCCAGTTGGTATACCAAATATAAACGAATTTCTGTTATCATTTACATTGAACCATGAATGAGGATAAATAATTTCTGATAAGCCTACTTCCCATTCTCCATTTAGATTTATAGGAGTTGGCAACTGTGTTATAAAATTAGAAATTTTATTATTAGGGAAATATTTCAAGGAGCTATCAGAGGGTAGTGTCACATAAAATGACATGATTTAAAATGACGGTTTAGAATATAGCACTGTCTATTTATACCATTCTAATATGTTTCACCCAAGCATTGAATTTTTCAGGATAACCTAAGAATTTTACAAAGTATTCGGTTGAACCTTGCCTTTTCCTTTTCATTATCATTTTTTCTACGGGATAAAAACCCGAATCGGTTACTTTTTGTAGCTCCTGGGAATAAAATGTGCCTTCAATAATTTCACCTGATAAATCTTTTAATTTATAAACTAAAGGATTTCTTGCTATGATTTTATGAATTGTAAAAATTTCTCGTGTCCAATTTTGCTCGTACCCCTTTTCAAACCGCAATTTTTCTTTATTTATGCGAACTGTATCTCCAATTTTTAAAACAGTTCGCGTACTATATTCTTTCTGATTACCATACAATGTTTGCCATACTTGGGTTTCATTATTATGATTTACTGCAATAGGTTCCATTTTTATACTGCGATGCCATGTATTATTATAACTTTGTATTAATTTATCTATTACGTCAATATATCTTTTGTATTCATTTCTGTGAAATATTTCCACATTTTGGTTTTTAGTGTTCGATTAAACCTCTCTACTACGCTCGCTTTTGTTTGATTATAAGTCGAAAAAATTTATGTTTCTGTCTTTTAAGTATTTCTGAACCACTTTGTTTCTGAACTCAACTCCATCATCAAATTGCAAAATTTCTGGAGTTCTTTCACTAAATATCACTTCCAAGGCCCTTTTCACACTTCGACCTGTTTTATCTTTTAAAGGAATGGCCCAAGCATACTTTGATAAAATATCTATGCAAGTGAGTAAATACTTATAACCATCATTAAAATTTGCGAGAGATTGCAAATCAGCTAAATCCACTTGAAACTGTTCGTTTAAACCTCCAACAATAACTTTATTCCTTGGAAATTTATGTCTCAAAGGCTTATGTAAAGTATAAGAATCCTTTGTTTGTAACCATTCTTTGATATGTTTTCTTTTTACTCTTCCTTTTAAAGTTCTATGTAAAATATTAATTCCTCCAAAACTCCCTGGAAATTCAGGATTTCTATACAACTGAGCCAAAGCAGCGTCCATTGCATTTCTGTTAACAATGAAGAATGATTTTTAAATGTTGAATGCACTTGCTTTTATACTTTTATTTAAAACCCTCTGTTTACATGACACATTTATTTTCAAAATGTTCTTTTTTTATAATTACATAATTTAATACACTTTCATATTATCTAAAGGAAATATAATAATTAAATACACATAAAATTTTAAGCAATGATATTTTATTTAGCACATTTTTGAAGTACATTTATATACAAAAATATACAACAATGTTACATATTTTTTTTATCAAATTATTCATTATTTTCGAAATACTCGAATGCATCTTCAGGACATAAGGCATTTCTTACATTTCGAATAATGCTGTCTAGACGTAAATTTTTCAAGAAATCAACTGTCACATACATAGCAGGTTTCAGAGCTAAAAACGGTTCATTTTCCCTGAGATTGTGATAAAAAGAATCAGCAATTTCTAAAATTTCTAAAGAAAATGCATGCGAATTAAAAGTTTCTACACGGTTAGCCCATAGTTCTTCAGCCAAAACACATGGTTCTTTTAAACCTTTCTCCTTAAAAATGTCACGCACTGCATTTTCAAGGGTTTCTAACAAATGTTGGGTTCCAAGGCTGACATCAAAGGAACTTGGCAAAGTTTCTTCAATAATGCCGTCAAAAACATTACAATAAGCATCTAAAAAATTGACTGTACGGAACATGTGATCTAGAACAGCATTTGCAATACTGTTATAATTTCGCAGCATATTAATATATTGCTCTGCAGAAATGGTAAGGGATTTTGAGTTCCATCCTTGTTTCACACGAGTGAATGTAAACACTTTAAAGTCCTTACTTGTAATCTGAATTTCTGATTCAGGAAGGAAAACACTGCTTCGTAGATGATTCTCATTTTGAGGCACAGTTTCTCTATCCATAATTTGTTCAATCCACCATGGTCGAAGAGTAATTCCTTCTGAAGTTGGATAATATTTCATTCCATATTTCTGATACTTTCTAATGTGTACTGAAACAACTCCACGGAAAGTACTGGGAACCACAAAAATGGAGTCTCCTATAGGAAATACATCATCTGGAATCTCATTTTCATTAAATACTCCTGAAGCCTAGAAAAGTAAATAAAAAATTTAAATGACTCATCAGTATAAACCACATCTAAAAAAAAAAAAAAAAAAAAAAAAAAAAACATTGAACACTGAGTAACTGTAAAATAATAATAATTCGTTTAAAATAAATTCAAAACTTACTTTAGATTCTTCTCTCTTGACTTTTTTGCTGTTTTTACCTACATCTAAGTCAGAAGCATTGATTATCACCTACAAAATAAATGTGGAGTTCTAAATATGCTTCATAGTAAGATACACAAAAACATTTAAAATTGGTATATAAATAAATGCAAATTAAAACTAACACTTACCGTATCTGCCGATTCATTTAAAACACGTTTGTTGTTTGATGAAGACATGATTTTTGTAAAAAGTCAAAGGAGTGCAACTTGAAATCCCGTTCAATAAATCGAACCTTTCGAAAGCTTGTATTACAGGCAAAATGAAACACTTAGACAGAAACTAGAATTATTTTCCAAATCAACAGCAAGAAAGCATTGTGATTGGTTCAGACATTGTATTCATCCGCGCAGCGTAAGCATATTGCAGTTAATAGGTTTTTTCCTTGATTGAACATGGTTCATCACACTGAAACATGTTTATTCTCATCTTATGACGTCACAACACCAGATAACAAAACTACTCCCGCCGTTTCCATCGACACCCCTCCTGAAATAATTTTTAAAAGCAGTAGGAACCCAACAACTAAACTCAACTCTAAAAAATAACCTCGTGCTCTTACACGAGAAAACCAAAAGTCACGTGATCTTACAGATCACGTGACCCCCTGCCACGCCCCCAAAAGGGGGCGTTGCCTTTTTGTTTACTATAAACCTAGGTATACTACTTACGGGCACCTTTCTTATTAAATGTCTAACACTTATCATAGACGGAAGCGATTATACACGCAAGATTTCTAAATTATATGTTATTAAATGGTAAATCAGCTTGGTACCAATGACAGTAGAATTTGTTTTTAAAAATTGTGAATTGAACTTTTTAAACTATGTAATATTGATTACTATTAATCAGATACAGTACTTTTCTTTTAATAATCAATTGCTCTTAAATCCATCTGATGATACGGGTGGATTTCAGTGCATAAATTTTGTACTTGAGATAATTATTTTCTCATTATTATCCAAAAGTTTAATTCGATAAGATAAAATATTAATACATTCTAACTAATTTCTTTCTCAGTGTGAACTTGTAGTTCCTAACGAGGTTTGGCTGTTTCTTCCAATTTCGATTAACATGTCTGACATGGTGGTTTCGAATGTATTCTTTAAAAAAAAAGCTGGCTCGTTTCTCTTATGACAAACTTTGTCATTTGAGAATATTATGCATTTTTTTGAAATTTTATCGAACAGATTTCTGCAATGATAGGTTTTGCTCCACAACAAGTTTTTAAATACATGGCTCAATCCTTACATTCTATGTGAGGTTCTATCAGCTGTGTAGATTTGTTAATGAAGTTTTACCAAAATAGTGACTATGAACTGAGAATGCTGAAATAACATAGAATTTTAATCATTCTGAAACGAAACTTTATGAATAAGCAATAATATTTACTGAATCTATCAGCAAATTTTTAACACATTTTACTTCAAAGTTCCTTGAAACGAACAATTAATCATGACTTCAACAGAGAGAGATTTCAAATATTGCCATTTGAACAGACCCAAATAAGATGTTAATGTAAGTTGGATTAAGTTTGAGATAGAAAAAAAATAATAATAATAAAAACTCTCATTTTCAACTGTAGGGAACCACTGATATACATTCAAGGAAGGTCTTAGAATTTTTCTGGAATAATTAAAGAGGAAATAATGTAATAAAACTTTATACAAGCATCTGGTAAAAAAATTTAAGGAAACTGATTTCCCCTTCAAGTGGCCCCGCCTTTTTTACTGTTCAGCTACCAAGATGCGCAATTCTTAAGATTGATATCAATGTGTTGAAGTGTTAGTAATTGAATATTTGTGTGTAATAGTGTTAAAAGATATTGATTTCCTTATTTAAAAAATGTAAAAAATAAATTTCGCGCTTTTGCACTTATCGAAAAACAAAATGCTTTAAAAATAATTCAATGAAGCACTTGTGAAAGATTAATTTTTTTATCGAATTCTTGCGAATAAAATGATTCAACCCATATAAACTGTTGCAGTGATTATTCTTCTTTTCTGTTTGAATGGCATTATCAGCCACAAGAGTCCCGCAACAGTTATGTACAAACACATTTCATACCTATTTTTTTAAGAGTTTATAATTGACATTTCCGGGTAAGAGAGGAAAGAAAAAAATTATTTCTTTTTGCGACTTTGACATTTTTTTATATTGGAATATGATCTGAAAACAACCCTTTTCCCATGGTATTTGAGTGACGTGTGCTTTCTGAATACACTCACCGTCATTCAATGTTTACCGAAGAGCTTGAGTGAATGCCGCATCACCTCTTATCGGAGACTTGGTGACAAGTTGCTCGATTAGACCCTTCAATCACAGCCATGGGTAGAGGGAGAGAGAAGATAATTATATCACAGAATGACATTTGATAATGATGCTCCATACACCATCATTCAACCTTTGATCCAAAGGGAATGTATTCGCCATTGTGTTCCTCGAGTGCAAAAATCCTCTGACAACAGACGACTTTAAATCAATGCGTGCTCCTTGACGAGCAGTTGACAGTTCCTTCTTTTTAGAGCATTCTATCGCCAGACGATATAATTAGTATTACCAGAAATAAAAGGTAATTCAATTTTGGTATTGTTCTTATATACGATTTTTTCTGAATTTATTTTAAAACTCCCTACTTTGACATTATACGATGGAAGACTTTCCATTAAAATGTGAACTGAATCGGCGAAATATAAACAATTGTTACGAAGAGTTTTTGTGTGAGTAAAATATGCATAAATATGAATAAAACCATTTAAACTGTTCTTTAAATCAAATACCTAATTTGCAATTTGATTCTGGAGAATTATTTACTTTTTAAAGAAATAAAAAAAATACACGCCAATATTATATTTTTTAACATCTGTTCATTTAAAAACAATCTTCTTAACTCAACAGAGTTATTTTGCGGCGAAAATTATCTTCTCTTAACATAAAGGATGAAATTCTAAATGTTAAGAAAAACAATTCTTAGTTTCTTTCCTTTTAGAGAATTATCAATACAAGTTTTTTTAATATTGAAAACCTTTTTCTCTCGATATTAGAGCTATTTTATATTATCGTCTTTATTTTATGACCTTTCAATGACTTCATTAAAATTTAAAAGAAAAAGCTTCATGTTACAATGTTTTGAATTCAAAACTAATTAGAATACTAACAAAATTACAGCTTCAAAGAAATGGTAGAAATTAAATAATCTTATAAAATCCAAATTGAAACCTACTAAGCGCTAAGTTAATTGTATAGCAGTATTTTTTTTTTTTTTCAATTTCAAGCAATCTTTGTCAGAGAAATTTATTTGAAATCTTTGCAACTAATGTCTTGATTGAAATGATTCTAATCTTGCTGGAAGGACAATAATTTAACAGCAGGGAAACATTGAACGTCTAAAGTAACCAAATTGCGTGAAAGTGCTGCTGAGATATTCAGAGAAACCACCAATAAATATTAAGATGTGTCAATTATATGGCTTACATAGATCCGTCATTTGTACTCTTCGCCAAAAATGATTATTTAAGCAAATTAAACTTCTACAGTAACTATAATTTTTCAATATTCTTACAATGTGTAATGATTTTAATTTAAAAGAATATTGTAAATATATATAGAATATATTAAAGAATTATAATTTAAGAGAATACTTGCAAGCGATTGTAAATTAAATATTAAAATTTTTTGGCAAAAAGTTGGAAAAAGAAACAAAAATGCAAAATTATCTAAAAATCTTTCTTATTCTCTAAAATACAAAATACTGCCCAAGTATAATTTTTATAATTTAATTAAACAAAGTAAAATGTACTTAAAATGCTTGCACTATTTGTTCTTGGACTTTTAACGATACAATTTTTTTAAAGCGAACTTGTGCATATAATATATTTTATATAATGTCTTGCATTAAGAAGCAAAAATGAGAACTTTTTTAACAAAGCAGTTATAAAAAGCTTTCTTTTAATGACATGAAAGTCAGAAAGTAAGTAGCATTCTAAGTCTTAAGAATTATCCTCCTTTTTTATAATTTGGTATTATTATTTTACAGATAAACGAGATCGTATAAACGTCAAGGAATAATTTATCATTTCAATTCTATAGCCATTTTCACTGTTTGTCAGGAAGTTTAAAGGTCTTCCATATAGATTTTGTATTCCTTCTAAATTGCACAAGTCATTAAAAGGTATTTTCTTTTTTTTAAGTATTCAATGTAATTTTTCTCTTCAGTTTTCGTCATTTTCATATAGTCTGATTATGTAATATAAAATTGAAGTAAAAATTCTTAATTTTGAAATGCGACGATTTAATGTCGATAGATGTTCACAACGTAGTGACATTAAAATACTTATTTCTGTATTAATATTCCTCAATGTAATTTTTATTTATTAATTAGTATTTTTCTTTTTATCAATGGTGTTGATATAATATTAATATTTCACATTAGGGATAAAATGAAAACTTTTTTTTTCGACAGTTAAACGATAATAAGTATATTTGAAATATCCGTTTTTTTTAGGCTGACATTGTAATTATTTATTTATGTGAAGATTAAAACAAATATAAAAAAATATCTGACAATCTCTTCCATTGTTCGTTTTAGCAATCACATGTTTCCCTGAGTAGTATCTTCTCTGGAAACTTTCGCTCATAACATTCGAATGCGAACATTGCGTTTATTATCAGGCGGAAACATTTAATTTATATTCCATATCAGAAATGTTCAGAGATAAAGAATTATTTACATTCCTACCCTTTCATGAACAAAATCCCTTACGTTTTCTCATCATTCAATGTTGTGACTCATTTTTAGAAAACAAAAATTTATAGTAAGTGAGGTGTTAGAAATTGAATGATGAGTTAAAATTCTATTTGTACACATCCTACGTTTCTTTCCTGAAAAATCACTGATTCTTTTCTTAAATTGTATCGTCATAACAAAATATTAATTAATATTTCTTATATCTAAAAATAATATCGAATTTGTATTTTAAACAGCTACAAAATGTAAGCAATTGTTATGAAAGAGTTTTTATTGATAAAATAGAGTAATATCTCTTTATATATTTAAACTGTTCTTTTAAATCCAAAGTCTGATGTGCAACTGATTCTGCAGAATAATATTTTACTTTTCGTAGAACTATATTTCACGTGGCAATAATTCTTTCAACATCTATTCGTTTGAAAACAATCTACCTCTTCATCTTCTTTTTTTTTTTTTTTTTTTTTTTTTTTTCTGCTGAGTAACTTTTTTTTTTTACATTACGCACGAAATTTTAAATGTTAAGAATAGAGACTTTTTGGTCCCTTTTCTTTTAGAATTGTCAACTCAATTTTTTTAATATTGAGAACATTTTTACTACATATTGGGTCAAATTTAAGCCTCGGATCTAAATTAATTGAGTTATTTGTCGAGTAATCAAAGGCAATAACTCCTTCTACTAGAAATGAAGCTAAAGCTCCTTATAAAAAATTACTAAAACCTGAAAATGCACTAAATACATTTGTGTGGAATGCTATTTTGTAAAAATTAAATAGAACACAAAATGTGTTCCCCAGAATTCTAAGGCAAATTAGATATAGTGTCACCATTATTTAAATCATTAATAGATTTTGTTCAGTTTGTTCAAAATGAATTTATGAACGTAAATATGAAGCTGAAGCGCTAGAAATTTTATCAGAAAACAGAGTGTAAAAGAAATAAAATGAAAGAAAGTTACACCTTGAAGTACAGTCCTCCCAAAAATTAAGGAACACCCAGTTTTTCGAAGCTCACAATAAAAATATGACACTAACAATACATTTCACAGTTTATATTAATCAGCACTGTCCAAAGCACGGCTTGCGTCCCATCTTCGTGCGCCCTGCGGTTGGATTTGTAATATTATAACGAAAGAATAAATTTTTTACATTTTTTTCAAATTTTGTCGGTAGAAATGATTTTATTTTTCATATGGTATTATACATAAATAACTAAATCATAGAATCGTATTTGTGCGCATACGCATTTGTGAGTTTCGTCGCGACTCATGTCTGGCTCTTTATTCATGGTGCTCTCAATTGTCTGTCTCCACTCAAAGCCGTTTCGCAGAATTACAGAAGTTGTATATTTCAAAAACCGCCCGGTTCGACAAAGAAGACATTAAAATTGCAACTGATTGAATTATTAGATTGCGTTCCCCGCTAACCGTCGGGCGATCAGAGGGTGAAACAACATTGGCCGTTGACTATCTGATCTGCAACAGTAACATTCAGTGTATGATTTGTATGCAAGTTTTGTCGGTGAATAAGGAATACAATGTGAAACGGCACTGTACTACTTTACATGAAGAAATGTGTATGAAACAGATCGGTAAAGCAAGAAAAATTATTGTAGCGGAGCATATTAAAAAAAGTAACCTGAAAAACACGGTCCTAATTGTAGGAACGTGTTTTTCAGGTTTGGTTTAGTGGGTTTGTTTGTCGCTTAACAGTCCTATTTTTACATTAGCCACTATTGAGAGATGTGTGTTGCGCTTTTGCATGCATGTGTGTCAATGTAAATGCATGGGAGTTTTCAGAGTTTCCTCGCATGCAAAGCGTGAATCTTTGAAAAATCTGGAAGGCAATCAAGTGGTGGTCTCAGCTTTAAGCAATTCAAGAAGCGGTGTCAAAATATCTAGTTGAAATGGCCGTCAGATAATGAGACTTTACATTAAAATAAGGATAACCAACCTGGAGATTTTCATACCTTTTTGTGTGGATAGTACAGAAGATTACAGAATTACAGAATAATTTGCATATTTTTGGAACTGCGTCCCTTTCTCTCAGTGACTATTTCTGCAATCTCCTGTATTTTGTACTGGAAGTACTAATACTGGTAGTTCTAATTAAAGACCTGGTTTCATGAACTTAGTTAAATAGAAAAAACTCCAATTATAGTTTATTCGTGAAAATGTTAAAAAATGTCTCGCCCTTCTTTCTCTTAGCAGCTTTATTTTTTAGATAGACTTAAAGTTACTTCAATGTGATAGTGAGTAAAAAATAAGTTAATCGATAATTTCCTTAAGGAAGCTGCTCAAAACAGTTTGTTAAAAGGCATTCTTTTAAGATATATTTTGTTGTTAGGATGTATGTTGTTTATGACACTTAGATAGTGCAAGCACGCTCGCTAACTGCTATGCGAAATTAAGTCAGAAAATTACATCTTTCGATTTAACCAGAGCACCACGAAGGTGAAAATATGTCAGTTCTTTAAGACTCCTCCGATAGATGTCACCATCAGAGGATCCACTTAATCAATTTTGACTGTGATCTGGAGATGGAACAAATTTTCTCCACATCATTACACCCTTGGTATCTGCTCAACGATCGACCACAGTATTTTCGATTCCACAGATTCAACTAGCTCGTATATTGCACGAATTCGGTCGGTTTTGGTGGCATTAGGAATCAAACTCAGTCCTTCCGGACAGAGGAAGGATGCGCTAACTACTATGCTATCATGGCCTTTTAGGATGTGTAAATATAGGAATTGTATTGAGAAATAATATAATCTGTATTCAGATATATATTATCAACAGAGGGTTTAGCGCATTACAAATTACTCGGTTGGAGTAAATAATTTCTATTAAATAATTTCTCTACTTAAAATCAAAACTTTTTGAGGTTTCGTCAGTTTCTTTTAAATACTGTTTTAGAATTTAGCTGAAATACAAAAAGAAAAACAGCAACTCAAATTATTTTTCTACTAAATTTATACTTAAGTGCAAGGGTATGAGAAATAATATAATGTGTTTTAAACTGAGAAATGTTTATAGAATGTAACCGATATTATAAACAGAAAAGAAATAACTGGCAGAAATCTTAATTGGATTGGAATTCTTCTGTTTAAATTAGTACCAGGGCTCAATGGCATCGCCTTATGATAGTCCTCACCCATCCTCAAGTAAAATAAGGAATTGATATAATTTATGAGAAAAATCAAGATCTAAATAAAGAAATGCGACATCACTCTAACAAGAAGACCCTGTTGATGCTCCAGCATACTTCCCTGTATTCAGCTTTGAGTTGGGCTCTACCAGTTAGATAGAAGCAGCCGGGTCGAGTCTTCGTGATATTCAAGCCGGGACCCAGCAGAAGACAACGAATACCTAGCTTGCCACCCCAGAGTTTATCATTTCACTTGGAGGACATTGCAACCACGCTCAGTTTTAAAGTGCCACAGCCACCTTTAGCGAACATTACGGATCTTCGGTTAAGCCAGGATTCGAACTCACTGCTTTCCGACAGTGAGAACAATGGCCTAACCAACTAGGCCACCGTGGCTTTTAAATTAGTTATATAAGCGGCAATCGCTCATTTATATAACTTTCAGCGTGTATAGTATAACTGTAATTGTAACTATATATTTATGCCACGTCACTGTAACTATATATATGTATATATATAGTTCCTGTGATGTCCCCTGCCAGTCTTCCATCGATTAAGATCCCCTGACTGCCAGCACGTATGGAACTGATGTGTTCAGGCGGTTTGTGTAAATATATATCTCCGTATTTTACTGCTCTTTCATTTTATTATTTAGTATATATATATATATATATATATATATATATATATATATATATACACCCACACACTGAAATTTATTTGCTATTGTTTATCAGCAACTGGGAACAGTCATTGAGTCTTTGATCTCACCAATAATTATTTTTTTCCATGAGTGATATCTATTATCACTCAATGATTTTTAATTTAAAGAAATTACTAGTTAATTTATTGATTGATTCTTATATGACGATTTTTAATGAAAATATTTATGTTTACCAAAAAAAAAAAAAAAAAAAAAAAAAAAAGGAAAAGAAAATGTCGTCATACTACAACCCCGAGTGATAAAAGATTGTGCATTCGTTAAGGTATTTATATGAAGCAATCACCTTTTTGATGGCAGATAAGGTCAATCAAACTCACCTTTTTGAAGGTCGCTTATCTGAAAGGCGTCTCATTCACATTTATAATATTTTAATCTCGTCGACGGTGACTCACTTAAAACACTTTATCTCACTCTCCGTGTCCTGGAGCTGACAGCCTCTCCAACTCTTTGACGACTGTTGACCGAAGCCCCCCCCCCAAACATAATAGAAAGAGGTGAAATAGATGAGTCGTCCGGGGAAAGGGTGGAGCGAACAGAAACGGATTCTTTCAGGGTTGATTCGCTCGCGCGTATTTCTTTATAATCATAATATTTTCGCCATTTTCGTAGTTATATCCATCGTAGAAGATTTCTTCTTACTAGTTCTCACCAGCTAATGTTTGAAACTTTAAAACATTTTGACTTACTTAAAATTTGAATGTATTCTCTGCTATTTTGTTACTGAAATAAACATTTAACCGCAAACCAAGCACAGGAATTAACGTGGTAATAGAGACCCCATTGAACTGTTAAGAAGTTGCACTAATGCTGCTAAGAAATTATTAAACAAACTTTAAATCGCTGAACCCTCAAATCCCATGAAAAAGCTTTTAGGGGTGTAAATAATTATGTGAAAAATATATTCTAGAGTGAATTCAAAAATTTCTGGACTTTTCCACGAAAGGATTCATTAATAAAAAATTTTAAAGAATAATTCTTATTAAATATTCTTATTACAAACGGTAATTTCTTATTGAAAATAAAGAAAAAACTAATTTTATAATAATAATATCTGTCTAAACGGATTTATGTTTTGCTGAAATGAATCGACAATACATATCCCTTTAATCTATAGCTTCACGGTATTTTTATTATGTTGCTCTAGTTTTATTTCCTTCTTATACATACAGGATTTTTTTTCCTTTTTTCAATCTTTCAAGTTATAACCTTTAGGGAATAATTTCCCTGTAATTTTATAATCATGAAATGGCATCTTCTCACCAGCCTGGCTGCAAAATGAAGATTAATCGAAACGATGATTTTTGTGTACCGAGGGATTTTTCAATGAGTCGCTGACATACTTTATTGCTTATTTTCCCCCTCGAAGATAAGAAAAAGATATGTTTACAAATTACTTCCTTCACACACCTAATCTCTGACAATATTGATTACTATATTTATGTGCATATGCCATCCACTTCTAAATTCCATCTCCAAATATTTTCAGTGCATGCTATGCGAAATACTCGCATATTAGTGTTCTGCCTGACAGTTGCTTGCTTGCTGTCCATGGCTGCCACGTCGACAGCGCAAGCTGCTCCTGCTTTTCATAGCCCTGAGGGTCTAGATGTGGCCCACAACGATCCCTCATTCCGAAGCAACATCTGCCAGTTCCTTTGCACCAAGGACCCCCCAGAAGGGGGCAACTTCTGCAACTGCGACAGGCATCCTTTGGGATAGAGATTTCTTCGGCAGAGGATTTTTCTATAAAAAATCAGGTAAACGCAATTCTAAACCACATTGATTTTACTATCGTTTTTAATTTTTATTTTACACAAAATGTTTGAACATAAAGGGCATCATGCATTTACAATGCGTTCATTTGTTTCACATACTTAACATACAATTCTGCATCGTATGTCAGATTATCCTGGAAGTTTCGCTTCTAAATCCAAAGGATTCAGATTTTTCAGAAAGATATTGTCTTAAAAATCAAAAATCTGATTACACATTAAGGCGTAGGTAAAAGTTTGTCATTAAAAAGCAAAATGTTTCATAATTTTATAAAACATTTTTAATGCCAAAGATGCATTAGTCATGTCCTACCGTTTGGGGCATAAATATTTAGAATTTCTCAAATTCCTATTCGTGAACAACAGAAATACAGCCAACCATGAGAAAAATGGAACTATAAGTCGAGACCTAAGCTTTTAAAGAATCATACTCAGCTTCATTAACTCTCATGATGAAATTCAAGTGAACAGGAAATTGAATCTATCAAAATAGACGTGCTAAATGCTATATAACTTTCAGAATCTTAAAAACAAATATGCATTTCCATGGGACACAGATCTACTTATTCTAGTCGCTTCTACAATATCCTTCATGATTATAACGCTAAAAGTTATTCATTAAAAAGAATAATGCTGCTAGAAACTGTTGCACTTGTCATAAAGGGGCTTGCCATTGCCTGGGGAGGTTGCACTAGGGAGGATGGTACCAACCGGAGCTTAATCCTGACCGTGGTACCACTTCTACCATTAGCAAAATGAGGACTGGGCACATGAGGGGTATGAAAATCATACTTGACGGATATAGAACCCACGCAGAATGTAGGCAATGCACAGGAGTTCTGCTGAATCCGAGGCATCTCTTCCAATGTATCGACCCTTTTCAACATGGACCCCAACTACTGCCGTGACACCCTCTATACAGAAAAAGCTGAAGATGTGGTCAGGGCAGTGCGCCATGCCTTTGGTTCTATATGATTTTTTTTTCTTTTTGCACATGTCACATGACAACAACAACAACAATAATAATGTTGCTTTTTATTGCTGCAAGCATAACTTTCCCGCGTAACCAAAAATAATATTTAAAATATAAGAAGGTTTAGAAAATATATTTCTTGTAAGAAATATTTGCGTTTTTCAATTGATATTAAATTATTTTCTATTGAAATAAATCCGTCTTGGTTACCAGAAAATAAAAATTTATTTTAACAAAACTGAGATTGCCGCTATCATCCGAATTTAGTTAGGAATTTTAATGGGCAAAAAATTTGCTCTTTTATAAATTATTTGCAAACATGTTAGAAATATAGAAAAGAAAAGGTAGAAAGAATAATTTTAATGTTAGCTTAACCAAGGCATTAGTATTAACATTTAAAAGAGATTGTTTACAAATATTGCAATTATTAATTTAAAATTCTATAAATTAATGAAATTTATAAAAATTTAAATCTTCCTTGTTGATTTAAACTAACCATAAAGTGGATGTTTTTTTTTGTCTTTTTCATTTTGCTTTTTTTGTTCTATTGTCAACATGTTAATGGCTTGAATCAATGGAAAATGGTTTCTCATGTATTGCTTCTGTTTTCATATAAGAAACTTTTATTAAAAAAATGAAATTCGACAGTATTCACAGATATTTGATGATGAACTTTGCCTTGTTTGCTGCCGCTCGAAGAAGACGAGTCAAAGGCAGGTAGCAAATTCGTCGACAAATCTGGTGTACGACGTCGTCACAATAGGATATGACGTGGATGAAACGTTATCCGACGTCATGCTTATTTTAAACCAATGAGAATTGTAATAAAATGATGTGGACAACACCTCAATTGGAACGAATGATGATGCTTTCCACCCACTAACTCTAACGGAAGCAAAAGCAGAAACAATAAATCTTGTAGAGAATTAATCCTTCGAAAAATGTTAAACCAAATTTAAAACATGAGCGACAGAAGAAAAAAATTGATGCTCTGATATATTATAACATAATTATAAATTAACGGATTTGAAATTGATAGCAAAATAAAAAATAAATATTCCCTAATACAATTTCACGTTTTACAAAAAAATCATCTCAATTTAGTCATTAACTGTTACATGTAAATTTTTTTAATTGATGGACAAAATCAGAAAATTCTACGTTTCTTAAAATTTTCTTGTGAGTATAAGATTGTAACCATATAAAAAATATGAAAAAAAAAAAAAAAAAATAGCGCTGTTTTCCAAACAGCTAATTTTAACGGCACGCGAAACCATGTAAGTAATCAGTGAAACCAATCAAATAATTGCATCAGGAATTAGATTTAAAAAAATTGTCGATTAAAACAAATTTAAAAAACACGCTATGACAAATCCAAAATAGGAAAAAAGAAATTTATGTTCTTAAACTATAGAGAGAAGAGAGAGAGAGAATTACAAATCAGCATGTTTAATCATGATAACAAAATGAGAAATACTAAATGCTGACTTGCAATTCCACATTTTGCCATAATCAGTTTATATTTGCTAAATAATAATTGCATATATGTGAAGTGATAAAAAAAAAACCTTCTAATAAACGTTGCTAGAGTTTTCAATCTTTCACTGTTAGTAATCTGTGAGTGAAAAACGCATTTTAATGTAATAATTTTGGAACTAGTAGGGTATCCCCATCTATTGGTGAACAAGGTGAATTTTTTTCGTCGCCAAGCTAAGCGTGCATTTTTTTAACACGGGTATTTTCCGAAATTCGAAAAATGAGCATTTGTATGTAAACAACATTATGCACATAAGACATTATGGAAAAATATATATGAAAAATCTAATAATAAATTAGCAAAAATGTATAAGATATGTATAAATTAACAAACGAAATTGGGAAAAAATAACAGTTTACGATGTTAAAAATATATATAATAAATAAACTAAATAAAAGATAGATATAATTTTAGTGTGCTCATTAATCCTTTTATGAATAAATAAGAATGCACACCATATATTAAAACTTAACTAAATTTTATTTATCGAATTTTAAGAAAATGCCTAAAAACATTATGAGTACAAAATCTCTAAGGGAAAAAAACGTGAATTCCCCTTTCCTGTTCCTCGTGCGCTATTCTATGGAGGTTGGTGTTGCCAATGTTCAGGTAGAAAAGTTTTCTAGCTGCTGATGCCAACTTCCGAGCAGAAGTGTTTCACCACATAATTAATAAATAAAGTAAATAAAATTCTAAAAAGAAAAAGAAAAAAAAATTGAACGCTGGTGACAAAGAGAACAGCAGGTAATCCCCTACTTGTTCCCACAACAACAAACAGCAGTCAAATGGCTTCCAATTTGAAACGAAGAACAAAGAAAGTTAGAATAAAGAAAATCAAAGTGATACTAAAAAAGTTGTTGACACTGAAAAAAATGAACATATATCACGTAAAAATTATGTAAAACACGAGAAAAACAAATTGTGGCAACCAAAAAATAAGAAAAATAACAAATACAGAATTTGGCAACACTACATTAAAAACAAAAACTGAAAGCGGCAACTCTACGATCAAAACAAAGGGCGCCAGATTTGGCGAGAAATCACCTAGATAAGCATACCAAATTTATACCATATTTTTCATAGATTTCTTTATTTTTCAGATGCTCCCGGAGATCTTTTTTCCCATTTCGCTTCTTCGCAACATCCAATGTGTGCAAGAAAATATTCCAGTCCTGTCTTTAGAATGCTTCCCAATAAAATCACGTGGAAGAGACCTGCAAAGCTACATTGATTTTTGATGATGGATTTGTACATAATTTATAATCGGCTCTCATTGTTAGCTTACTCGATTTTTGCTTTTCCCCCAATGTTATCGCTTTTGTTTCCGTTTTTCACTCTTTTACTTTTCCATTGCATCATTATTTGTTATTCGAAATAAAACTTTTTATCTGTGACGTGTCCGACATTCTTTATTTCTCAACTATTGAAAAACAACTGCAGTAAGCGTTTTTTTTTTTTTTTTTTTTTTTTAACTCTTATAGTTTGTGTACAGTATAGAAAAATATAAATGACAAAGTTATAAAAAATAATATCCTTCACAGACTTTTCTGGTCATCTATAAAATTAAATTAATCTGAACATGCAGTAAATCGGACACCGGAAGCTATAGATCAGCACTGCACTGGCCAAATCGGAAATTCTGGCAGGCATAGTTATTTGAGTAAATATTGTGTTTAACTAATTATACCATGAATTTAGAAGTATACTGAAAATAATATCTTTTTTTTTTCTAAAAATTGAAATATTATAAATTGCTTTTTCTCAAATAATTACGTCGATTAAAACGACTAAATATACACTACTGTTATATTGCTACACCAGGAAGAAATGTAGATAACAAAATAATATTTATTGGACAAATATATTATATTAGAAATAACAAGTGATTAAATTTTCAAAACAGTTGGCTGGATAGATCCTGAGAAATAAGTACCCAGAACAACCACATTTGGCAGTAATAACAGCAGTTATACGCCTGGGCATTGAGTCAAACAGAGATTGGATTGCATGTACAGGTACAGATGCCCATGCAGCTTCAACACGATGCCACAGTTCATCACCGTAGTGACTGGCGTTTGGTGACGAGCCAGTCGCTCGGCAACCATTGACCAGACGTTTTTTATTGCTGAAAGATCTGGAGAACGTGCTGGCCAAGGCAACAGCCAAACATATTCCATATCAAGGAAGGTTCGTACAATACCGGCAACATGCGGTCGGGCATTATCCTGCTGAAACGTAGGGTTTCGCAGGGCTCGAATAAAGGGTAGAGCCACGGGTCGTAACACACCAGAAATGTAACGTGCACTGTTCAAAGCACAGTCAATGCGAACAAGAGGTGTATTCAATGGCACCCCATACCATCACGCCAGGTGATGCGCCAGTATGACGATGACAAATGCACACTGCCAGTGTGCGTTCACCACTATGGCGCCAAACACGGATGCGACCATCAAGATGCTGTACACAGAACCTGGATTCATCTGAAAAGCTGACGTCTCGCCATTCGTGCGCCCAGGTTCGTCGTTGATGACACCATTGAAGGCGCTCTTGTCTATGACGCAGCGTTAAGGGAAGCCGCAACTATGGTCTCCGAGCTGAGAGTCCACGCTGCTGCAAACGTCGTCGAACTGTTTGTACAGACACTTGTTGTCTTCCAAACGACCCCGTTTCTTGACTCACGGCTCGTGACGTGGTTGCACGATCCGCATTACGGCCATGCGGATAATATGCCTGTTTTCTCGGCTGCTAGTGATAGGTGGCCGTTGAGATTCCGCATGGCGTTCCGTATTACCGTCCTGAACCCATCGATTCCATATTCTGCTAACAGTCATTGGATCTCGACCGACGCGAGCAGCAATACTGCGATAAGGTAAACCGCAATCCCGGTATGCTACAATTCGACCTTTATCAAAGTCAGAAACGTGCTGGTACGCATTTCTCCTTCTTACACGAGGTATCACATCAACTTTTCACCAGGCAACAACGTTCAAATGCAATTTGTGTATGAGGAACCGGCTGAAAAATTTCCTCATTTAAACACAATGTAGGTGTCGGTACTGGTGCCTGCTTTGTCTGAATGCGCTGAAAAGCTAATCATTTGCATATCACAGCATCTTCTTCCTTTCGTATAAATTTCACGTCTGTAACATGTCGACTTCTTGGTGTAGCAATTTTAATGGCCAGTAGTGTATTTAAAAATCACTTATATACCTTTTAGTTTTTAGCTGAATAACTTATTTTGTACTCCTAAGAAATCAGACGAGAAAAATAGTGCTAGTTCTCTGAAGTGTATGAGAATGATAGCAAGATTCCATTTTATCTTATCAGTACATGTTAATATAGAATATATTAATACAAACACGAAAAACTCTGTTTTATTACCTTGGAGATGAAATTCAAATTGAAAGAATTGACCATTTTTTCAGGGGACAATATGAAATAGAAAGTAAGATCAAACACAAGGGAAAAGAACACATACTTACTTTTCTCTCTCTAGATTGAACTTTTGATGACTATTATCATAAAAGGTTCCTGAATTTAACAAATACAGAAGTGTGTTCTGCATTGAAGAAATTATTTAAGTATCTTCTCCTGTAATCAGCGAAAAACTAATAACATTTTTATTAAACATTTTGTGGAATAGGGCTTAGATGTTTGGAATTTATGCGCCACCAAATGTATAAAAATGTTCAAACAAATGGTAAACGTTGTACAGAAAGAATTTTGAATGTCAACCCAAAAGAATTGTTTGTGCTTACTTATGAACTATATGCTGCTAACAATATATTTGATGCAGATTTTCTGATTGTCCAAGGACTTTTCAAATTCAAGTCAGTGCTTTAAAATTCTACGGCACGAGTTCGATTTTATAGCTCAGAAAAGTCAACTTAGCCTACCATTCCTGTAATGGGTCGATAAAACTGTGTACCAATTCATAAATGCACACTAAGCCTGAATTACTTCAAATCTATGTTTGGAATATTCAAGTTCGTATAATAAAATTCGGATGTTAAACTAAACTTATAATTTGACTATGTAAAGGATATATATTTTTGAAAAATTAATTATTTATGGAATCATGTTTTTTTTATTGGCGGGAAACCAAAGCAAGCCTGATTATTCCAAATCTTTATTCGCAATATAGAAATCTAGTATTATGAAATTTAATAGATGTTAGAGTGGATTTATTGTTTGAAAATTTAATACGTTTTATCAAAAAACACAATTTGTTAATAAAAAGAGAAATGGGTTATTTTCCCATTATTTTCCCGCTTATGATCGTAAAGAAATAAGTTGTTTCTTACGGAGCGAAAAAAATATAATGTATATATGAGAAAGAGATGATCTTAATGGGTCAACATTTTATTTTAAATTAAAAATATTCCAAATGAACTTTTTTTGCTCAGATATTGAGTGAAGAGAGATAAAACAAATCCAAACAAGTAAATGCTAAACAAATTTATAACAAGTTAATACAAAAGATGGCGTAGTAATAATTTTGTCCGTTAAAGATCCAAGTCGCCAAGATTAAAAAACAGCTAAATACAGAAAAATATAATTTTGTTTCATGTAAAAAAAGATTCTATCACATTATACCAAAGCAATCAAACATTGATGCGATTGATAAGCACTTTTAGCCAGAAATAAACATTGGCGTTTAAATAAGTTTTGCCAATAAGTGATGATTATTTAATTTATAAAACGTAAACAAAATGTATTATTTTTTTAATAGTTTCTAAACAAATGGAATATTTATGACTTGTTTTTTTTCCTTTTATGGTGATTATCTTACTGAGGTATAATGAAAAAATACCAGAAAAAGTTTTAAAAAATTAGGATTTTTTTTTCTTTTCTTAGACCATGCGAGTTATTCCTTTGCTTAACTTCAAATAATGTATTTAAAATTTATTAAAATCATAATATTATTGTAAAGTTAAATTTAAATTCAAACTGGAATAAAAATTCCCATCGACAAAGAAAAGGCGAGACAGCTTAAAGTTGCACGCGATTCCGCTTCACGAATATGCAAACGCCTGCAGAAATAGTTGCATTTGTTTCCCCTCCGACACAATACACTGGCTTGGCGGAAAAATTATTTTGTGCTGACGCAGTGACAAAAAAAAAAAAAAAAAAAAAAAAAAAAAAAGAATTAAAATTGTTACGTATTGGCGCCTTTGATGTTTCTGTTGTTATAGATAACATCGCTTGTGTCGACTATTCAAATTCGAACTATACGATTCTAGCAGCGCTTGTAGACTCATAAAGGATTAAATTTTAAACGAGTAAGTCCTATTCTTTTTATAATGACAGTTTCTAATATAAATCATTGTTAGGTAAGTAAATTTCATAATCCCAACATTTCTGTGTCTCTTGAATGTCACTGAAGATGTTGCGTTTCGATTTTGGTTTCGTTACCATGACTATTACTCGCGCTCATATTCATGTTTTTCTGGACAACAACTTACTCTCCAATTAATGTTTATAACACACGAAAGTCTGTCTTACGTCTGTTAGAGTGTGGGTGCTAGAAAGTTTTCCGGATTCCACCCTTGGGAAACGGAAATATAACCCACTGTCTATTAAAAGTCATTTCAGAAAGTATCTAAAGCAGTAAATATTAAAATACTATTACAATAGACCATAACAGGTACTATGCGCGGTGTATTATATTTTTTAATGATAATCACCGGAATCGAACTCATGAATGTAAGCTTGACGATATTAGACTGATTTCAATAAAGGTCTTTTCATATCTTTACGATCTTGATTAAAATTTCATTGATTGTCCACAATTTGTAAATTTTACTCTCATTTTCTTTTCATACCTTTTGTTAAATAATTCTTGTATTCGATTGACACCCCTCTCTAGCTACTGTTGAAATATATGCTGGTAAGTTTATATTAAAAAATATTGTTTGTTTTCTGAGTAAAAATCTCGAAAAAGTTAAGAAACACCAGTATTTCTCCATATTTCTTATAAATGTTTCTGAATAGCTTAATAAAATATAAAAAATACCTATATTAGAAAATAAAATTAAAAATAATATGATTATTTACGATTCAACTTTTTTTTATTTTGATAAAATTTATTAAAAAATTTAAAAATCCACGGACATTTGAAATTATTATGACTTTACAGAAGTTGAGTTTATAATTTGCTGCCTCCATTTTAATATTTAAATTTTTTTATTATTTACATATCGTTTGATATTTTTGAGTCTCGCAAAACATGGAACGAATAAAAAGAAATTTATTAATTTTAAAAATGAAACATTGAACGAATAAAAATGAATATAAATTTATTTGTAACAATGTATTTGTTGGGAAAGAGCTCTTGACTAACAGTTTCTGCTCAATTTTTTGATTAAAACAATTCTGTAAAACGATAAACTTTGCTGCAATGATGAAATTTTTCTTCAAGTGAAGAAAAAATAGACAACCGATGTTATGCAAAATTTTTAACAAATTGTAAAATTAAAAATGTGGGAAATCTGTTTACTGAATGACTACTGGTGATTATGATTTCTTATCGTGAATTAGAATACGTATTTCTCACAAAAAAATAAGCTTTAAAATGTATTTTGAAAAATATTTCGAATATAGTACCCCAAATTATACAAGAGAAGAATAAGAATTCTGATATTTGCTTAGCATTTCTGTTATCATTTTTATTTATTAAGAGTTTGATAGGAAACATTAAAAATTGATTTTTATAATAGACGGATATAATATATAATGATTTTAATTTATTATTTTTTCAGATTCAAGTAGCATGATTTTAAATTGCACTCTTATTTTATGTTGTAATTCAATAATTATTAAGTTTCAAATACTAGAAAATACATAATATTAACGTATATCGGAAAGTTCTGCCCGTTTTTGAATAAAACAATAAAAATATTTTTATACCTTGAATAAATATTATCAATAATATAATTGCTATCATTATTTATAACTTCTTGCCAGCTTGATGGCAATTTGTATAGCCTATTTTTTAAAAAATGTGTTACCTCTAGATGCCAAAAATTGAACCATTGATTGTCTGATATCTTCTTCATTCTTGGAATGTTTTGCCCAGCAATCAATTTTGCAAGGACAGAAACAAGTGATGTTTGGAGAGTGATAAGTCCGGAAAATATGATGAATGGGCAGTCTAGAAATTCGTCTAGAATTTATAGAGTTCTAGATGAATAATTTGTCTAGAAATAGCAGAATCCCATTCTAATTCTTCATTTTTTAGACAAACTCTTTTTTTGACCTTTTTCTTAGAACATCGCCGGCCTCTTTTCTTGGACTGCTCCCTTTAAATTATCCAGTTGGTGACAATACTTTTCTGAATTGAGCTTTTCGATCAGTTTTTATCCTCAGTGTCCCACCGTATATACAATGTTGTCTTGTTCAGAGTCATATTTGCTTTAATATTTTTAGAATTGGTATTTAAAGAGCTAGATTTTCCGCACAATATATCCTTTTCCTTACAATGTCTTTGTAGATAATCCACTTTTCATCCCCAGTTATCATCCGGTTCAACAAGTGCTCGATTTTGTTTCGAGCAAGCAGGTATGATGATTAGATCATCAAAATTCTTCGGTCTCAATTCATGTGGCACCCATTTTGAATATTTCCACCATAATCTTGTCTTCCTAATATGGTCCGAAATAGTTTGCTGAGCTGAATTAAAAGTTTTCAGTAATTTCCGATGGTGTCAGAAAACGATCTTGCTCTAAGATGGTTTTAACAACATCATCATCGATCAAAGACAAAACTTTCCAGTAGACCTAATATATCACTGAATGTTTGACAATGTATGCTACAAAGGCGCTGATCTGCAACATATAATAGAACTTGTAGCCCGAGATGGTGAAGCTGAAATCGTCAGTCCATTGTTTTGATTCTCATTTCGAGCTGTAGGTCCCGGTCTAACAAGCCCTTGAGTGCAGAAAATGACCAAAACCTTTTTTCGGTCGTGCATTGATAGCCTATCAGTCAGTCATTTTTTAGAAGCAAGCAGAGCACTTTAACGTGTCGAGTTGAGAACTCTTCAGTTAAGTCAAGATTCAAACTCATAGTGATCAAAACGACGTCCCATTTAACCAGATTATTGTGTCTTTACTTTGAGCTCTGATATCTGTAACGTTTCGGAATTCACCATAGTCAATTCAAATCTGTCATCCTGTGCAAAAACTAACCCATCAAATCAAAGAATAACTACTAATTGTTTTTTTTTTAATAAAATGTAAGGATTAAGCACATACATATTGTAGTCGTCTATCTTAGCTTTTTGCTCGACTGTTCCATAATATGGAACATAAAATAGTATGCTTTGATCGAGTAGATACCGCAAAGCACCATTGGTACTATTTGATATTCATGCCGTTGCGATAAACCATCAAATCATCTTTCGCTTTCGTTTGTTGTACATTTCGATTTAGGGACAAGAATCATTTTCTATCAATAGAATGTAAACAAATGAACGTAAAAGGTAATATGGAGGGAAAAAAAACGTGCTGAAGATAGGTTTTTCCATTATCAAGATTTGTATTACGTGGAGTTCTAATGGTGAAAATTTTATGGCCAATGATTATTCTCTTCAAGCCATGTATTACCAATCGCAAAGACATAAGAAGTACTAAAGTTATGTGAATAGTTCTGTCCCTAATTTGATTATAATTTTGGATTCATTCTGAAGAAAATAGGCATCCACCTTGTGATTGAGGAAATGGAAACAGTATTGAGAGAAGATTTGTTTCTGACTTCTAAGCTGTTAGTCGCAAGTTCGAATCTTGGTTTGGGCGTGGATGTTCCTTTTTCTCTCTCTGTTTCCTTGCTTTTACTGCAGAGACAGTAACTGAATATGGTCTCTCCTACGAGTATAAACGGGTTTGTGGCGGAGTGATGTGGTTAATACTACTCGCCTCCGTGACTTGGTTCACCGGGTAACGATAAATCAGTAGCAGTTTCTAGCCTCGTTGTGGCGAAGGGTTAGTCCCCCAGTCCCCGCCGTGAGAAAAAAATTAGCCCAGAATTTTTTGGATATCATTGGTTAACACTATTGATACTTACTTACGAGTCACCCAAAGTCCATTATAGAGATGTTAACGGTGCCTAATTTGCAATAAATTATTGAAAAAGATTTTAGATTTTTATGCACCACAATTTTAGAGCAATAATATATGAAATTTTTATCATCAACCTGGCCGTATAGTCACGTGTGTTGTATACTGTGAATTTTTAATCCACGATATGCAGGACCGGTCCTAGATATTTTGACGCTCCTGGCAAAACCTTAATTTTGCGCCCCCCTCCCGTTTTTTTTAAGTAAATCTCATGCAACCATATCAAAAAGTCAAAAAAACATTGAAAAAAAAAACGTTTTATTTAAAATTCAAGCATAAAATAACAAGATAAACAATTTAGCACTTAAGGCAAAATAACAAAAATTAAAATGCAATAATGAAAAAATTAAACTAATATCCCATATTATAAATAAATTCTAACTAACCAAAATAATTAAAATGCCATTTTCTAACTTTTCTTACGACAAACTCACGAACCAGTGATTTCAAGTCTAATTTGTCACTAATTAGATGTTCTATAGATATCATTACCAATCCATTGAGACGATTTTGTTCCTGCATCATTCTGAGATAATGTTTTATTATTTGTTTTGAAAAGCTCTTCTTTCCTCTAAAGCCGCAGTAAGTGACAATGTAAGTAGGATTCTTGATGCTATAGCCGAGGTTTGGTGCGAATTTCAGTAGTGATAAATTTGAGAACTTCAGCAAAGGTTACCTTTTTGTTAATAATGACGAAATTATGCTTATTTCATCGGCTAGTTCCAGAGCGTTAAGATCACTTGAATTTCCATCAGTTAAAACTACTTCCAAATTTTTGAAATGAGCCAGTAGCTCACGTCTTTTAGACCAAAAATATTATACAAAAAGCTGAAATGATTATTGTGAATATTTAGCAAATTATATCTGGTTTCCAAGGCATTTATTGCTTGATCTATAGTATGAAAAAAAATCTATTTTATATTTTTGTTTGATGTCTTGAACGGGTTCATCCGGGCCCTCATACAAAAACGTTCTTGTTTTGCTTCTGACACGATGACATGGTGTGGTGGTTTCAAAATTATATATAGCTTCCCATGTCAATCTCTGAAGCAAGGTCGGTTGCTTCTAAAATGAAGATTTCACAAGTTTCATCTGATCTCAGGCTTTCAAGGAAGAGTTTGCAGAGCATATCAATAGCTTGTGACATAACAAAATTTACAGTTAGCAAAAGTTTGCCGATGGGGTTAATATGATTTAAAATTTTGTACCAGATCACAATAGAGCATATAAATTTAAACTGCTTCAAATTATTTAATAATCCGCTAGACACGTCTCTGATCATATTATCGATTTCTGAATCTTCATATATGCTGTACAAAGCATCGTGAATTGGACTAATGTGAAACCGTAGAGCTTTTAAAGAGTTCACTCGACTTTCCCATCACGTATTACACAATGGTTTTAGGGTGTACGTATCAATATATTTCAGTAATATTGCTCAATGAAAAGAATAGGAAGAAAAAATGTATATAACTTTTGAACAATATTGAAGAAGCTGGCTGCCTCAAACGAGGATTTTGCCATATCGTTTACAACCAAATTTAGTGAATGGCTGCTGCATGGAACATAAAATGCTCTGGAGTTTACATTTCTGATTCTTGTTTGTGTCCCGAATTTTCTCCTCTCATATTGGAACCGTTGTCATAACCTTGACCCCGCATGTTTTCTACTTAAAGCCATTTTACTCTAGCTCTTCTAGTAAAACCTCCGACAATTCCTAAGCTGTTGATCTCTCAATGGGTAGAAAACTAAAAAAATGTTCGTTGTTATTAACTTGAACTTCAGGCTCTGACTCTTGAATGGAGATACAAATGTCCTCTTACCACAAATGTCATCTGTTCTACTTTACTTGCATCAGGAGTACAGTCAAGAATCATGGAATAATACTTAGTTGTTTGAACTTGCTCATTGGTGTGATGCTTCATGTTGTCATTGCAATAATTCATTTATTTCATTTTGTATAGTTTTCAAAAGATATGTAGCTTTGATTTCTTCTTTATTGAGGACTCTGCGAACGTGTTCCTCCATTTTTGGATCAAACTCAGCCAATAACTGAATTAACTTAAACATTTTCCATTATTGTGTTCATACAGTTTATCGCTTGTTCCTCGAAAAGCTAGAGAGCTCTCGCCTAGAGTTTTAATGACTGATATAATACGTAAAAGAACTTTAGACCAGCGATTTATCTCAGAATCAATGAGTCTCTGAGAAACTGCATCTATTGTTTCTCCTATTTTCAATCCTTGCTTCAATTGAAGCCATGATTTCAAACAATCTATATGAGTTTCAGCATTTTCATGGTATTGTAAAGAGTCCCCTAAATGCTTCCAGTCTTTAAATCCCCGATTTTCAAAAGCACTCAAGCTAAATGGTGCAGTAAAGTCGGCATGGAAAACAGTACAAAGCGTTTTGAAATACGAAATATGCCAACCATTCTCTTAAAATCTCTTCTCCATTTCTAAGCCTTTTCTTGTAATGTTTTAGTGAGAATCTTCTATGTTGATCATCAAATGGAAAATCAAAATTATACAAATGTGCAGCTGGACCACGTTTAACCAAAATAAAAATTCTATCTGCTGCATGCATGATTTCGGACCATAATCAAACATGCAGCAGATAGAGTTATTTTCTGAAGAGATACTTTGTACGGTAGCTTTTTCTAAATGTTTCTCTGAGGTCTGCACAACTTAAGAATTTTGATTTTTGGAACTGCATCACTACTCGCCGAACTCGTTTGAGATTACTTACCCAACTCAGTAATGCTGATGGTTGCGTCCAAAGGGGGATCCATATCCGGAAAGTCAGTATCTAGGTTGGTTGGTTGGTTGGGTTTTATGGCGCAAGGTCCAAAAGCGGACATGCTGCGCCAAAATTAAGTTTTGTAGCAGCTATTCATTTCTGCTTCAAATTACATTTCATTTACTTATTTTCGTTTTTTTTTTTAGAAACCCAAGCAACATTAAAATTTTAAAAAACAAAAATCAGTGTATATATATATATCTTAAAATCCAGATTTAAAATACAAAAAAGAGGTTAAAAAATATATATAATTTTAAAAATTTATATTGTACACAAATTAAATATAATGTAAAAAACCTATTGCCCTCAAAAAGGCGAATAGGTTCCTGTGGGGTGGTTCCCCAAGCAAATCATACAAGGTTAAAATATCACAGTTAAAAAAGTGTAAACGATACTGGTTAAAATTTGAACATGAAATTAAAATATGATAAACAGTGAATGGTTCATCACACGTTTCACAATAAGGATTTAATTCGTTTAGAAACAAATGTCTATGTGTGACACGTGTGTATCCGATACGAAGGCGAGTTAATCTAACATCAGCACTTCGTAGCGGTAAAACTGATAATGAGATGAGATATGGAAAAATGGCGCACAATTTGTTGGTGACCTGCATGCTCCAAAACTCCTGGAAGAGGGAATAGACAAAATTTTTAACACACTTCCTCACATCTGGAAGGGGGATGGATGGTGGCATTGGAGTTGATGCTGCTTTAGCAGCCGCATCTGCCTTTTCATTTCCCTCGAGACCTGTTGACCTGGGATCCAACAAAATTTGATATCATACCCCTTGCCAGAAAGGGAATCCAATATTTGATAAATCTTGGACACAACCGGATGACAATGAACATTCGAATTTCCCAACGCTTCCAATACACTCAAGCTGTTAGTATACACGCAAAAGGAATGAGAATTTACAATACTCACGAGCTGAAGCGCTTTATAAATTGCAGTAGCTTCAGCTGTAAAGATGGAGCAGGAAGCATGAAGGCTGTAATTATATGTATTATTGTTCATAAAAATACCACAGCCGACATGTCCCGCAGTTTTTGAACCATCCGTGAATATTGGCGTGTAGGAAGAATACTGACATCGATTTGAATAATAGAGCTGTTGGAAAATTGCAGAGGTTGTGTCCGATTTTCTACAGTTGGCAAATGGATTAATTATCAATATTTGTAGATCATACCAAGGTGGATGTGCTAATATGTCCGTTTTAATAAATCGGACATCACATAGGTCAAACAAGGATAAATGATTTTTTGTTCGAGTGAGGAAGGGTGGGATGCTGTATGGTCTAGCACTCTTCAGAGTAGGAGTAAGAGCAGAAGAATATAATGGATGATGAGGGTCAGACATAACTTTACAATAGTAATTGAGAGACAGCTGCATACGTCGCATGTCTAAAGGCAATTGTTGGCATATTGCATAAAGACTATGGACGGGTGATGTTCGGAATGCGCCTGAACATATTCTCAGAGCAGAATGATGGACAGTGTCCAGTCTGCGTAGAACAGAAGATCTAGCGGATCCGTAAACAACACAACCATAGTCAAGTAGAGATAAAATTAATGATTGGTAAACTCGGAGGAGTGACGTGCGATCAGCACCCCAAGATGTATTTGAAAGCACCTTGAGGATATTGAGTGATCGCTCGCACTTCTTCCGCAAATGTAAAACATGCGGAAGAAAGGTTAATTTATGGTCAAATATCACTCCGAGGAATTTTATGTGACTGACAACTGGTATAGGTGTGTTGTTTATACAAATAAAATGATCATTGTGGAGGCTAGTCTTCCTGCAGAAATGGACAAATTTGCTCTTGCTAGGAGATAGTGTATGGCCATTCTCAGCAAACCATGCAGCTAATTTATTAACAGATGTTTGTAGTTGTCTCTCAATTAAACGCATGTTTGACCCTTCACAAGATATTTGCAGGTCATCAACATACAATGTACCATGCACAGATGATGAAAGTTGATGAAGTATGCTGCTTATATGAAGATTAAAAAGGGTGACACTTAAAATACTTCCCTGAGGAACACCTTCAGGTTGGTTAAAAGTATTGGATAAAACAATACCAATACGAACTTTAAAACCACGGGAGCGTAAAAAATTTTGGATAAATATTGGCAAATTACCCCTAAAGCCAAAATCATAGATCCTACGGAGAATTCCATAACGCCATGTACGGTCATAAGCCTTCTCTTCGTCGAAGAAAATGGAAACCAGATGATTTCTCCGCACAAATGCATTGTGGATTTGCGTTTCCAGAAGAGTAATATTATCTAGAGTGGATCTTCCTTTACGGAAGCCACTCTGATTAACATGAATGTATTTATTTATTTCTAAGACATATATGAGACGGGCGTTGACCATACGTTCAAGAGTCTTACATAAGCAACTCGTCAGAGCTATTGGTCGATAATGTGAAGGAACAGAAGGATCCTTACCAGCCTTAAGGATCGGAATCACTATTGCTTCGTTCCAAAGTAATGGGAATTTATTTTCAGTCCAGATCCTGTTGAACAAAAACAGCATGTTCAACAGTGAGCCTGGACTTAAATGGCGAAGCATTTGATAGCTGATTCCATCAGGTCCTGGGCTAGTATCATTGGCCTGCTGTAATGCTTTTTTCAATTCCAACATCCGAAATTTACAGTTGTACGGAAAAGCTTGTCCATGGTTGAAACGAATTGGTGTTCGCTCAGCGCGACTCTTAGTCCTTAAGAACAAAGGACTATAAGAGTCGTTGCTTGAGACACTAGCAAAGGTTTCACCAAGAACGTTAGCGATGTCCTTAGGAGAAGAATACACAGCAGCTCCGGATTTTAATATAGGAATAGAAAATTACCTGTAGATTCCATTGGCTGCTTTTACTCTTCTCCACAACTGTTTACTGAATGTGGAAGAAGTTATTGATGATACATAGCGAGACCAAGATGCCTTCTGACTTCGACGACGAGCTCTGCGAGCTAATGCTTTTGCTCTTTTAAAGGCGATAAGATTCTCCGTTGTGGGGTATCTTCTGAATAGCCCCCATAACTTCCTCTGTTTTTTATATGTCTCTTGGCATTCTTTGTTCCCCCAAGGTTTGCAGTGCCTGTGTGGTATAGAGGAACTTTTAGGTATTGATGCATCAGCTGCATTCTTAATTGTTTCAGTGACTTTACAAACAGCAATATCAATATCTTTGATCAAAACCATTTCATCATCAACAACTGCCAATTGCGTAAATAATGTCCAATCTGCCCGACTGTACACGTAAGTAGGTAGACGTTGTTCTACACTACTACCTCTAGTCTGGGAGATGACCAGAGGAAAATGATCGCTATTATGCAGATCATTTCCTACATTTAAATTTAACAATGGCAGAAGAGATGGAGAACAAATGGCAAGATCGAGAGAATGAAATGTTCTCGTGGGTACATGGAAATATGTTTTCTCGTCGGTATTAAGCAGACAGAGACTGTTATCTGAAATAAAACGCTCTATCTGCCGACCGCGAGAATTAGTATCATCATTTCCCCACAAAGAACTATGGCCGTTAAAGTCACCCAACAGTAGAAATGGTGTTGGCAGCTGATCTATTAATGCATCGAGTTCCTCTTGGCGGAGTCAGTATCTAGGTGTTGGTTCAAAAGTTAATCGGTTGTGGGATCATTGAAACTACCTTCTTTCAAGAAGTTCTGCCGCGCATCTGACTGTTTTTGCAGCTGTGTTTGCTTGTTCAATTTCCACTCTTTAAATTCGCTCCCAAAGGGCTTTCTCTTAGCATCGGATATTTTGGTTTCTGGAACAAATTAATTAAAATAAAAAATAATGCTAATATAAAAAATAATAATTGGTATTTTGTCTCTTGTTTGGTAATTTAGTGTAAAATATATTTTTGTTAGAAACTACGCCTGAGGACCGTTTTTAATTTTTTTAAAATTTTTGATCAAGATAAAATGTTGTATAAAACTCGTGCCAAAACTACGTTTTTTTATACTCGCTACTTCTCAGCACTTACTACGCTGTGCTTTGAAAACCGCTTGAATAAAACAGCCTGCTTTTTGACATTTTTACAAACTACTATTTCTTTAGTCTTCAAAAGAATGCTCACACCATAACAACCAGGTCACACTGTGCAACGACGGATTTATAATTTATGTGGCCCTAAACTATATAATTTTAGGGGTCCCTACTTCCTATATTTTATTTTTATAATTGTAATATATAACTACCCAATTTTTTTAATACAAAGGACATACTAAAGCAAACAAAATGAAAAATACTCTGCCAATGTATGGGCACCTAAGCTCATACGATTAATAACAAATCCTCCCTTCATTATAGGTACCTCCACAGGCAAAAAAAATTGATACCACACAAGGCATTTTTTGATGTAAACTCTAATTTTTAAAATCCCCCCTTGTGCGCCATTGGCTTAAAAGAATGAAATGCATTTTATTCAACTGCAGACTCAATTACCTTTAATTTGATACCACACAAGTCATGCTTTGATCTAAACTCGAAAATTTGAAATCTACCCCACCCTTTTTTTGGCTAATGTCTGATGGATTTTATTCGTTTTTAAAAATGAAAACAAAACACTTAACTTCACAGAAGCCAAACGCACTGGACAATTTGCACAAGCACTTTTTTAAGGCTTATTTGCACTAACAATTTAAACAAACTATTTTATTTCGCACCAGCTGAAGTCTAGTATCAAATAATGCATTGTTTTAAGTCTACTTCCTTTTTATATGCAGTTAAAAAGAACTGCTAGGTCTCGTTTCGCTTGGTTTAAAAATCAAAACTATCAGTCAAATCTTGCAACGCCCTGCAGAAAATTCCCGTGAACCGATTTCAATGAAATTTGGTATGCTTACATTACAAGGGTCGGATGACAATGCAATATTATGAAAAATAATTTATTTATATGATATCAGAATGATAAAAAAAAGTATTCTTTACTTTTTAGTGCATTTTATAAAGGCCTGTAACTTGATTTTTTTATCAGTTTATTTTCGTTTTCCATGATTTTGGCCCCTTGATCATTGCCACTATTATCGCCTTACCCTGGGGCCGGCCCAGCACGATGAATAGTTTGGAAATGCGGCTATCCAGCTCATAATCTCTTTCTTTGATACACTCATGATTTCTGTGATACATACGACTGGATCATGGTTGTTGTAAAACGTTTCAATATCCTCTGTGTATTGTCTTAAAGGAGAGTTTCCGGGAGATAGTTGGTCGTATTCATGATCTACAATGAAGGAAAATTGTTTCACCCTTAGAATTGAACCCGGTTCATTTCAGAGGTCCAACCTCTAGACTACGATAAGCTCAACAAAATAATTTTAGATACCGCGTCATGGACTGCATAAGAACCGAAATCAACTACAAGGGTTATTAATATCTATTCTTTTTCCAAGAGCACTTCTCATAGATAGTGCTCCATTTTCACCTATCCTATCCTGAGGAAGGAAACCGGAAAATTTTTAAATGTCTACCTCGACTGACCTGCGATCAGAAAGCTGAGAAACAATATTTATCTTCGTTAATTCTACGATGTGATCGAATACGTGATCTTCCCATCCAAAAAGCACTAGGGATTTCGAATCCCAGGTTAACTGAAGATCCATCGTTTTCACTAAAGCGGGGGGCATGTTAAAACTGACAATGGTCACGATGTCTTCCAAGTGAAATGATACCTCTGGGCTTGGTTGGTTTTTATGGCGCAAGGTCCAAATAAGGACAAGCTGCGCCAATCACAAGATATTATACACGAGTTTTTTTCACCCATTAAAAGTATAAAATAGTAATATAGTTAAAATGTACATTAAAATATAAATAGAAATATAGTTAAAATGTATATTAAAGGTATAAAATAGAAATATAGTTAAAATGTATATTAAAAGTCTGTAAGCATACAATATACACATGTATAAAATTAAAAACTTGATATATAAATAAAATATTTCTAAATCAGATAAAATTCATAAATGCTATGTCTTTTAAAAACGCAAATAAATTGCGATTGGGTGGTTCCCCAAGCAGATCTTCTAATGTTAAAATATTGCTATTAAAATATCTAAAACGCTGATGGTTAAAATCTGGACACACAATTAAAATATGATATATTGTAAATGGTTCATCACACTTTTCACACCATGGTTGGAGATTACTTAAGATCAAATATTTGTGGGTGAAACGCGTGTGACCAATTCGAAGGCGAGTCAGACTGACATCTGCGCTTCGTGGAGATAAAACAGATAATGGAATGATGTATGAAAATATGGAATGGAGTTTGTTGCTGACTTGCAGGTTCCAGGATTCCTGCCAAAGAGAATATATGAAATGTCTGAATCCTTTTCTCATGTCCATTGATGGAATTGAAGGCAAAATGGAAGTAGCTGCAGATTTAGCGGCAACATCAGCTTTCTCATTGCCATCTATTCCTATGTGGCTTGGAATCCAACAAAACAGCATCTCAAATCCCTTGTTAGTAACAGAATCAATTAATTTGAATATCTTAGACACAACTGGATGGCAATTATAGTTGTTATTCCTCAAAGCTTCTAATACACTCATACTGTCAGTGTACACACAGAATTTACGTTCATTTTTAGTTGTTACCAACTGAAGTGCTCGGAATATAGCCGTAGCCTCAGCAGTGAAGATGGTACAGGATTTGTGAAGGCTATAACTGTAGGAGGTACCATCAAGATAAACTCCACAGCCAACTGATCCTGGACATTTGGATCCATCCGTAAATACTGGAGTGTACATAGTGTACTGACAGCGATGGAATGCATAAAGCTGTTGAAGAATAGCAGTATTTGTGTCTGATTTTTTATTTTTACCAAAGGGATTTAACGCAATAATGTGTGGATTATACCAAGGTGAATGTGCGTAAAGGTCGGTTGACTCGATTCGGACATCACATAGATCAGAAAGCAAAATAATAGATTTATTACGACAGAAAAAAAGTGGAATGCTTGATGGTCTAGCATTATATAATCTCTTAAGAGCAGCACTTGAAATCATGGAACGCAAGGGATGATGAGGTGAGGACATGATTTTTGAATAATAATTAAGAGACAGCTGCATCCGCCGCAGGTCTAATGGCAACTGTTGTCAGATTACATATAGACTCTGGACGGGTGATGTGCGAAAAGCTCTACAGCATATCCTTAAAGCAGCGTGGTGAACAGTGCCCAATCTGCGTAAGATGGAGAGTCTAGCTGATCCATAAGCAACACAGCCATAGTCAATTCGAGATAAAATTACAGACTGATAAATTCTTAAGAGTGATGTGCGATCTGCACCCCAAGATGTATTCGAAAGCACTCTGAGGATGTTGAGCAGTCGCTCCATTTCTTCCGCAGATGTAAAACATGCGGAAAGAAAGTTAACTTCTTGTCAAAAATCACGCCAAGGAATTTTATCTCACTGACTACAGGAATGGGTCTATTATTTATGTGAAGCACAGGATCATTATGGATACTAGTTTTCCAACAGAAATGGACACAACAACTTTTACTAGGAGATATACAAAGGCCATTCCTTTCACACCAAGTAGTTAACGCATTTACAGCTGTTTGCAATTGTCTCTCAATTATATTCATGTTTGAACCCTGATATGAAATTTGTAAGTCATCATAATATAAATTCCTATGAACTGAAGATGGTAACTGATGAAGTATGTTATTGATGAAAAGGTTAAAAAGGGTTACGCTTAAAACGCTACGTTGAGGGACACCCTCAGCTTGAGTAAAAGTATTGGAAACTGTAGTTCCAACACGTACTTTAAAAAGCCTAGTGGCTAGGAAATTCTTTATAAATATTGGAAGATTACCCTTAAATCCAAGATTATGCACATTACGGAGAACACCTTAACGCCACGTACGATCGTATGCTTTCTCAATATCGAAGAAGATTGCTACAAGATGGTTTCTCCTCACGAAAGCATTTCGAATTTGGGATTCCAGATCTACTATATTATCAATAGTGGATCGTCCTCTTCGAAATCCGCTTTGTTGGAGAGGTATGCAATTATTCTTCTCTAAGATGTAAATGAGTCTAGCATTGACCGTACGCTCAAACGTTTTTCACAAGCAACTCGTAAGAGCTATTGGACGATAACTCAGAGGGTCAGTTGAATTTTTGCCAGGTTTCAAAATTGGAATCACTATTGCTTCTCTCCATGACGAAGGATAAGCATGCTCAATCCAGATTCTATTAAACAATGAAAGTATGTTTAATAAAGAATCATGATTTAAATGACGGAGTATTTGATGCGAAATTCCATCTGGTCCTGGGCTGGTGTCATTTGCCTTAGATAAAGCAGTCTTCAATTCTGACAATTCAAAAGTACAATTATATGGTAGATTATGTCGATCATGAAAGCTTAGAGGTGTCGCTCAGCGATTCTTTTAATCCTTAGAAAAGTAGGATTATATGAATCAGAACTGGAAACACTAGCAAAGGTTTCACCGATGACACTAGCAACATCTACCGCTGAGGAGTGTATTGCAGTTCCAGTTTTTAATACAGGAATGGAATAATCCTGATAAATACCATTGGCTGCTTTAACTTTCCTCCATAATTGTTTGCTTGTTGTGGAAGAATTGATTGACGACACATAGCGAATCCAAGATTCTCTTTGACTCTGACGTCAAACTCTTCGAGCTTGAGCTTTGGCTTTTTTAAAAGCAACAAGATTCTCCGTAGTAGAGTATCTTCGGAATATATTCCATTGCTTCCTTTGTTTCTTATAGAACAGTTGGCATGTTTCATTCCACCGAGGTTTCTTGTGCTTATGTGGAATGATGGAATTTTTAGGGATAGCAACATCCGCAGCTTGGATTATTGTGTCGGTGATATAATTAACAGCATCATCTATCACATCTGCCTTAACTCTTATTTCGCTAATCACAGCCAATTGCGTGAAAAGTGTCCAATCGGCTCGACTGTACACATAATTAGGTGGTTTGTGACACACACTATTACTTCCAGCCTGAGACACGATTAGAGGGAAATGATTACTATTGTAGAGGTCATTTCCGACAGCAAAATTCAGCAATGGCAGGAGTGATGGAGAACAAATAGCTAAGTCAAGAGAGTGAAATGTCCGTGATGGTTCGTGGAAATAAGTTTTCTCATCGGTATTCAGCAGACAGAGGCAATTGTCAGATATGAACTGCTCTATCTGACGACCGCGAGAATTCGTATCTTCACTACCCCACAGAGTATTATGGCCATTAAAATCACCGAGGAGTACAAATGGAGCTGGGAGTTGGTCAATTAAATTATCTAGTTCCTCTGAATTTACGACGTCTTGTGGTGGTAAATACAGGCTGCAAACCGTGATAAGACATGTTACGTGAATTTTCACTGCTACAGCTTGTAGTGTAGTTCTTAGTGGATGTTCTGTACTAGAATATGAGTTTGATGTGAATATACAAACTCCTTCAAATACAGACGCATCACCACCATTATCCTTTCTAAAGCATTGAAACCCACGCAGTTTGGTGTTAACAGTGGGCTTCAGGAATGTTTCCTGGAGAGCCACACATGCGGGGTTGTAGCGAGAGATAACAGATTTGACGTCGTCAATTCGAGAACGAAAACCTCGACAATTCCATGAAACAAAGGAAGTCATTAATGGGATGAATGTTATTCACCAGCAGTGGTCATCTGAGTCTCTGATGAATCCTCCAAACTATCAGCATCTGAAGGATACAGTTTTACAGTATCTTCATCCAATGTAAGCCTGGCTTTCCTTTCTGTCAAGCAAGACTTACGAGCACCTTCCTTAGCAAGTTTTAATTTTTTTGCTTGTTATGTTCTTGATTTAGTAAATGACAGTTTAGGAATAACATTTGGGGACTTTGTTTCTTTTGGCTTTGCAGATGGTTCTATTGAAGGCTCTAAAATACAATCAGTTTGGGTGCAGCAAGTTCTAGTTACTTTCTTAGTAGCAGTCGCATACCTAATACCTGGCTGTGGTGTACGTGAGGCGACAATTCGTCGAGCCTCCGGATAAGACACATTATTCTTGATTTTGATGGAGGTAATTTCTTTTTCCAACTGCCATGTTGGTCAAGATCGAGAATAGGCAGGATGGTCGCCTTTGCAGTTGACACAAACCTCCTTAGCATTGCAGGTTACACTATCGTGGCCAACGTCTGAACAACGGGCGCACGTAAGTTTACCTCTGAAATCTATTTTTGAATGGCCGAATCGTTGGCATTGAAAGCAGCGCAGCGGATTTGGAATGTATGGTCTCACAGAGCATCTCATATTTGCAACTTTAATTTGTTGTGGTAAGGTTGGAGTGCTAAATGAGGTGTTTTGTATTAATTGATACGCCATCTCGGTTCAGGGTTATACGTTTCACAGCACATACATTTTGAGATTTTAAATTTTCAAGTATTTCGTCTGTTGATGTATATATGAGGTCTGCTGCAGAAATCACTCTCTTGCAAAAGTTTAATGCTGTGTGGGGCTGTACGACCACATCCACATTACCAATTGATTTGAATGACTGTATTAATATAGCTTGTTTTTCAGAAGCAATCTCTACTAAAATATCTCCTGTTCGTAGCTTACGAATATTTTTAACTTCACCTAGATAGGATGAAATGCTCTTTTCAATTAGAAAAGGCGAGACAAATTGGTAAGAACCACCTTCAGTTCTTTTAACAATGAAAAATTTGGCATTTAACATAGACATCTGTTGCTCCAAAGGGAGTGAAGAATTAATTGATTTGTTCATATAGTATAGCTGAAAAATCAGGGACTAGACGGCACCACCCACCACGGAGCCCTGCGAGGGGATACAGGTTATTGTACCAGTGCTAGTCAGTCCCTATACGCTCACGGTACATCCCTGAAGTGGACTCCACCCTTAACGAGTCACCCAGTAGATGCACCGATCGCTTGATCCGTAAAGCTGATTGATGTGCTGAGGACCACAACACACCTCCCGTTTACCTGAAGCAGAGGCCAAAGCAATGTGTTGGTCTCAGGAAGTCTCAATTACCAGGATCCTCCTTTCCAGAGACACGGGTCTCTCCGCACGGCAAACACGTGGGTGATTTAGTCCTCAAGAGTAGCTAATAGCAACAGAGTGGCGAAAGCTACTCAAGGGGAGCCCTCAACCGCTTACGAGGCAACCACAACGAGGGAGAAGAGGAAGAAAAAGCAGAAGAGTAGAGGAGAGAGGAAATGAAAGAAGAGAACAGATCACTAGGGTACCTCGGGATTGTGACACCCGTGTTTACCTAAAGAAGGTAAACCCCCTGAGGGGGATACCTCTGAGGATGGCAAGCCAAGTATTGAGGGTCTTCTGCGTGGTTCTACTTCAAAATCACGAAAACTCAATCTGTCTACTACTATCTAACTGGTAAAATCCAATTCAGAGCTAGGTACAGGGAAGCATGCTGGTGCAACAACTCTAAAAAGCACCGTTTTATTAACGAGAGAAGTATGATTACACATTTTGAACATTTGTCGGTTTCTGTATGCAAAGTATTATATCATTAATCATCATTTAGTTTCCATTTCAATATCACCTCTTTTAAAGAATTTCTTTGCTGACTGCTACTGTCTATATGAAGACCTAGAATTGATAATTGCATAGAAACAAATGGAGTTTACTTTAAATGAATGAACTATTTAAAACCTTCGAATTTTATGATTACTTTATGAAACACCATAATACGCGTTCTTTTAAAATATTTGCGAGTTGATAGCAGATGGAAACATTGTTCGAAAATTTTATTCGAGTTATTCTATAATTTTTTATCATTTAAATAAAACGCAGATACGTTGATAAAATCAAGCGTAATCTTAGAATGCAGTAAAGTGCTCTTGCGTTATCAACGCTTATACCTAATCAAAACACACAGTGTTGTTTCCACTTTTGAAGTAATAAAATCAAAAGTAGCTTTGTCACTATTTGTCTTCAAAAATTTTACAAACCAAAATTTAAAAAAAAAAAAAAAAAAAAAAAAAAAAAAATGCTTTCGTGATATTTTTCGAACAATCAAACTAACCCATGATAAATATTCTCAAATTAAATTTTTATTCAATACAGAATTGTTTATAGATATTATCAATTAAATCTTTAATTACTTCATTCTTTCACAAATCTCTTTTAGTATTGTGTTCCACTCTTTGTTATAATGTTATAACCACTGAAATTCATGACTGAGCAATGTTGGCTTTTTCAAAAATTATTACTGTTCACTAGAATGGCCAATTCGTCTGTGGATATCTATTGTCATGGAAATAAGATAAGTTCTATTTTCGACATGAAGAATCAGAAGAGAAGCACTAAGTTTGGCTTCCTGGAAACCTTGAAAATAACACGAGTTACTCTCTTAAATGTTGCCCTTTCATAACAATCTTAACTCCCATTTGAAATGGATAGTTCTGGTTACTATAGCAACCACCTATGATCAAACTACTTGGCGGGAACACTTCTTGTGGTGGACAAACAGTACACACGCTCTGTTGTATAGAAAAAAAAATGCTAGATCGAGTTTTTGTGGCAGAACCGTGACACACAAAATAGAAAAACGTTACTACATTCAATTGGAATGAAATAGATTCACCTGATTTCTAAGTAGCTATGTTGTTATAGGCAAATAATAGAGATAAGAATTTAAAAAAAGGCAAATGTCCAATTTAATATATTTAATAACAGTGTCAAAATAATAAAAAATATAAATTGTTATTTAATAAAAAAAATATACAGTGTCTGACAAAAGTGATCGGACACTTGGACTCTTTACAAAAGGAAACTGTAAAAAATTAATTAAAAATACATGTACAAATTTTTTGTAAGCTTGTTTCATATTTAAAGTTAGTAACAATTATTACATAGCATACCTGTTGTCAAAATATTAAAATATTAATTAAATAAAAATACAGTTGTTTAGAACGGAGCAAAATAAACCTCACATAACTGATGGGACACTTACTTTTACATCAAATATTTATCAAAAAATTTTACTTTTTAAAAGGTTTTAGTATTTTGTTGGATTTTCTTTTTCTTTTAAAACAAGATTTAATCTTCTTAGAATGGACTTGACTAATTTTTTTGTGATTTCTGGAGTGATTTTACCCATTCTTCTTGAAGCACCAATTTTAATTTTTCTTTTGTAGAAATGGTGTGTTTGAAAATTCTTGATTCCAATTCTTTCCAAATATTCTTTAAGGGATTTAAGTCTGGAGATTGTGGAGGTGTTTTTATTATTTCCGGACAGTTATACAGCACCCAGAGTCTAACGTTCAAAGCAGTGTGCTTGCGGTCATTGTCCTGGTAGAATTTAAAATCGTTTTGAAGGTTCAGTTTTCGTGCTGAAGGTTTCAAATTTTGATTTAGAATGCCAATATACTTGTACTGATTCTTTTTACTGTCAATAAAAACAAGATTACCAACTCCAGCAGACGACATACACCCCCATACCATAACTCTTTCTCCACCATGTTTTACTGTTGGCATCAAGTTCTCTTTACGATATTCTTCCCTCGGTTTTGCCCACACCAAGATTCTACCATCGGAATCAAATGTATTAAATTTACTCTCATCAACAAATATAACTTTATTCCAATAATCAGAATTTTTATTTATGTTGGATTTTGCGAAAACCAGTCTGAGTTTTCTATTCTTTTCACTTACGAGGAATTTTTCCTGGCTACTCTACCGTGATATTCAGCACACTGATCGAACTCTTCTAATAATCTCAGGATTAACAATTACTCATAGTAGTGTTATGCTTGTAAACCAGCAGCAACTTTAGGAGCTCTCTTTCTTGGATGTTTTTTTTTTTAAATAATTCGAAAGACAATTCGCTTCATTCCATTAGATAGCTTTGATGGCCAGCCATGTTTACTTTTATTCTGAATCATGATCCTTTTTATATAGTTTAATGATATTGGAAACTGTTGAATGACTCAAGTTAACACTTTCAGCAGTTTCTCTAATAGATTTTCCACTTTCAAATGCAAATTAATAACTAATATTCGAATTTCAGGCGAAGTTTGTTTTCGTTTAGCATTTAATGCTGCACACAGCTAAAAAACACAAAAATTCCAAAACAATCTGGAGAAAAATACTGCAGACGATTTTATAAATTATTGCCAATTGCTTTTGAGTAAAAATAATACACCCAAAAAAATATTTTTATTTCTTATTTCAGATGATTTTTGTTGCATATCTAATGGTATCCCATAACTTATGTGTGGTATTTTTTGCTCCGTTCTAAACAATTATGTTTTTACTAAATTAATATTTTGACAAAATATATGTTATATAATAATTGTTACTAAATTTAAGTATGAAACACACCCACAAAAAATTCTAATAATCTCAGGATTAACAATTACTCATAGTAGTGTTATGCTTGTAAACCAGCAGCAACTTTAGGAGCTCTCTTTCTTGGATGTTTTTTTTTTTAAATAATTCGAAAGACAATTCGCTTCATTCCATTAGATAGCTTTGATGGCCAGCCATGTTTACTTTTATTCTGAATCATGATCCGATATTGGAAACTGTTGAATGACTAACACTTTCAGCAGTTTCTCTAATAGATTTTCCACTTTCAAATGGAAATTAATAACTAATATTCGAATTTCAGGCGAAGTTTGTTTTCGTTTAGCATTTAATGCTGCACACAGCTAAAAAACACAAAAATTCCAAAACAATCTGGAGAAAAATACTGCAGACGATTTTATAAATTATTGCCAATTGCTTTTGAGTAAAAATAATACACCCAAAAAAATATTTTTATTTCTTATTTCAGATGATTTTTGTTGCATATCTAATGGTATCCCATAACTTATGTGTGGTATTTTTTGCTCCGTTCTAAACAATTATGTTTTTACTAAATTAATATTTTGACAAAATATATGTTATATAATAATTGTTACTAAATTTAAGTATGAAACACACCCACAAAAAATTTGTACATGTATTCTTAATTTATTTTATTACAGTTTCCTTTTGTAAAGCACAAGTTTTCCATCACTTTTGTGGGACAATATATATATATATATATATAATGCTTTATTAAAGGAAAAGTAATTAAAAACGACGAAGTGTTTTATATTTCTAGCATGAAATAAATAAGTAAATGTTAATATTTAAAATCTGGAAAAACAAATTTCCTAACTCCTAATGCTGTTGAGTTAAATCTTTTGAATTCCACTTGTAGGCCAAATTTTGGTGCAAAACGAACAGAATTAGGAAAAAGCTTCTTTTCCATTTTTTTTTCTTTCTTTTTATTTTCTCTTTTCGCTGTTATTTATTTATTTATTGTTGTCCCTTATGACAGAAATGACGTGTTTAGCTCTTTATTAGATTGGAAAATTGCTCATATGTACATGCGTGCATTTAACAAAGTAATATTTCAAATTAATTTAAATTTGCTTCACATATCCTCTTCACAAAAAAATAAAAATAAAAAAATTAGTGGAATTATAATAAAAAGACATTTTTAATGGAATACAAGACAAATAAAATTTAAAAATACACAAGAATACAATAATACTAGATAAAATATGTATTAGAATGATATTAAAAATAATCATTAAAATTCACACTACGATAAAAGTTTACATCTAAAATAAACGATAAGCAAATCGTTCCACTATAACCTTATCGATACGAACAAAATTAAAGCATATTCAAAAACATACAAGCAGTTCACATAAGACATTATTTTCTTATACCAATAATTATCAGTTTATTTAATCGATAACAATTGTTTATATTTTTTGAAATTTCAAATAATCATTTACAGTGTTAGCCTGTAGAAGACCTTAATTTGCGTTCATTTATAGGTACAAAATAAATAATGAATAAAAAATATTCAAAAGATGTAGAGAAACGTTCAAACAGTAGATAACTAAAATTAATTGTGGTATAAGATACGCTCAGAAAAGAAAATTCCATTAATGACCACCTTTTTATATTGTATATCGAATCTTGTAAATATTCAGCTTAAAATATGAGGAAATAAACTAGTTGTGTCATAATCTCTGAATGTTTAATGAAATTTAAAGTTTCTAAAGATTTTTAAATTCATAATTATATTTTGAATTTGCTTGCATAAATTTACGTGCCTGCTAAATTACATTTTGTCGTAAATTTTATAATAATGTGACAAATTTATAAATAATTATTGTATTTGTTTAAAAATATCTTAGAGAGATCGAAAATACTCACATTTTGGGCAAAAAGTGCGGTATTTAGACGTATTATACGTTAATAGATGGTTTTCTAATGATTTGGTTACTTAGCGATGTTTTGGCGAGAAAACTTGGCGACTTGGTGACAGTTGGCGAAGTTCTTGGTGACTTGGCGAGAAATAGATACTTCTGGAAACATCCATCACCTAAGCTCTAGAACCAATATTTTCCGATATAACCTAGAGAAGCTTCCAGAGCCTTGGCAAAACTGATAGATTTCTCCGCCAAGTCAGGTATAAATACCGCAGCCCGACATAGAACGCGAGTAGTTTTGTAAAGACAGTGAATGAAGACATTAGTCGTGACTGCTAGTTTAGAGAAGCTGTTATCTGCCTGAGGTATTTGAGACCTGTGATTGGAAGCTGTTACTTATTGTATCTGACGAATTGTAGCTGTATAATTGTGATTATTACAGCTGGTATTTCTAGTGGAATTTTTACGAATAAAAGTCTTGTGTTCATTGAGTGGTTGCTTTATTCAACTCTCAATCCACACGAACCCAGAAGCTCGGTACAATATTCTCAAAGAAAATCTAAACATAATTTAAACAAACTTAATTGCTTAAAAATAGGAACTATTTCTGTACTTCCTATTTTTTGTGAAATAAAATGAAACATTATTTATTGACTAAGGGTATTTTTAAATTATAACAATTTTTGAATAATTTTTTCCCCTTCTCCTTATTGTAACAATTCTTACTTCCCTTTAAATACTATGTTTCTTTTTTAACAAATGAACCTTTTTAAACTATATTTTAGTAGGTTTTAAAATTAGTTTAAAATAATTTTATGTTAGCCATGATAATCCTTATTTAAAAAAGTTGTGTTGAACTGAACGAAAAATAAAAAAAAAATATCAAGAGAAGTAGAATGATGATGAATTTATTGCCAAACTTTTCTTGTTTGAAATAATATTGCATAATATCTCTCCTAAATTACCTCTGTAGGTATTTACATACCTGATAAAATGTAAAACATTCTTGTTCAATTTTTTTGTCATATTTTAATGTATGCAAATATACAAACGTATAATCAAACAAGTTTATGTTTTATATTTTATCAGCAATGTAACTAACTACAATGGGCAATTTTTGAGTAAAGCAGTATTATTTAAAAAAACAAAGCTTTGTAAGAAAATAGACATTTTTATAGTACTAATATATAAACATATGTAAACTTGCGAACGATCAATTAATTTTATGTAACAATAATAGAACTTTCATGAAAAGAGATGTCAATATGACAGCAAAACGAAACAGGATGTTTTTTGATATGTGCGGCCACCACACGGAGAAGGGAGTGTGTGTTCGGTGGTCACAGTTCAGCTCAAGTATTGTCTGAGCTTAGAAAACACCCAGGTTAAAAAATGAACCTCAAACTGCGCATGCGCTGACATCTACGAACACTATCGGCTCATTCGGGAAACTGAATCCGAATATGTTCGACTATTCCTTTATATCATGGAGCTATTACTTTTATCTTTCATTTCCGCTTTCATCTTTGAATAGATTGAAAAGAAATGATGAATTATGAAATAGAACTGAAATACCTTATATGTATGATTATCCATCATTTTGGTTGTTTATCAGAGGAAAAATGAAAATCAGCCGAAACCATATTTCTTCAAATAGAATAAAATATGTTTGAAAATCAGCCGAAACCATATTTCTTCAAATAGAATAAAATATGTTGCAAATACCTAAACAATTTTGAAGCTTTTAAAACTTATAAATAGCATATTTATGTTGTGATTTTTCCCTCCCATGTTAAAATCTAAGGCAACGAAGTTGCAGATATCTTGGCCAAAAGAAGTTGCGCCGAGTTGCCCAACAGTGACTTATAAAGAAATTTTCTCCATCAAGAAGAAAGAAAACAGGCAAGTCTGGCTCACCCCTCCAGCCAATCCCTGGTTCATCAGGAAGACCCCTGGGGGTGCGATAGATTTCGAAGGTGACAGACATGATCAAACGGCCGAAATGTGATACATTCCTACAGAGAGAGAGAGAGAATTAAAAAGGGGGATACAATTTTACAAAAATTTATTATATGTAATGCATGTCAAATTTTTAGCTTTTAGAATACTAAAACTGCATGCAATGACTCACAACATGCATTTTTTAAATGCTATAATATATTTTGAAAGATTTAATTTTGGTGCACTGATGTCATTTGAATTAATAAAAATGACATTTAGGATAGTTTGAGAATGTTCAATGAGACATTTGTTCAAGAGAGTATCCCAATTTCCTACACTTTACAAGTTTCATAATAACTACTAATAAGAGGGATATTCTTCCTAAAATTTTGAATTGTGTAAGGCCAATGAACATAATTATTAATAAGTAGATATTTATTATTAACATATTTAATATCATACATTCCCAAACGTGTGTGTCATCGAAACCGATAAGTATTCCGATTTAAAAAGGAATGCTTTTACTTACCAAGAAAACGAAACTTAGCAGAAATAACCTCAAAATCAAAAGAAATATATATATATATATATATATATATATATATATATATATATATATACATACACACACATATATATACATACATACACACATATATATATACATACATACACACACATATATATACATACATGCACACATATATACATACATATACACACATATATATACATACATACATACACACACATATATATACATACATACACACATATATATACATACATGCACACATATATATATACATACATATACACACATATATATATATACATATATATACATACATACATACATACACACATATATATATACATACATACATACATACACACACATATATATACATACACACACATATATATACATACATACACACACATATATATACATACATACACACACATATATATACATACATACACACACATATATATACATATATTTGATATTTTTCAGGGATAAATAAATATTCCGTAGGTTTTGTTGAAATGTTCAAGTTAATTCTGTATCCAAACTCAGTAAGCAATAAACTTGGGATCAAACATAAAATTGAAAAAACAACACATTTTAGAAAGTTTTGATAAAACAAAGATTAAAAAATATGGAATTGATGAACTTTGCAATGTCTATAGATATGTATTGCAATATCATATCATGTAGTTATACTTCTTGAAAAATTAAATCAAAAATACAAGTAAAGAATTTAAAAAGCTCACTACATGAGAAATGTATAAATTTAACTTTTTCAATAGATTTAGCTGTTTAAAGTCCATATATATATATATATATATATATATATATATATATATATATATATATATATATATATATATATATATATATATATATATATATATATATATATATATATATATATATATATATATATATATATATATATATATATATATATAGACTTTAAAGAAACAGCTAAATCTATTGAAAAATTATACATTTCTCATGTAGTGAACTTTTTAAATTCTTTATATTTCCTCTCGTATATAGTAAAGGGGAAAAAATATCTCATCTCTGAGGATATATATATATCCTCAGAGATGAGATATTTTTTCCCCTTTACTATAAACGAGAGGAAATCCTCAGAGTCTCGCCTATATGGTAGAGGGGAAAGAAATGTCCCTTCTCGCGCCAATTTAGAAACATATTTTTACAGGAACACCTGCATCATTTGCTGGGGATAAGTGAAAGGAACTCACAAATTATCTCCTAGAACTACGAAAAACCAAACTTCAAATTTTAGCGTGTGAGGAGGAGCTTGCTGACTAAAGCATGCAATTGATTGGGTTGATTATTCAAACAACCATGTATTCATCCTCCATATGGGCATTGCTAATTTTCGCGAAATAATTTAATTTTTATGCATACAAATAAAAAAAATTCTATCACAGATAAAGTAAAAGTAAAAATTTGATCTCATTTATAAATATATTTTCAACTTAAGTCAGTTTTTAAAATTTCTAAATTCTATAACTTTTTTAAGTTATTAATGTTTTAAGCATATTATCAAATTACTGAGCCAATTTACAAATAGTTAAAATAATTTTAAAAATAAATTTCAAAACAGAATAAATTATTTTTTTGTGCATTATAAAAAAAACTGCAAAAAGTGAAAGTCTAGTTATAATAGAACTTCAGAAATATGTTTTTAAATTTTTCCATAGACTTAACATTAGAGCTCGTTTTCAATATGGCGCGGAAGACTTTTAATCGGGCAACTGAGGTGCATGAGATTTGAATCTGGGTCGTTTCTTTGTGCAAAAAAGGCAATCAGATGTGATCGGCTTCCCCCGATCACATCCTAGATTGTCTGGGATTTGCTTTGGCGGATGTTTACGCATGCCCGATTTTGATATTCGATTTCGCTAGGGTTCACGGTGTCATGGATCTGATCTAGCTGCCGCTAGATCTTTGAAGGATTGCATACAACAACATGTAGTGATTTTTTTCAAAATGGAATAAATGTTTTAGTATGAATACAGAAATGTTTTGTGATTACAAGAGAGTATAGAAATCATTGCACCATTTTTAGTAAAAAATTAATTTTTAAATTACTTTCACTAAAACTAAGTACGATTCCTTGTATTTTAAAATCTCCTTTCGGCCCATCACTTAGACAGTATAAGCAATAGGCGTCAAAACACTTCCTCGTTCCCTGAAATTACTCTCATAATTTTGAATTCCGAATATTTCTTTTTATTTACTTATCACAAAATGCTGAAAGTTATTTTACACAATTTATGTGAATATATATTAAAACTTAAAAATCAATATCTGTTGTATGTGTTTGATCAGTAGCATATATGCAATCATTTTTTCGCAATACAGTGGTTGATCGGTTAACGAATTGTTCGAACTGCGAACAAATCGGACAACGAACACTTTCACGAAAGATTTTTGTGTTCGGACGACGAACAGATATTCGGATAGCGAATTAAAACGAATTCGAACAAAAATTTCTGGGACCATGATGTGTAGGGTTGCCAAACCTAACGAACCAAATATAGTTTTCATCTCTCTTGATTATGTTGCTTACCTGTTAAACTTCAAAGTACTATACTGAAAAATTTTCTTTCCAATAGAGAATATTAATTAGTAAACCATCAATTTCAGTTTTGTTTTCATTCAAAATCAAAAATGATTTCATTTTTAGCACCCTCTTTCATGCATTCATTGAAGAAGTGAGATAGCGTCAGAGCAATGGTCTTAGAATGGCACCCAAACCAAGCAAGGCTTGGTTATATAATATAATTGTTCTTCCATTTAAACATATTGAATCAATAAACGATAAATTACTAATCAAGATTTAAAAAAGCTTTTTTCATTAAAAAAGAGTGTCTGCTTTGTGATGAAAGCTTCTGTTGTGAAAACGTATTAAAAATGCAAAGGTACTTCTTACTATCGGTATCTTATATATATTTAAAGATTTCCGTAATTTGAATAAATAAATTACTGCGCAGTATAATTAACATATACGCATCAAGGAGGGATGGCTAATGTAAAAGATTCATTTTCTAACTCTGGCCTTATTCTGTAGTGGCGCTATCTGTTGGCACCAACAGTTACTATTCAAATCTGAATATTTATTACACCTCTTAAAACTATTAAAAAAAACCTATCTAACTACATTTTTTTTCTTTTCTCTTTCTTTTTTTTCTCGCAATTATTCATCATGATATATTGTAGTTTTCAAATGCATAGGAAACACTCAACTAGAAAAAGGATGTTTATACTTCAAAATTCCTACATCGATAACGAAGAATATTGAATTTTTAAAATAATTACTTTTGTTCCTCAAAACAATTATTAATATCATTTTTTCTGACACAACCATTTACAAGTCTTTCATAAAAGTAATGGATGATTGTGAGTGGTTTTTATAGCACAATTTTCAGCTGGCAAACACTGAATATGTAAATAAAACGTTAAATTGCCATAAGATAATGATAAATTTTAATATTACAAAATAATGAACAATTTCTTTCGATAATAACTTATTAAGTTAGTAAGAACATGTTGATAATTTAAATAAATAAAAATTATTGCTTTAATAATTTCGCTTAAATATTAGTGAAATTTAAATTAATACCCATTGTCACTAGTAACGAAATTTTAAGTTTATAATTATAATAACATGTGATTCTTATTGTAATTGCTTTCATAAATTAAATATTAACTATAATCAACAATATATAAAAAGAAAATTAAATAATATAAACATGAAAAGAATCGAAATCAATAGACATAAAAATATAAAATATCAAATTTATAAAATTTACATCATACTAATTCAAAGAAAATAAATGCTTGTAATACAATTAGAAATCTTAATTTTTTTCAGATATATTGTTTACATTTTTTAAAATACTAACATTATCTCATTGTAGCAAATTATAACATAAATAACTAAGATTTATATAGTAATACTTTTGTAAATGTTATTTTTATACAGTAGACGCTCGTTTTTTGGAACTCGTATGGATCCATAAAGTAGTTCTTAAAATCGAATATTTGTAAAATAGAAAAATAAGTGTTAGATTTTACAATTATATATTCTTTTATCTGATTGCTTCTCTCTCTCTCTCTCTCTCTCTTAGCGATTAAAAAATAAAGTGCTATTAGAAAAAATTACTTTGTGCACTTTATATAAGAAATAAATCCAAAATGAAACTTCTTAAAAATAATTCTTACCTTCATTTTATTGGCAAAGTAATCACTTTTTACTGTATCAAAATTACATTTCTAAAATTTTCTTTCAACGTAAAAAGAGTTTTTCTCAAATAACTGGTAATTGGTCTTTTTTCTCAAGAGACTTTTAACTGATCTTTTTACTCAAGAGACTTATAAGTGGTCTTTTTTCTCAAGAAACTTATAACTGGTCCTTTTTCTCAAGAAATTAGGCAATCTTATTGGGCATTCATTAGCTTGTTTTATAAACGCTCTCAGCTTTTTGTCATTTTCTTATTCATTATCATTCGATAGCTCTTTTTCATTTTCATTCTTTATGCTCTCAATCATTTAATCATCGCATATTTCTTACTTACAAATTACATTCACTTACAACTAGTCCAGAAAGGAAGTTTCGGGTATCAGTGGATTCAGGAACGAAGTTCACGGAGGAGTGATTTATCTTTACTCAAATCGTCTGGTGAATGTTTTTGACTGTTTCAGTTATACTTTGATAAAACCTGCAAATGACCTAAACGACGTTTTCTCTGCAACGTTTTTCCAAATACAGAATAATATGTGCCTATAATGTCAATTTCATTAGACAATTTTAAGACATGATCACTCTTTCATAATCATTTGCGATCAGTCTTGTGAAACGACACGTTCAGAGTGTCAATGCATGAAATTCAATTTTTCCATCATAAATAAAAACGCAAAATGTGAGTTTAAATACAATAAAATATCTGACATAAAAGTGGCCATTAAGCTGCAACATTTGATGATATTCTTTATACGAAAATTGTCAACATATTACAAATGCTCTTTAAATAATAATATTGTTCCACATGAAAGTGTTTTTCCGATACTTTCATATTATTTATCCAACTATAGAATTCTAAATAATTATTACTTAGTGACAATTATTCAATCATATTTCTACAGCAATTGTAAAATGTGTATGATAGTAAAAGTTAACATTTTTAGTATTATATTTTCTAGTTTTAAATACAAAAATATTTTGGTAAAAATTCCATAATGGTTGACATGTTAATACATACTTATCATATTATTAATGCATAAAATATTTTGTAATGATTTTTATTACTTAAAACGAAAACATGTGTTTGAGGAGTATGGAAAATTTAAAAAAATGTACTTTTATAATACAAAATATACGTAAGCTATTCATTTTGGTCATTTAAAATAAAAGGATTAAAGCTTATATGGAATTCACACACAGTTTTTTTATTATAAATAAATGCTACAAGATCATATAAAAAGTTTAATGTAAATAAACATTTAAGATCTTTCAAATAGACATTTTGAGACCTTCATTTACTACATAAACTGGTTTCGTAACAAACAAACAAAAGAAAATGTAAGAAATATGTTTTAAGACTTGTAACCACCAAATTCTAATAAAAAAATAATTGAGTATTGGAAAATTTAATTTCTGATTTTATTAATTGATTAAATATAGCACATAATTGGAGTTGCGAAAATATTTCTGTTCTCCAAACATTTTTTATTCTTAAATCGGTAATAAAACTATTCTAAAACATAAAACGCGTTTTCGAATGTTACCATTTTTAAAAAGGAATTAAATAATATTTTAACATGGAATAAATAAATCATTCCCTTTAGAGTAACATTTCTATCCTGTTAAAAACAACAGTAATAAATGCGTACTTATTTTGTATTCCTCTTGGCTCCCTGAGAGAACATTGAATTCCCTGCCATTTCACACTAATGGCTGACTCAAGCCATTCACAATTTCTGACGTCACACTGTCACGTGGCCCTCGTGTGCAAAAAATGACCGTTAAGCGATAAACCAACCAACCATTGTCACGTGGTATAAATGATAAACAGTAAAAAATCTATTTTTTTTTAAAAAAATAGGGTTAAAAAAGAACGAAGTTATCTAAAAATTTATTAACATTATAGTAAAAAACTGTTTTTACCAATAAATATAGCTTTTACTAATAAAAGTTTTAAAAAAATTTAATTTCTATTGGCGAGCAAAATTAATTGGCGATAAAACTTATTGCCTTAATTTTGCTCGCCAACAATGGACAGAATCTGTTAGCTTACTACTTAGCATCCACTCTAATACGGTTTATTTGTTATTACTGCAGCCAATACCCACCGGTGGCCGTAATGGCTAGAGCAGGGCCATCAAATAACAATGCGCAGTTTGCCGCAACCAACAGAAAACTGGCTTAGCCAGCAGCGGCTCGGCTTTTTGCCGGCAATTTGTGTTTGCACTTAAAGCGTTTGATGCGAGAGACTGGAGTTGGATCAGGCGCCTCATATGTCAATTGTTTACAAAAAACTTGCAATTCAACTTCTATGTTATTTATACGAGTCAAAGGATTTGCAATAAACAACCAAGTTTAATATGAAAGAAAATTTTAAGTAAAATTAGATTACAATGGTTGATCGGTTGGTGAACACTACCCGTTACAAGACTATGTTTGCTATTCGAATTGTTAGTAAATCGATTAATTATTAATTATAGATTTTTTGTGGAATTGATTAATTTATTCTAAAGACCCTAAAAATTAAATTTAAAAATGGATATATATTATTTCTCAGTAAGCTTATTAAAAATAAATACAAATGTATATTCTTGCATATATATTAATCAGTCCATTCATTTTTTACCAATGACGATTGCTTTGCTCCCTTTTTTAAAACTTTTTGAAAGTGATTAATATCATTGTTGTTGTAGAAATTCCTAATATTACTGACATCCGCTTGGTTTGGGTTCCATTCTAAGACCACTCTTCTGACGTTATCTCACTTCTTCAACGAATGAATGAAGGAGGATGCTCATCATAAAATCATTTTTGATTTTGAATGAAAAGAAAACCGAAATTGATGGTTAATTTTGGATATAAATATTGTATTGGAAAGAAAAATTTCCAGTACAGAACTTTGTATTTCAATAAGCAAGCAACATAATTTAAGAGATATGAAAAACGATTTTTGTGGTCTGTTGAGTTTGGCAACCCTGCACATTATACTCCGTGAGCCTAAAAGTGTTCGTAAGAATTCGTTTCAATTTGTTATCCGAATATGAGTTTGTTGTATCCGACCACAAAGATCTTTCATGAAAGTGTTTGTTGTCTAATTTGTTCGCAGTCGAAGCTGTTCGTTAACCGATCACCCACTGGACTAACGAAAATTGCTTAAAAGTAATTTTAATCAGACGAAAATTGCTTAAAAAGTAAGTTTCCAAAAAAGAGGTTTTAAATTTTTTAGTTTGTAAATAGGAATTTTAAAACGAACGTTGTGGTTATGAGACTGTTAGGGACCAGCCACTCGCTCGTAAAATCGTGACTGTTCGTAAAATCAAACGTTTACCGTACTTTACAATTTTGGGAAATTTAAGTTAAAAAAAAAAAAAAGAAACAAGTTAAAAATTTGAAATTAATTATTTAAACTTAATTGAAATTATTCAGAAGAACATAGTACCTGCAACATTCCAATGTATAACTTCAAGTATTTCTATATTCTCGTAGTAATAATTTGGCTACACACGAGCTAAATAAACTCTTACTAACACTATCACGTTGAATATGAAAACCTTGTTTTATAAGTTTATGACATTGTAATGCTTTTCACTATAAAATGGTGTAACTTTGGTATTTATCCCTTATTAAAATCAATATTAACATCAGGCTAGGCAAGATTCCTTTACTGAGTTTACTGAGTACTAAACATTCTTGGGAACTAAATGCTGGAGGTTTCGTAATAGACCTAACCAGGACTTCGCAAACGAGGATCAGGGAAACAGCATGGTCACTGTAGGCCCACAATTTGCTGTAATGCCACTGAGTTTATTGTAGGAAACAAGAGGAACTTCAATTTCCTCAATCAAACCATATGTTCGATTTTAAAAACTATTTTATTCAGCATGTATATAAATGATTGCGCATATTACCTGTAAGGAAGGTTTTTTGGTCATCATCATAACAGATAAAATTTCCCAAACACATTCTCCGACAAATGTGCATAAATAAACATTTATCTTCTATTTTTTTAGTAGTAATTGGAATAGAATCTAGGATTATACTCCACACAAAAGGCTTTATGAGGCCGTTGTGGACTGTTTGATTAGGACGTCGTTCTCGTTATCAGAAGGTAGCGCTTTAGAATCTAAACTAAAGATCCGCCGGTTCACGAATGGTGGCTGGAATGAGTTCAGTATGTCGTAGTGTACGTAGCTTCTTAATGACGAAGTAGTATGTCGTAGCTTCTTAATGACGAAGTAGTATGTCGTAGCTTCTTAATGACGAAGTAGTATGTCGTAGCTTCTTAATGACGAAGTAGTATGTCGTAGCTTCTTAATGACGAAGTAGTATGTCGTAGCTTCTTAATGACGAAGTAGTATGTCGTAGCTTCTTAATGACGAAGTAGTATGTCGTAGCTTCTTAATGACGAAGTAGTATGTCGTAGCTCCTTAATGACGAAGTAGTATGTCGTAGCTTCTTAATGACGAAGAATCTATGCTTCCACCAAACGGGTAGAATGCAACTATGTAATAGTTACAGAGAAATACACTGGTGCGACAACAAATAAATGCGTTACCTTACTCCTCATTCATCATAATCCCAACAATTCTAATTCAGCATCTTAAAGCTGTCAGCCTTTTGGAACATGCAAAGCTTGTAATTTTCCAGAAGGATCTTTCATTGACAATGAGAAATATTCTCGCATTGCAAGGGAGGAAAATTTTAAATCTTCATAGCGCGTATTCCAACAAACGTACAAATAGATACAGTGCATTTGCTTCCATTTGTTTCACAGAGACTGGAATGAAAACTGGTAGATAAAAATGTATACATCGGTCATTTTCCCTCTAAGTACAAAACACAAAATGGTTTTCATATGATAGTTTCAAGTCTAAGAGAGTTGACGTTACTCAGAGATAGGCAAACAGTCAAATGTCTAAAATTTACAGTCTCTCTTGTGGAACATAGGTGACAGTCAAGTAAGTTAAGGATTATGGTAAAGATGATCTTGAAGATAGTCATGTCCATTTATAATTCTAAAATTTGCAGAAAAGATTTGTCGTGGGAGGTCTATAGAAATAAGACTATGGATGCGACTGGACTATACTTTTCCCTTAGCTTCAGCATTATAGTTGTAATTGACATATGTACTTGTGGCTTTGGCGATTTTCAATGAAATTTGATTGTATGAAAGGGCCAAAAAAGACTGGCAACAAACTTAGCTGTTTTACCAGTCGATCTACCCTCTCATTACCAGGTATATTACAATGGCTACGAATCCACTTGAAGAAACATATTCCAAACATTATTAATGAGTTTATCGTTTAATAGTTTAGCAGTTATGCAAACCTGGAGTACTGTCAACATTGTTTTCAAAAGCAGTACGTCAATATTGTCACTTATACTCTCCAAAAAAAAAAAAAAAAAAAAAAAAAAAACTGTTTGTTCATGATATTTAGAAATCACCAGATGACGCTTCGTTTGATAAACCATCTTTTTAAAAGCAACTGTATTACATTGAAATTAATGCTGACCAAGACAAAACTTTTAATCATGTTTTTTTCGTTTGGTATACGTACACTGGTGTGCAAAACTTTAGCAACATAGATTTTAATTAGCTAGACATGAAACTGCAAAAAAGGGGTTTTATGGATCAATACAATGAACATACAGTTTAGGAGAAAGGTCAATCATATGCAAATTATCAGGAATAAAACGTTAGATGGGACGTGAGCTAAGCACATATAGTCCACTTAAGATTTATAATGTGAAAGGAAGGACGGAAATGCTCTTAAGAACACTCGCTGCAAGTTCCTTCAACAGTCTTTCGTAAAATATAGCTAGAATAAATCACCTGAACTATTTTAGTTGCGGAAAAATGATCAGAAAACTGGAGGAGTGTGGCTAGTGTAGCTGAACAGTTCTAAGTCAACAAAAGTGCCGTTTCGCGGTTTTGGAAAATCTTCCGAACCGCGGGGACATATGTTAGAGAGGTGTAATAGTAAAGTAAACACCAGAAAAGGTCCCTGTACATAACCCTGAAAGGATTTTACCAGATTTGATGTACCCGCTGGAGAGAAAAGAAAACGGAACACAGTACATACAAGACAATACAATTATGCTTGCAATCATGTAGGAAATCATTACTTTTACACAGTAAAGAGGGTAGTAAAGTATACTATTTAACACAAACTGGATTGCAATTGAGAGTTAAGACGTAGATACGTAAGAAGCATTCAAAATAGGTATATGACAAAATGGAAGGATGTGGTAAGACAGGCATATAAAATACAAATCAAATTGCATGCATATAAGAAATAAAGAAAATAAATGGAAAAACAAAATGAAATTAAAAATGGTAAAACAGAATTGAATACATATATCTGCACTTACTGCAAATAATTGAGGTAATAATGATTAATGAATAATTAATGCATTTAGTATATGGATTTGATAGTGGGCTCAAGGTAAGTTAGGTCATAGGAAATTCTAAGCTATATATACACAAAGTTTAGATAGGTTATACATAATGCATTAAAATAAGTCAATACAACATGATGATAATAATTGTGATTAAGTAATTAAGTAAGAGCGCTGGAATGATGGTGATAAAATAGCAAACAATTAATAATGAACTATATACAAGGAGATGAAAAACAGGCGAAATGTTACAGGTAGAGAAAAAAATGTCTAAATGTAGAATATGAGAGAGATGGAGTATGCGGATTTTACGGCTCATCATCTTCCGGGTGAAGTTTTTCACCGTCACGGGCATCATTATCCTCCTATTCCTCTGGAATTATTAAGTCCCTATATTCAAGGAGAAAGTTAGAGAGGTGTAATGGCAGCCACAGGAAAACAACTGCAGTGAGTGACCGATATGTCGTTTTTTCAGGCGACAAGACCCCGGAACCAATTAGCAACCGCATTCGTTAGAAATGGGGTGAAAAGTGTAGTGGTTTATTGTATCCAGATGCCTATTCCCCCACCAAGAAAGCTGGCCATCGGCGCCACTTTATATAGTAGCATAAATGGGACAAAAACTGAATATGTTATCAAAGGAGTCATGCCCTCTTTACAAATGTGAATCATTTCCTCACAACGTCACTTGATTTGAAGAGAAGCCGAGACACTCTTTCATTCCAGTGACATCATGGAAAGAGACGGTTACGGTGGTCCTGGAACTGTCTTTGTGGATGCATTATGATGAACAAGCAGGCTTTGCTCCACGTTTGATTTTAACAGAGGCTCTATAACCGGAGTTCGCTATCTTTAACCGGAGTTTACTTGGAAAGGGCAAACTCGCTATGTTTTTGCCAATGCGAATTTAAATCAGTAGGGTGCGTCTTTCGTTTAACCAGAGCACCACGGAAGTGAAAGTACGACTTTGATCTAAACTTCTCCTATAGAGGCCACCATTAGAGGATCCACTCCCTCCATTTTGACATAGATCTGAACGGTGAGGAAATTTTCTCTAGACCATTACACCCATGGTAACTGCTCAACATCTCACAACTGGACTTATGATTTATTGATTTTACGAGCACGTATATCGCATGTTCTCGTTGCGACTTTAATGGCATTTTTAATTGAAGCCTAACCTTCCGAACGGAAGGCTGATGCCCTAAGCACTAGAATACCACGTCTTAGATGATTACTTTTGGAGTTATTATGCCTATTGTTTTAGTTTTACCCACTAGTTTATATATATTCTAATGCCCATCTTCCCTTAGGACATACCTATTCAGCGCTATAATGGGCGAAGTTGATGTCATCTTATACAATGGGGCACTCAGTGGATGTTCCATTTTCAACCCGAAAGTGAAGGGATAAAGAAAAAAAAGAGAAGGAACATCTATGGCCGAAGCCCGAACCAGGATTCTACTGCTCCGAAGTTAGGGACTCTAATCTCACCACCACTTGTCGGTATATATATATATATATATATATATATATATATATATATATATATATATATATATATATATATATATATATATATATATATATATATATATTCATCCACTGAAGTATTTTACAGAGTTAGATAGACAACAACTTCACACGGAATAGCTGCGAAACTTATATCAGGATCTCTAGCTCTTATTTAAAAGAAAAACTTTTTTGAAATATCAATGATGGTTTTTGTAATTAATTTATGACATATTTAAGGGTTATTTGATCTCCCTGTAAAGCTGCTTATGCCGCGATGCAGTTCATATAAGTGATATAAAACTTAAGTTCCTGAAGTACCATTTCAATAAAAATGAGTGTGGTTTCTTTTTTTCTTTCTTTTATAAAATTGTCACCTATATGTTACTGTTGTCAGTACAGATAAAATGATTTAGGTTTTGGATCTCTTCTTTTTTTCTAATGAGTTATTTTTTTAAAAAAAAATATTAATTTACTTTTTATGGTATTAGGAAATGTATTGTTTTTTCTTCTGCAGAGAGTGATTATGAATTCACCTTTATTAGTATATATTATTATTATTTTAATGGCCTGCTCTTAGGGTCCAGTGCTTCTAAAAACTTTCTTTATTGTCACAATGGGTGGAAGTGATGTGCGCTTTGACTAGTGGGTGGTTGGTTGGGCTTTATGGGGCAAGGTCCAAAAATGGACATGCTGCACCATTGACTAGTGGGTGGATCTTCGTCATTTAGAAGTTGAGACCAAACTGATTTGCCCTCAAGGTTTCAAAGGCATCATTTCTCTTGGAAGAACATTTACGTTTTCTAACTGGCTACCTTCTGAGAACGAACGCCCTATCCGACGAGGCTTTAACTTTCCCGATATGTCGAAAATGCATTTGCTACATGCATTTTCGATAATTGATAAGTAGGAAATGCATTGAACGCAAATGGAAAGGAGCTCGACAGTATTTATTAATGAGTAAATAAAGATTGGTTTTCAGCATACTTATTCCAATATGTTTAAAGCTTATAAGATTCACAAATCTTCATTTTGCATGGGTTCGCTTTATGAATTAAACTGTGAAACATCACTCTCGAATTGAAAAAGGGTTTCATTTCTTTGTACACAAAAGAATATTTACTGTATGTTCTGGTTCAGTTTTCATGATTATTAATTTATATATTGTACCGAGCTTCGGGGTTCGTGTGGATTGAGAGTTGAAGAAAGCAACTACTCGATGAATACAAGACTTTTATTCGTAAAAATTCCACTAGAAATACCAACTGTAATAATCACAATTATACAGATACAATTCGTCAGATACGATAAGTAACAGCTTCCAATCACAAGTCTCAAATACCTCAGGCAGAGAACAGCTTCTCTAGCAGTCACGACTAATCGTCTTCACAAAACTGACTGTGTGTACAAAACTTTAAGTCTAGTGCTACGACTAATGTCTTCACACGACTAATGACTAGACTACGACTAATGTCTTCACTCACTGTCTTTACAAAACTACTCGCCTTCTATGTCGGGCTGCGGTATTTATACCTGACTTGGCGGGGAAATCTACTAATTTCGCCAAGGTTCTGGAAGCTTCTAGGCTATCTCGCTAAATATTGGTCCTAGAGCTTAGGTGATGGATGTTTCCAGAAATATCCATTTCTCGCCAAGTCGCCAACAACGTTGCCAACTCGGCAAGTTTTCTCGCCAAAACATCGCCAAGTCACCAAATCGTTAGAAAACCCGCTTTTAACGTATAACACGTCTAAATACCGCAATTTTTGCCCAAAATGTGAGTATTTCCGATCTGTCTGAGATATTTTAAGACATATACAATAATTATTTATAAATTTGTAACAATATTATGTCTGCTGATGAGAAGAAATACATGCTTAAGTGAACTACTAATTCATCAAACTAGTTGAATAATTTTAGGTTATATCCAGTGAAGCGGGAGCATTCAGCTAGTGCATGGGCATTACTCATTTGCAGCTATAAAGCTCCCCAAAAACTGAGGAATAATTTGTTATCTTTCTTTATTGAAAAAAAAAACATGTAAATAAAACGGTGTTTCATTTAATTGTTCCTATTAATAAATGGGAAAAGCGGTGGATGAAGATATCAGTTCTACGTGATAATGGCAACGATTTTATCTCGTTATCACTCTATCGATGCGAAGGTTGTTATGGAAAACTGTAACTGTTGGAATTAAAAACCGATATTATGAAGGATTAGAAGGTTCTTTTTTGAACGATACGTTTTATTTAGAGGCATAAACTAGATAACGCACCTTTCAAAGTGTTTGTTGATTCTCTGATATTTCTGTAAAGAACAAACAGTATGTAACCTCTTCCTTATTTTGATGTATATATAGTATTTCTGTTTGTATGCTTATTTATTGTACACGGGGTTGTATAAATGACTCACCTGGCTTTTTATTGTGATTCTTTTTGCCATCGAATTCATTTGGTAAACAGTTAAAGAGGACTTCTGACCTTGTCGTCAGAGGTTGCTAAAACATCCGGAAAATATTCATTTATGTGTTCGATTTGTTCTTTCCAATGGCTACTTAGTGAAACATACAAAATTTAAAAAATAGATTTTCTAAGGATTTCAATAAATTTTTGTGTTTTAGAAATCGATTAAATTTTACGAAATGGCTAATTTATGTGATTATTGCTACCCAATTTTAAACCAAACATAAATAAAACTGTTATGGAAAAGCATCATCCTCAGCCATCGCATTAAATATTTAAAAAGTGTTATTTTATAATCACATATAATTGAGTTAAGTTCTTCAATGAAGCAGATCTTCATATTCATTAAGCTAGTTATTATGACTTCACGATGTGAACGGTAATTTCTTATCAAGTGTTAACAAAATACGCTACAATTTCGGCTGGCTGCGCCGGAGTTCTCGAGGTACCTAGGTTCGAAGGACCTCACCCTCATCTGAAGCTGGAATGAACTATATCTGTTACTGACTGGCATATCATTGGTTAAATACTACAGTGGGAGGAGCTTAAGTTTAAATTTTATGTTGTAGGAAAATCTATTAATTTTAAATAAAATATTGATAGAAAGAGAGAGTTTAATAATAGTGTTTTAATTAGATAATATTGATGGGAAACTATTATATTAATTGGAGATAGTTAAATAAGTTTGGTTAAATTAGTCTAATTCTTGAAAGTATTGCGTTAGTTTAAATAGAGTTTATCCATAGGGGAATTAATTTCTTTAAGTTCTTTTATTAGTTTACTGATTGGGATACCTTTAAAAATAGATTTAATTTCGTTAATTAAATAGATTATTTCTCAAAAATCTTCAGTTAGTTCTGAAGTAGCTAGCTGAGGAGTTTGTTCTGTGTCCTGAGTGGGGGTGGGGAAAGTAACACTCGCATAAGAGACTCCAGGTCTCACTGTATTAGTTTTTAGTTTTTTTTTTTTTTTTTTTTTTTTTAAATTTCAATATTGGATTTTGGGATTTTTGCTACCTTTGATTTCGGGAATTTCGCGCAGCCTTTATAATTTGCAGGGTGATCTCCTTAACAGTTGGAGCATTTTGGTGATTTAAATCTATCGTGAGGGCAATCCCTCGGGTTGTGTGCTCCTGCACACTTTACGCATATGGGTTTGAGGTGGCACGTAACAAAATATGCTTACAGAAAAGCGAGATCCAAGGAGTTGAACGAAATGGATGAAATTCAGTCGCGCGGTGTATGCGCAGGGCTAGGGAAAGAGAAGGGCTGGTGCTCAAATGCTCCCCAAAACTGACACCGGAAATAGCCATTGATGACGTAGTCAGGCATCGAAGGAGAATAAGCTGCCTGGAGTTTCTAAGCAAAATACTTATTTTATTCTTTTAAGTTCATTTTGTTTTTAATCAGAGTGAGAAAAACTACAAATGCCTCTCAAATATTTAGTAAATTTGCAATTATTATTTAATACACCCCCCCCAAAAAAAATTATTATTAATATTGAAATTAACTTAAAATTATATTACCAATATAAAAATATATTTACCTATTAGCTTTAGTTTGTCTGTATTTTTTGACTATTGACCCATTTCTTGTTTTTTTTTTTTTTTTTTTTTTTTTTGTTGAGTTTTATTATGAGATACTATCGCTGCATTTATTCAAATACCTAATCATTATAAATGTTCTCAAATGACAAAAATGTTTAATTGCCTTTCGATTTACTGTAGGAAAAGAAGACTATGTGTCATTTATTAACATTACCATGACATTTTTCCCTTTAAAAAATGTACCGTCTTGAAATTTGCCAAACATTATGTCCATTTTCCATCCATGTTTTTGTTGGAGCAGAAAGTCCTCCAGCAGAAATTAAATTAATCCACTCGAAATGATTGGGCATATCGACTGAATTTCTTGATATAGTTCCAAGTGCATTATCTTTAATTTTATAAGCAATATAACTTGCCACATAAACCATAGCTTCATTTCCAAATGGAGATATATCAAAATTTGGATTGGAAGAGGCAAGTTCATTTCCCCAAGATAATGGTAATGGATTAATTAAGAGAGAATTCACGATTTAATTCATCATCTTGAGAATCAAAAGAATTGATAATTTCTTGACGTTTTTTTAGATTAAATGCAGAGTTTAACATTTCACTTGTTAAATACGTCTGGTCCATTTTCTAAAGAGTTTACTTTCGGTGACAAATTTGGTAATTTATTGGCGAGAAATATTTTTTAAGCGAATAATTACTTCAGAAAGAGAAGGATGGTCACTGAAGCTCCCGAGACCTCTAATTTGGCTAAAGAGGTTTTCGAGCGCATCTTGAGTAAGTCTACTTGTTAAAATATAAGATATTATTGATTTCAATTCTTCATATAATCCGTAAAGAGAATGAATTAAAATAATAATTCCTTTCTGAAAAAGTAAAACCGATTTTTTTCCAAATACACGTAAATTGAAAACTCCCACCTTGATTGCAAATTAAGTTTCTTTTTGAGTATCAAAGTATTTTTGCACTCCAAAAGCAGATTTTAAAGGCTTGTTCCTGGGAGGTATTGGTACGGAACTGTTCATAATATTAAATAAATTATCAATTAATGAAAAAAATGAAGCCGCTTTAGTATTTCCAGTGAAATGTATTATAGCTTTAGCAGTAGATTCTTAAAATAAAGTCTTTGCAGTTGAACATTTGTCTTTCGTTTCCTTTAATAGTTAGAAGTTTATGGCTTCAGTTAATGGCAAATATTTATTTCACCGACATTTTTATTCAATATCTCTTATAAGATTCTACAATTTATTACAGTGGCGTTACACAAAATCAAAATCTAAAATCACTATCTAAAAAAATGGTTCCTCAATAACTTAATACAATGAGTCATATCAGCGAAAACCCATTCCTTCCTTGAATCTTTTGAAGGATGAAGAAAAAACGATTTGTCAATAGTTATTCCCAGTTCTTTCCATAAGGTATGTCACCCACCAAGGTCCCAAATTATTGCTCGAACTTGAACACCAGTGAATTCAACTTCTTCTATTACAGAAAATAAGTTTTTTATTCATTTTACAGTCGAAATAAAAAAATATTGGCTGTTTCCACGGGGAAATTAATCCTCTCATTAAAATAACTCGAACTTTACAAAATGGGCCTAATATTTCACCCAATGAAGAGTAGTAACACAAGTTGGAATCTATGTGCATTTCGTCAAAGTTCAAAGAACATCTTTTCCTCATCGCTCAAAGTATCGCAATTTTTTTTCATCACTAACAATACATCTTTAAAAATTCCAGGCATGCAACTAAACTTGGAACACCATCTTTTTAAAGTACTTGCACTTGGCATATTTAACCCCATTTTATTTCGCCAAAAATCGTAAGATTTTGAAGATAATGACCGAATCAAAATACATTTTGAAATCGTGTCAGATGTCCATTTGGTTCTTAATTTATTTTCCTCATCTTCACGCTTATAAGGAAATAAATTGTTTATCCCCATCTTCCTAAGTTTAACGTTCTCCATTTGAAGTAATTTTATTTTCTTTTTTAATTTCTGTATTTCATTTAAAAGCAATTTTCATTTGATTTCAATCATTTAATTATTCTTGTAGTTGAAATTCGATTTCTTTTTTTCCTCATTTTTAAGGAATTTCACTGTATTTTCTGCGCATAATATTCCTTTTTTTTTAATTCTTCTATATTTTTTAAATATTCATTGCATTTAAGGCGTTTAATATCACCATCACATTGATTTTCTGTATCACATAATTTATGTGTGTGTGAACTCAGACACTCAATCCTTTCAATAACTTCTACTAATCTTCTTTTCGTTTGTCTCTGTTCTCTTGGAGTATTTCGAATTATGTTTAAAGCCAGAAATTTAAGATTAGGCATGGCGTCGATTTTAATATTTTTCTGTCTGGCAAACCAAATATTCGATTTTGCATGTCGTTCATACAGAGTGGGGCAAGAGTTATGAATCGGTTTTGATTGGCTGCCCCTCAGCCTGTGGTAGTAGTGGGAAAAGAGGAAGGGTCTCATTATGACAGAGGGAGAATCTAGTTTTTAGTAGCAACCATGGTTTGGATGGGAAAGCATCTTGGGTTTGCTGTTAGGGCATTTTTTGAAAATGGCCGCTCTGTTATCGCCACACGGAGAGCCTTCCGAGAGCACTTCAATATCCCTGTTGAGAAAACGTTCCTGGCTGTAATGCAATTAGACGTTAGGCTAAGACATTGGAGAATACTAATTCAACAGCAACTCCTTCGGTAATTGGAAGACCCAGAACTGTAAGAACTCCTGAAAATGTCATATTGGAAAGAAATGCTATCGGACATTCTCCCAGACCTCAGCTCGTAGGCATGCAGTTACTTTGCGCATGTCTAGCAGATCTTTAAGAAAAATTTTGCACTAAGATTTACAGTTTCACCCATATAAAATAATGATGGTTTTAAAGCTGTTGCTCCATGACTTTTAACATCAACGAAACTGCTGTCAAGAACTGTTGGACCGAATTCCAGCAAATTGGACATTTCTCAGCAGTGACAAGGCTCACTTCCACCTGTGAGCCTTGTCACTGCTAAGAAATGCCCTGTCAGCAGTGACAAAATAACTGTTAATAGACAAAGTAGACCGGAGCTGTTAATAAACAGAATCTTCGCTATTGGGACAATGAAAACCCAAAGGAAATTCACCAAAGGCCACTTCACTCTCCTAAAGTGACTGTTTGGTTTGCAGTATTCCAGTTTGATATTATTGGTCCTTACTTTTTCGAGGATAATGGGCGGACCGTTATTGTTATCGCTGAGTGCTGGTGGAGGTGGAGGTTGGTTGGTTTTTATGGCGCAAGGTCCAGATAAGGACAAGCTGCGCCAATCACAAGATATTATACAAGTTTTTTTTTTTACCAATTAAAAACATAAAATAGTAATATAGTTAAAATGTACATTAAAAGTATAAAATACCAATATAGTTAAAATGTATAGTAAGTTATAAAATAGAAATATATTTAAAATGCATATTAAAAGAGTGTAAACATACAATATATACATGTATAAAATTAAAAACTTGATTTTTAAATAAAATATTTCTAAATCAGATAAAATTCATAAATCCTATGTCTTTTAAAAACGCAAATAGGTTGCAATGGGGTGGTTCCCCAAGCAGATCTTCTAATGTTAAAATATTACTATTAAAATATCTAAAACGCTGATGGTTAAAATCTGGGCACTCAATTAAAATGTGATATACTGTAAATGGTTCATCACACTTTTCACACCACGGTTGGAGATCATTTAAGATCAAATGTTTGTGGGTGAAACGCGTGTGACCAATTCGAAGGCGAGTCAGTCTGACATCTGCGCTTCGTGGAGATAAAACAGATAATGGAATGATGTATGAAAATATGGAATGGAGTTTGTTGCTGACTTGCAGGTCCCAGGATTCCTGCCAAAGAGAATATATGAAATATTTGAATCCTTTTCTCATGTCCATTGATGGTAATGAAGGCAAAATGGAAGTAGCTGCAGATTTAGCGGCAGCATCAGCTTTCTCATTGCCATCTATACCTATGTGGCTTGGTACCCAACAAAACAGTATCTCAAATCCCTTGTTAGTAACAGTATCAATTAATTTGAATATCTTAGACACAACTGGATGGCAATTATAGTTGTTATTCCTCAAAGCTTCTAATACACTCATACTGTCAGTGTACACACAGAATTTACGTTCATTTTTAGTTTGTAGCAGCTGAAGTGCTCGGTATAAAGGCGTAGCCTCAGCGGTGAAGATGGAGCAGGATTTATGAAGGCTATAACTGTACGAGGTATCATCAAGATACACTCCACAACCAACTGATCCTGGACATTTGGATCCATCCGTAAATACTGGGGTGTACATAGTATACTGACAGCGATGGAATGAATAAAGCTGTTGAAGAATAGCAGTATTTGTGTCTGATTTTTTATTACTTCCAAAGGGATTCAGCACAATAATGTGTGGATCATACCAAGGGGGATATGCGAAAAGGTCGGTAGACTTGATTCGGACATCACATAGGTCAGAAAGCAAAATAATGGATTTAATACGAGAGAGAAAAGGTTGAATGCTTGATGGTCTAGCATTATATAATCTCTTAAGAGCAGCACTTGGAATCGTGGAATGCAAGGGATGATGAGGTGAGGACATGATTTTTGAATAATAATTAAGAGACAGCTGCATCCGCCGCAGGTCTAATGGCAATTGGTGGCAAATTACATATAGACTCTGGACGGGTGATGTGCGAAAAGCTCCACAGCATATCCTTAAAGCAGTATGGTGAACAGTGTCCAATCTGCGTAAGATGGAGAGTCTAGCTGATCCATAAGCAACACAGCCGTAGTCAATTCGAGATAAAATTACAGACTGATAAATTCTTAGGAGTGATGTGCGATCTGCACCCCAAGATGTATTCGAAAGCACTTTGAGGATGTTAAGCAGTCGCTCACATTTCTTCCGCAGATGTAAAACATGCGGAAGGAAAGTTAACTTCTTGTCAAAAATCACGCCAAGGAATTTTATCTCACTGACTACAGGAATGGGTCTATTATTTATGTGAATCACAGGATCATTATGGTAGCTAGTTTTCCTACAGAAATGGACACAGCAACTCTTACTAGGAGATATACTAAGACCATTCCGTTCACACCAAGTGGTTAAATTATTTACAGCTGTTTGCAATTGTCTCTCAATTATATTCATGTTTGAACCCTGATATGAAATTTATAAGTCATCAACATACAAAGTGCCATGAACAGAAGATGGTAATTGATGGAGTATGTCACTGATGAAAAGGTTAAAAAGGGTTACGCTTAAAATGCTACCTTGAGGGACACCCTCAGCTTGACTAAAAGTATTAGAAATTGTAGTTCCAACGCGCACTTTAAAAACGCGTGAGGCCAGAAAATTTTGGATAAATATTGGAAGATTACCCTTAAAGCCAAGATTATGCAGAGTACGGAAAATACCATAGCTCCATGTACGATCATATGCTTTCTCAACGTCGAAGAAAATTGCAACGAGATGGTTTCTCCTCACGAAAGCATTTCGAATTCAGGATTCTAGATTTACTATGTTATCTATAGCGGTTCGTCCTCTTCGAAATCCGCTTTGATGAAGATGTATGCAATTATTCTTCTCTAAGACGTAAATGAGTCTAGCATTGACCATGCGCTCAAATGTTTTGCATAAGCAACTCGTGAGAGCTATTGGACGATAACTCAGAGGGTCAGATAAATCTTTTCCAGGCTTCAATATTGGAATCACTATCGCTTCTCTCCATGAAGTAGGATAAGCATGCTCAGTCCAGATTCTATTAAACAATGAAAGTATGTTTAATATAGAATCATGATTTAAGTGACGGAGCATTTGATACGAGATTCCATCTGGTCCTGGGCTGGTGTCGTTTGCTTTAGATAAAACTGTCATCAATTCTGACAGTTCAAAATCACAATTATAGGGTAGATTATGTCGATCATGAAAACTTAGAGATGTCCGCTCAGCGATTCTTTTAATCCTTAGAAAAGTAGGACTATATGAATCAGAGCTGGAAACACTAGCAAAGGTTTCACCGATGACATTAGCAATATCTACCGCTGAGGAGTGTATTGCAGCTCCGGTTTTTAATACAGGAATGGAATAATCCTGATAAATACCATTGGCTGCTTTAACTTTCCTCCATAATTGTTTACTTCTTGTCGATGAATTGATTGACGACAAGTAGCGAATCCAAGATTCTCTTTGACTCTGACGTCTAACTTCAGCTTTGGCTTTTTTAAAAGCAACAAGATTCTCCGTAGTAGGGTATCTTCGGAATATATTCCATTGCTTCCTTTGTTTCTTATAGGAGAGTTGACACTTTTCATTCCACCAAGGTTTCCTGTGTTTATGTGGAATGATGGAATTTTTAGGGATAGCAACATCCGCAGCTCTGATTATTGTGTCGGTGACATATTTAACGGCATCATCTATCACATCTGTCTTAACTCTTGTCTCACTGATCACAGCCAATTGCGTGAAAAGTGACCAATCGGCTCGACTGTACACATAATTAGGTGGTTTGTGACACACACTATTACTTCCAGCCTGAGACACGATTAGAGGGAAATGATCACTATTGTAGAGGTCATTTCCAACTTCAAAATTCAGCAATGGCAAGAGTGATGGAGAACATATAGCTAAGTCCAGAGAGTGAAATGTCCGTGTAGGTTCGTGAAAATAAGTCTTCTCGTCGGTATTTAGCAGACAGAAGCAATTGTCAGAAATTAACTTTTCTATCTGACGACCGCGAGAATTCGTATCACTACTACCCCACAAGGAACTATGACCGTTAAAATCACCAAGCAATAAAAATGGAGTTGGGAGTTGAGCAACCAAATCATTCAGTTCCTCTTCTTGGATGACATCATTTGGTGGTAAGTAAAGGCTACACACTGTTATTTGACATGTGGTGTGGATTCTCACAGCCACTGCCTGGAGTGTAGTTCTTAACTGATGTTCTGTACTGGGGTAATTGTTTGATGTAATTATACAAACTCCACCAGACACAGCAGTATCACCATCATTATCCTTTCTAAAGCACTGAAACCCACGCAGTTTGGTGATAACAGTGGGCTTCAGGAATGTCTCCTGGAGAGCCACACATGCGGGGTTAAAGCGAGAGATGATGGATTTGATGTCATCAAAGCGAGAACGAAAACCGCGACAATTCCAGGAAACAAAGGAAGTCATGAATGGAATATATTCTAACCTTTATCACTGTTGCTTATGGTCATCTCAGATGAGTCTTCAGAATTGAAATCATCATCTGATGGATGCAGCTTGACAGTGTCTGCATCCAAACACAGAAGAGCTTTTCTTGCTGTTAACGAAGGCTTCCGAACGCCTTCTTTAGCTATTTTTAATTTCCTAGCCTTCAATGCTTTTGATTTTGCCAAAGCTGATTTGGCAATTACAGATGTTGGTGCTTCTGTGTTTTTTTGCTTTGGGAGCAAACTAACTGTAGAAACAGAATTTGTTTCTGTTTGGGTGCTGGAGGATCGGGTCACTTTTTTTGTCATAGTTGCATAACTGACACCAGGAGTGGGAGTTCGGGAATTAACTGTGCGACGAGCTTCTGCATAGGAGACATTGTTTTTAATTTTGAAGGTGACAATTTCTTTTTCCAGTTGCCAAACGGGACAAGATGTAGAATAAGAAGTGTGGTCACCTTTACAGTTGACACACATTTCTTTGGCTTTGCAGGTAGTGCTATCATGGTCGTCAACTTGAGAACAGTGGGCGCAAGTAGGTTTCCCTCTGCAAGCCATTTTAGAATGTCCATAGCGTTGGCACTGGAAGCATCTTAGAGGATTAGGTATAAAAGGCCGTACAGAACATCTCATATAAGCCACTTTGATGTTTTGTGGCAAGTCTGGTGTCGAGAAAGTCAAAATCAGATGCTTTGTGTTTATAACAATGCCATCTCTCTTTATCGTTATTCTTTTCACAGCGCAGACTTTTTGTGTTTTCAAATTTTCCAGTATTTCTTCGGTGGAAGTATGAAACAAGTCCTCCGAAGAAATAACACCTCGTGAAAAATTTAAATTTTTATGAGGTTCAACACTTACGGCGATGTCACCAATTGTTTTTAGGTTTTGCATCAGGATTGATTGTTTTTCGGTTGCAGTTTCCACTAGCAGAACACCCGAACGCAATTTCTTGATTGATTTTACTTCTCCAAGGTAAGAAGTAATACCCTTTTGAATTAGAAATGGTGAAACATATTCAAAAGTATTTCCGATCCTTTTTATGATAAAATATTTGGCGCTAACATTTAACATTTGTTGCTCCTGAGGGAGTGAGGAGAATGTGTTTTTATCCATATAGGATTAATATAAATTCAGGGACCAGACGGCACCACCCACCACGGAGCCCTACGAGGGGATACAGTTTAGCTGTATCAGTGCTAGTCAGTCCCTATACGCTCACGGTACATCCCTGAAGTGGACTCCACCCTTAACGAGTCACCCAGTAGATGTACCGATCGCTTGATCCATAAAGCCGATTGATGTGCTGAGGACCACAACACACCTCCCGTTTACCTGAAGCAGAGGCCAAAGCAATGTGTTGGACTCAGGAGGCCTCAATTACCAGGATCCTCCTTTCCAGGGACACGGGTCTCCACGCACGGCAAACACGTGGGTGATTTAGTCCTCAAGAGTAGCTAATAGCAACAGAGCGGCGAAAGCTACTCAAGGGGAGCCCTCAACCTCTTACGAGGCAACCACACTGAGGGAGAAAAGGAAGAAAAAGCAGAAGAGTAGAGGAGAGAAGAAAATAAAGAAGAGGAAAGATCACTAGGGTACCTCGGGATTGTGACACCCGTGTTTACCTAAAGAAGGTAAACCCCCTGAGGGGCCGCTGAGTGCTATGTGACAATGTTGGAAGATTGTTTTGAACCTGAGCTGGAAAAATTGACTGCAGCAACAAATCTAGGAGACATCTGGTTCCATCAGGACAAGGCTACTTCTCACGCTGCTAGAGTTTCAATAGCGAGATTGAGGCAAGTGTTACCCCATCGCCTCATCTCTGTAGGGAATGACGTGAAGTGGCCTGAGCGCTTACCAGATTTGAATATTTTTTTCTTTGGGGATACATTAAAGAAAAAGTTTTTAAGCATCGTCCACATACCCTGGAAGAACTAAATGAGAGAAAAAGAGAGGAAATTACGACCATCCCCATCGAAATGTGCAGAAGAGCGGTTGAAAACTTCAAGATTTGCCTTCAAGAGTATATCGCTGTTGATGGCCGCCCCCTTTGTTCATCTCTATCATTTTTAATAAGTAAATTTTTGTAAATTTATTAAACTAGATTGTGTACTGAATTAAACAATATAAATATAATTTCTGTAAGTTGCATGGTTTTTGTTTTACTTTCCTTTAAAACCGGTTCATACCTTTTGCCCCCACCCTGTATATTCATTCAAATCAAAATGCTCACGGCACACTCTAGCATTCTTGATGTTGATTTTGTCACTTCTTCTACATCTTTGCATCCATTTCTCCGAAAGCATTTTATTTTTTTTCGGAAATCGGTGAAATATGTGTTTTTCTTTTGTATTTTGATACGTATTTGAAACGTAGCAACAGCACACGATGTCATGTTTTCTCCTCTGTAAAAATACTCTTGTTCAAAATGAAAACATTAAACAAGCCAAAATGAGTGAGAAAGCAGTTATCAGACACAAGCTAAAACAGAGAATGCCACCCAGTCGATGCCCAGTGACGTCACGCTCTTCCCCTCTTTAGTGACAGGGCGGCATGCGACCCTTCAAAGCGATGAGCCAGCCCTTCTGTTTTCCCTAGTCCTGGTCTATGCGTATGTCTGAAAGATGATATCAATTCAGATTACGGGCTCGGCGCATCAATTTGAAACAGCCATGATGAACACGCAAATCATGTTTGCTTTAAAGAAACTCTGTAATGTTCATAAGCTTTATCTATCCTTGAGATGCAACGTTATGAGTTGCCAGTCATAAATGAAGATGATGAAGCCATATGTTTCTCATCTATCAGAAGCTCTCCGTGTTTGAATTAGGTCACTTTGTAAGGCTACAAACAGGCGGAAATTCTATCTCCCAATACTACAGAAATACTGAACAGGAATGTATCCACAATGCATAATTGTTGGTGGCAAAGGTAAAGGGAAGCTACTGCCAGAAAAATGGGTAGTGCCAAGTGTTAGACTCTATTGTTCTAAGCGTCACTTTAGAGAACGAAGACCAATAATAGCATAGAATATTTGCGACGCATCATGGAGCATCTGAAATAAGCATTTGGACTACAGTGAGAACTACAGTGACACTAGGAAATAGCTTATGCTGTTACTTTAAGGACAGTTTCACGTCAGATATCCTGCAACATGCATGTCACTGATCTCTATCGTTTCTGTCGTTAGGGTTGTAAGCTAGAACTTAAGGGGAAGCGGAATGGAAATCTATTGTGTTGTTGTTGCTCCAGAGTACTTACTTGTATAGTAATGGTTACTGGACTAGTTACTGGAAGCAGCCAGGTGGGAGGCTTCACAAATTAGAAGCAGGGATCATGCAGAAGACCCTCTAATTTTTTAGCATTCCATTCTCAGAGGTATCATATGATTTAAAAAATATTGCGACCATGACCTATTTTACAAGCCGAAGCCACCATTAGTAAACACGACACATATTTTCGGTTAAGCCGGATTCGAACTCACTACCTTTTGATCATGAGAACGAAGTTCTAACCAACTAAGCTACCGCGGCCTAGCTCTGTTGTGTATTAATGAAGGCGGTTCAATCTGGTTGATTATGATTACAATGTGTTGGTGAGAAGAACGTCACGGGAGCACCAGTAACCAATTTGTTTACGGATCGGCTGATAGCATTGGCATCGAAAATTGTAGTCTGGGGAGCATGTTTCAATGACAGCAGGAGATGTTTCAAGGTTGACTCGATCACCCTGACTGAAAATTTGTAAATAGTTTGTTATAAAACCTGATGGGTTTCCATTCCTGAACAGCATTCAGCGGGGGGGGGAGGGTGTTTTCCTATAGGAAAATGCTCCTCCTCATGGCGCTGTTGTAATCAAACATGCTCTACAGGGTGTAGAAATGTTGCCATAACGTGATATATCATCAAATATGTCAGCAAGTTTTCGGACATATTCGGTCAACAGCTTCAGCGTCATCTACAAACAGCATTAAGCGTTCCTTAATTCACCGCGGATCAAATGTAACAGTCATGAAAGTCCATTCCACAAACAGACATCTGAAGCTTGTACGACACCATGCCTGCATATTTGTATGCTTGCATTCACCTTTCTGGTGGATGTAAGAGTTGTTGACGTGTCAACATTTCACATGTGCATTGAGGAGGCTGTGGTGGCTTGGTTGGTCAGGACGTCATTCTCATCATCAGAAACTAAAAAGTTCGAAATCCCCAAAGCTATGTAAGCTTTATAAACTTCAAACCTGATAGTTAATGTCATAAACGTGATGTATGCTTTCCTTACATCCCGGTTCCTTTTAAGTGATCAACAAGTGTAAAAATTATTAACTGTGCATTATTATTTAAAATAATTACTGTATCATTTATTTCTGCGCGATGAAAATATGCTTTGGGTCCCCTGCTTGGCGCATTTTCATAAAGTCGCCAACTGGCGCGTTTTGTCTCGCGGAGTTGAATGCTCTTAGAGACACTATGCAAATACGACGTTTCTATGGCGACGAAACCGAAATCTGTGTTTTTAACAAATTTCACCGTTGGTATGGCAACAAAAAAAAAAAAGGTTTTTTTTTACGAATTGTATAACAAAAAATGCATTAGAATATGGAGAAAAATTTTCATATTTTTTCCATATTCTAGTGTATTTTTTGACACAAGGAGTGCATTTAGGATGAAATAGCCAGGTTTACCACGCTTGGCGCGTCTATTGCCCATTTGACGAGAAACGGGTACCCAAACCACAGATTAACCTTTCTGCGCTATATGAAAAGGGAAAACCATTGGAAAATTATGGTCTGTTAATTAGTAATATTGTATATAGTTTTGTCTCGCCAATCGTGGTCATGCCCGAAGTTGTTTAGGAGTATTTGTAGTCAAATTGGGAAGAGTGGAACCATAAAAAAAACTGCCAGAGATCTGAATGTTTCAAATGAAGAAAAATGGCTCAGGCTGTTTGGTCACTTCCAATCACTTGATCAGATTGCATCAGCTCCCAATCTGATCAAGATTGTTAAAGATGGCTTTTGCTTATCTGGGACATGAGCACCAGCAGAGAGCATTTTCTTTGATGAACAACTGACTGACAAGTTTTAATGAAGAAAAATCTACGTTTAACGTCTTTTGAAGGTTTTTACAACAAGATTAAAACCAAAAAAGATTTTCCAAAAAAAAAAAGTCCTGGTTAGTGGTTAGTAATACGTGTGAATATTGCTCAAATTTTTATTCTTCAAACAAGTGTTTCTTCTCATTTAAGTAATTCATAATTAGATTGAGTTATATCGTAAATAAAATATTTAAATTACTCCGGTGTTACTGTTTAACATTTCAGAAATTTGTCAAGCCTATGTATATAAAACGAGAAAAGTGAAGGATTCGATAAAGAAACTCATTTTTTTAAAAATGACTCAGCGTAAAAGAAAAGTTGATGAAACTGATGCTTACATCGATTAAGACTTAGTCTATTAAAAATTTTTTATGAATAGACATTGTGCTTACTAATGCAATAAATGGTGAAGTAATCTCAACATGTTTAATTTAAATTTATTTCCTCGGTTAAAGGATTAAAGCATTTTTTTCCTTGTTATAAAATACAGTAAAACTCTCATTTAATGAACATTAATCAACTGAATGGGTCAATTTTATCAAGTTCGTTTTAAACGCAGAGAAGTAAATCGATATAAAAAAATGTGTCTAAGCGAAACTTTAATCGTGTTAAACAGAATATTACATTTTCGCTCTAAATTTATTTCCCTCTTTCCGGATTTTTTTTTATTTATTTTTATTTTCTTAAATTTTATTTATTTTAATTTTTTTCGTTTTAACTAGTTTTAACGAAGAATATTTAATTCTGATTAAGATATGATGAGTGTTGCTTACATATAAATAATTAGTATGAGATTAATTTTTACTTTTTATTATAGTTTTCTTAAAAATGTGAAGAAATACTGCTGAAAAAATTATCAATTACAAACTTATCAAAAGTAAAAAATAATATGACTTATAATATTAAAGTTAGAAAAGTTATTATTTATTTTTTATTGATTAAGTAAAGTAAGAGTCAGAATGAAAGAAAGCAAGGCGATTTGTCATAAGTAAGTCAATTTGTGTAATGACGATATTTTTTGGAACATTTTATTGCATTTGGTTTCGAAAATTGATGAATATTTGTTACGGTCGATCTTGGAACACGAAACTATATTAAACCATATTCTCTTGGCTAAGTTGATAAAAAAAATTATCCATGGAATACAATAAGAATGGAATACATGTGTGTGTGTGTAACTTTCATGTAAGATAAAGAGGTTGAATAGATATTTTATTTCCCTGATTAATCATCTTGTCCTTAAATTGAATGAAATTTTACACACGTACTAAATTTCCCTATTTGAATTATACTATCTAAAGAATAACTTTATTTTACATTCTTTGCTTTTTCTTACCTGATTGATTTTCCTTTATTCTTTTATTTTCCATTATTTTTCTTTTTGATATTTTTCCGTTTTGAGAATGCATGAAACAATCATCAGTAAAATCACCAGCGAGCTTCAGAAATTGACGAGCTGATGATGACTAATTATCTCTCTCGATATCCCTCAGTAACCCTACGTAAATTCTTTTTTTTTTTTTTTTTTTTCCCCTCCCTATTAAGCTTATATGTCTGGATTTTCGATGTTTCCTGATTGTTTGATTTTCACTATTCTCCATTTCTTTGTTTCTTTTACTCTTTCTCTGTCTCCCTTTTTCCCCCTTTTTGTTATAGATTTCACTATGTGAAAATTGCCCGTTAAGAAATTTGTATTAGATCAACAAAAATTTCTATGAATGGAAATTAATGCTTTGTTGTCTATTTTTTCTTGGACTAAAATAATTCGTCAACTGCTCACTCCGGACATAAAAAAAAAACAATTTCTTTTACGAAATTTTTGTGTTTCAGTAATGCAGTTGCTCAATAATAGACCTTACAAAACATGAAGATGTTTTCCCTTTCGGCAGGTTGATGGGTCGGGTTGTGAAGGCAGAGGACGTGGCCGCTCTCATCCACCAGAGGATGAAGATGCACCAGCTACGCTCGGACCAGATCAGGGCGGGGAAAGAGCGATACGACATCCACGGCCCCGGCGAGTACGAGTGCGAGCCCTGCAACCATAAGTGGATGTCATACTACTCCTGGATCACTGTCGACCTTAAGGAGAAGAAGATCATCAAGAGGTGGCTGATGAAGTGCCGAGGCTGCAAACGTCCCTACAAACCCTTCTTCCAAATTCCCCGGGTGGAGAAGATGGTGGACATAGCCATCAGCATGTGAGTACTCGTTCCGACCCCCCCCCTCTTCCCTAGTGTGGAATTTCACCTCCATATATGTTGCATAACTTAGTGATAAAAGATCCAATAATCACAGGCCGTGATAGCCTAGTGATTAGAGCTTCCGCCCGGTCCTATTTTTTAATGTGTGTCATAATAAGAGTTCTTTCTAAAGACTCAGCAACGAAATCTCTTGTCATCTGAACCATACTGGCAAGAAATATTGGTTAGAGATGTAATTCTTTTGTTGTTTCAGAATATCACCAAAGATACTGACTTGGATTTAAATATTTTTATGCGCTTTGAGACATGGTCCCATATTTTTCATTCTCCAAGAAACTTTTTATTAAAATATTCGATAGTGAGAGAGTCTTCTGGCAATATTAGTCGACAAAAATAGCCGGCTTGTTAAGTAGCTTTTTTTCAATTCACATTGCACACGTCCCTATGATGTTTTTGAAAAAACATAGTTATTTACTTCCTCAACAATGTTTTGAGCGCAGCAGTACTGAACATTGTACATAGGACGCAATATTGTGCATAGTGTTTTAAACAAATGCTAAGGAGTCGTAGTAAAGTTGAATAAAAAATACCACTTTTCTTAATTTTTAACTTTTATTAATTGAAAATTTTTAATTTCAACATTTTTCTCAGATGCAGACCGTGACAAATATCGACGCCAAAGGTGCACAGTCTACTCGCGAAGTGAGTGTAAGGCTGTAAGTGTCCGTTGCGTAAAAAGGACCCGTTACCGTGAAATCACTGGGATTCCCCTGAGATAACAAACCCGTTCCAGCAACAGTGCCTCAGTCCAAGCAAGTTAATGCCCTGCCTGGCCATTAGCGTATCCGTGAACCTCCAAAAGATAGTCGATAGAAACAAGCCAGATAACCAACCCAGCTCTGAGATGTATCAATCCTTATATGTATTGTGAATGATTACATTCGTTATGTTATTTTAATCATAGTAGTTAAAATCACGTGACGAAGCCTGAACGTGAAGTGAGGCCATCACAGAGAACATCACCAGATCATATGCCGGCTGGGGGTCACGTGCCATTTACGATCATTTTGTGGGGAAGTTAGCCACCTTCACGTGCAGCTAGAAGGAAATGGAAAACCTCTAACACATACACCGAGCTGACACGTAACTCTACGGCTTAGAACATCAGTCCACCCATTGAAGATTGTCCCTGTAAGTGATAACTGCTGGATGTGTTGCTACCAAAAGATTCCTGTATGGTTACAATCGCTAGTTTTTCGCTGGTAATGATGCTGTGGTGGTTGTGACGATTATCGGATGCTTCCAGCTGAGCTGTAAGTTCATACATTCACTGGACAGTGGCATCAAAACGCTGGTCCATGTTGTTTCCCCCGAGAGGCCGCTCCTCTCCCCCGTAACAAAAGTTCCTATAAATTGGAGCACTCATTGTCAAACTTGGACACAAATTATGGGAATTGTTCGTAATTCGTCTGAGGGACCACTTTTATGGCCAGCTAAACGCATTATCATAAATGGCGACAAAAATAGATGCCCATTGCCTGGGGGGATAGCCGGATACCCTGCCCTTGGGGATTATATCCGGGGACTGGTCCTCCGGGCTGGGAGTTGGGCGTGAGTTTAACCCCCTCACCCCTGAAAAAAACCTTCGCTTTCGAAGTCTGAACAGGAAATTGACCAAAACGGTGTCAGGCGCAGAAGATACAACACAAAAATCTACCGAATGTACAAGGAGCCAGACATTGTACATTACATTAAAGTAAGCCATTTTAATTGGGTTAGACATGTTATTAGAATGAAGGACAATAAAACACTTAAAAAAAGTTTCTTTGCAGAAGCCATCATCGTAAGAAGAAGAGGAAGATCAAAGCTGAGATAGGTGGATGTATGCAGTCGAGGAAGATTGTAGGGTCCTTGGAACAAAAAATTGGAGGAGTTTGGCTGAAAGTTGAGGTGGCTGGAAGAAACTTGTTCAGAAGGCCTTTGCCCATCCTAGGCTGGCGCGCCATGAATGTTGTTGGTGAAACGTATTGTATTCATCTTGCTTCGTATTTAAAGAAACCACTGATGGAGTCATTAGAAATTCGTGAAACTGTGACCAACATTACTCAATTGTTCATAAAAGACCATGATAAATTAAAAGTTTTTTTTTTAGAATAATTTATATTTCTGGATCAGTTAATGAAATGTTGTGCAACATATGTTATTCAAATTATTTATTGCATAGTCCTGTTTTTCAACAAGGGACGTTGAATATTATGATTCAATTTACTATGATCCCATAATAATCTACTTTTTGTCCCATATAATAATGAAAGAGAAAATCCTTTCAAAATAAAATTTGTGAGAAAATTTCATATTTATTCAAATAGACTCAATTTTTTTTATGTCATACATCTAGATAAAGAAGGAGGGCCGTATAAAAAGCTAAACTTACTTATTTTTGAAGAATGGCGTATATATTTATTTTAAAATAATAGATCACTCCTTATAAGAATTTTTCTATCAATATATTATGGACTTATCGTGGCCTAGCTGTAAGACAGTGTTTCTCAGAGCAAAATGTCTCAACTTTTTCTATGAGAAAACACTGTTGAATGACAAGAGATGGATGTCCTTCTTCTGCATGCGCGTCTATCGGGGTGGCTGCTTGGGATTTTCTCAGATTTTCCCCCTTGCGAGACGTAAATACTGTTCTTTATCTATTCAAAGTTTTCCCGAAGGAAATTTACGGGGTGGATATTAAAATGTCTTACAACGATTTAACTATTGTTAATTCCGAGATTTTGAAGAGGTGGAAGAATCCTCCCCACCATCACTGGTACGGGGGCAAAGAGCCTAGTTCTTTATACGCTCACAATTGTGACAGAGCTTCTTATACCGTTATTTCCAGAATAGCAACCACATAAAGGGGTCTCTCGTATCATAAAGACAAACAAATCTTTGAGGTCTGCTCTAAATGTAAAACTGAGCTGGCTTCTCCTCAATACATCCTGGACTGTTTGGGACTCTTCAGAGAAGATATTTACTCATGCCCCTTCTAGTCCTCAATTTCCTCAGAGTCAATGATCTGATTGACCTGGTCTGACTTCGTTAGACATTTGGAGGATATGACACAACAACTACAACTACTTTAAGCCACTAAGCTTCTCGCCACGCGGTGCCAATTATCTATTTTTCTCATATGTGATTAAAAAAGCAGTACCGAACACCTTGAGTATGAAAAATTATTGATTATTACAATTAATATTTTCTTATTGTTTACAATGATTTCTTCTTCTGCAGATACAAGCAAGAAAGCTTCAGCGAAAGGGATCCATCATTCGCCTTCCGGACAGAAGAGAGGCCTGACCCCCACCGCCCACTCCTTTGCGAGAAGTGCAAGTGGGGCGTAGAGCGCTGTTGGAAACACGTGCGAAGTTCTCGATGAGCATCCTTACTGACATCATCGAATCCTATCACCGGAAATCATCAAAATAAAATATACTATTGAATCAATTGTAAATATTATGAAAATAAATATTATTTCGTAATTCCATTAAGTAATTTCATAAATGAAGCAATTAATTTACCGTTTGCCGAAATGTTTATCTTCCGTAAACGAGGTAAAATGGTAAGATTTTGCAAAAACTTTAATTTGGCTCGATTTCCCTTTTAGTGTGAATTCTAACAGAGAATATTTTTGTGGCAAATAAGTTTATTTAAGCTATTTTAATGTATTTGTAATTTTGTAAATGTGTTATTTTTATTTATTTATTATATATATATATATATTATTTTTTTTTGAAAATATACTTATAGGTCCTAGATTATTTGGTAAACATTTCAATATTTTTCACATTATTTTTAATGATGTAAAAATTTGCGGGATTCCTGGGAACGAGGCTGCCGACTTTTTGGCCAAAAAGGGTGAAAAATCTTTATTTTCATCAGTAAAACTCCTGATAAAAAGAAGATATACCTCCAAGAGAAAGCTGAAATCATTGCTTGATTTTGTAAGTAAGCCATGGACCTCGCTTCTTAAGGATACACAGTCCATCCCTGATTTCTCTAGAAGCTCAGCTGTGGCACTCTTCCGCCTGACTACCGGCCAAGACTACTTGCCCGCATATTTGTATAAGTTTGGACTTTGTGACTCTACCTTGTCTACTTTGTGAAGACAACACCAAATTTTTGATGTCATTCATCTCGACTCGTGCTCTGTACTTGTGTTTTTATGCTGTAGAGAAATAATGGCGTAGTAACCAAATTTCTGAGTATTTATTATAAATAAATGAATAAATGATGTAAAAATTTCTGTTGCAAATGAATAAGTCAGTTATGAAGAAAATGTTTCCTGGACCCGACTTACCATATTACTGCCCGGGGCAAAAACTTCTTTAGGGCCCTTCCTCTGTTTTACTACTTCAGTAATAAAGAATCAAACTTAATGGAAGTAATTAAATATTTTACTTCATTTTATTTATATGATAACAAAATCGACTAGAATCTAAAATAGCTGTTTAGTCCTCTCTCTCTCTCTCTCTTATATTCAGACGAAATACCGTTCTGTCCCTTTTATTGATTTTTTGTCCATCATTAAAAGCATATAACATCTGAAAAGCTAAAATTTAACAAACATTCTAAAACGTTTTTGCTAGTTTTATTAATGCATAAATTTATATTTAACAATCATAAAAACACTCTTAGCAATTAGATTTTAATTAACGAAAAATACCATAAACAATCCTATGCCATTTTCGGAGTATGCCTTCGTGACATAAGTGCATCCGACTGTGCCGCTTGTTTGCCAAGCAAAGGCTGATAGGTAAACAAAAAGTAGAATCAGACGCCTTTATTCTCTGAAGATGTGACATGCGTAAAAACCTTTTAGTGTATTCTTTAAATGCTTTGAGCTCAACATTTTTTTTACACAAGGACTTATTCATATAATTTAAAGCGGATTTCAGACTTCTATAACCATCCAGGCTAGAGGTGTCGCTCAACAATATTTTTTTGCAGATGAGGGCTAATTTGATGAAATCTGCAGTACGCTCCACAAGGACTTATTCATATAATTTAAAGCGGATTTCAGACTTCTATAACCATCCAGGCTTGAGGTGTCGCTCAACAATATTTTTTTGCAGATGAGGGCTAATTTGATGAAATCTGCAGTACGCTCCACAAGGATTTATTCATATAATTTAAAGCGGATTTCAGACTTCTATAACCATCCAGGCTTGAGGTGTCGCTCAACAATATTTTATTGCAGATGAGGGCTAATTTGATGAAATCTGCTGTACGCTCCACAAGGACTTATTCATATAATTTAAAGCGGATTTCAGACTTCTATAACCATCCAGGCTTGAGGTGTCGCTCAACAATATTTTTTTGCAGATGAGGGCTAATTTGATGAAATCTGCAGTACGCTCCACAAGGATTTATTCATATAATTTAAAGCGGATTTCAGACTTCTATAACCATCCAGGCTTGAGGTGTCGCTCAACAATATTTTATTGCAGATGAGGGCTAATTTGATGAAATCTGCAGTACGCTCAGGGTGGAGAATTTGTAACCACAAACTAATGAAATGTCAGCCAGAATGCTAACCATTCAGTTGCCAGTTCAGAAACATGTAGTTCTAGAATACCGTCAAATTAAATCAGGTAGCTGAATTTAAGGCAGAAGTATTATACTGCAATTTGTAGAGGCAACAATATTAATATTATTGTTACAAATGTTGGCTGCAAAACTAGATTGTTACAAATCTAGTTTTGCAGCCAATAATTCTAAATATTTCAAGATGATATACATAAGTAGTTACAAAATCGTCTTTAGTGGCCAATCAGTCTACGGTACCCTCTCGCTTCCTCAGAATCAAATTCCAAGCTCGCGTATCATTGGCCATGGACATATATAGTTATTTTTTTAAATTCTAAAGTATGTTTCCAAACGATCAAGCCACCCAAGTTTTGGTCTTCTTTTTCAGGTGCCAAATGGTCTGATCGAGATCTCTCTCTTGTAACACAATTATCCATTCTGCCCAGGTGTTCAGCCCACTTAATTCTCCGAGTTTCAAAATAAATTATTTTTGAGAGTACTTTTTAATTGAAAAAAATGTATATATGAAAGACGTAAGCAATATTTAAGTAGTTCTTTGTAATCAATATTAAGTATAACGAAATATTTCAGTTTTGATTGATACAGGGAATACAGTTCTAATAAATATTTACCCTTTAACTTTTTTTTTTTTTTGCTATGATTTGCAAGAAACATTTTCCATTCAACATAGATTGTATAACAGAGATGTCCTAATAAATGATTGAAAACTCTTAAAAACAGATTATGAACGTGATGAAAAATTATTCCTAAACTGATACACTCAAAATTAATGTGGGAAAACAGCATTTATATTTGAGCCAGTTAATTCTATTTATAATTGGATAAGAAACACCCTAAGCATTTACATATCAAAGAGTCAAGACACAGAACACAATACACAAATTCATTCGAACTCATTTTTGCTCAATCTATTTTACAGGTCAAGTTTCTCACTTGAAAAACTTATTATATATTTGATATACTGAACATGCATAGTGTTTTGGTCAAAGTCGTACCACCTCATTCAGTAATTACTGCTCTGCAGAACAAGACAAGAGAAACTTAATTAAAAAAGTAACACTTTCAAGTCAGTTCTATTCTTATTCAGCTTTACTAAGTCAAAAGTATGTAAATGGCGTTTGTTTTATTTCATATTGACCAAGATACAGACCACTACAAATAGACAAAAAAAAAAAAAAAAAAAAAAGAAAAGAAAGAAACAGTTGACCTATGATGTTTATAACACACAATTTCATATGAAATATTATTAAATATGATTAATATTTATTTCCTTTACAGCTTTGAATAAAAATGAGATCAACAAGATAAAAAAAATACTAAACAGCTTATTTCTTTATTTCCCACGCAGCAAGCGATTTACAGAATACACAAAAAGGCAGAAGGTATTAAGGCATAAAAAACACAAAATCAAGATATATTGTTTAAAGAGTCTCTGGATGCCCAGTTTTGGAAATAGATTCAATTCTTTGTAAGAGCAGAGCTTATGGCAAAATGATCAGCATTCATCACTGCAGCAGAGAGAACATGCAAGGTTATCAACTGTTCGAATTTTGTAGAGATGAGCCTATAAACAACCATGTTTAATCATAAGAAAGGCGGCTTCTAGAACAATTTCTACAACATTTCGTATATTAGTTGGAGCCTGCTTAATAAAATAACCTTTTTATGGTGAGCTTAGCTGCTTTTTCGTTTACTAGGTATGCCACAGTGGGAATATATCAACTGTAAAACAATTGTTCTGTACTTCTTGTTTATCTCCCTTATTTAAGATATACATTTCATTGCAAACCTAGACCTAGGATCTTGAGAGCAGTTGACAATAGCCAGAATCACAGCTTGTGAATCTAAGAAAACAGCAGTCTGATCAGAAAAGAAAAGCTGGGCATATTGATGAGCTAGAGTTACTCTAATTGGCCCAACTTCGTCATTCAACGTGGTCTTGACTGTTCCCAAAGAAAGATAATGAAAGAAATATTCACAATAAAAATAAACACACCATATGACTCAAGATTTGAGACATTAGTATACATGTTATATTTCATGAAAAACTGATAGTGTTTAATACATTTTTAAGCATGACTTTCCCTCTCCCATATAAAACCAAGTATCAAGATTTAGATAAATTTTTTTTTTTTTTTTTTTTTTTTTTGCTGCAATTTTAAAAATTTAAATCATTTATAAGAATTTATAAAAGTATATTGATTAATCATGCAAAATAAAAAAAAGCACAAGATACAAATAAAATCTAATTTTTATTAAAATATATACAGCAAAAATACAATAGATAAAATTTTCTTCAGATATAGATAATGTAAAAGCTCATTTATTTTGCCTGTTTACTGCAAAATTCATGCAGAACATGCTAATGCAGGAAAGTCTTTCCTGGGATGGTTACAATGGAATGATCTTCCCAACACAGTATCAGATGCCAGTATTTTTATCTCCTTTCTAATGGAGAAAAATATCATTAAATATAATAAAAATATAATATGAAATAAACATGTGCATTATAATTATTTTACGCATTTCTACTGCTTAATACAACACAGAAAATCCTCTCCTTATAGATCTTTACATAACATAAATTAATAATCAGGAAGTAGTTAAATAGAATGAAAGTAAAAACATTTCAGCTTAATATGATAGAAATTCACAAACAGACAGATCAAATTTAAATTCTAAAGGTATATTTATCGTGTTTGATAAATTAATTTTTAAAAAAATGTTAAATTCAATGGCAAATTTATAGAAAGAAAAAAAAAAAATGCATACAAAATACTATTTTTGTTAATCTTCATTTAATGTATTTTTCAGAATTGAACATCATATGAAATTACTTTAGAACACAAACAGCTAAAACCTTTATATTTTTGGACAAGAGGAGATTTACTTCATATTTAATCTAAGATTAAAAATGAAAGGATCAGATTTTGGAAATAATCATTCACAAATAATTTAAAAGTTACCAAACTTCAAAAGCAAAGTAATCAAAAACCAACAGTTCGAGAGAAGTTTCATCTTCTTCAAATGTTACCACTTATATTTTTCAAAGTTAACTTCTATGAAATTATTTTAAAATGCAGTGAATGCAAGAAAGAAGAAAGTAAGACTGTTCTTTCCTTTAGAAATAGGGTGAATATTTATAACTCTTTGATATGCTTAATTAATCTATTATTAAAAGCCCTGTAGTTAAATTCTTGTTTTCAAAGATAACAATTATGCAACACCTATTTAAGCAATCTATACAGGGTGGTCTAATAGCCGAAATAGCACCAAACTTGGTATTTAGACTAATCAAAACATAGGAAAAATGATTCTGTGAAAAAAATTTTAGTTCCAAAAATGGCCGCTAGAGTATTTTGTGACGTTATGCAATGCAAAAAATGTGAGAAAAGGAAAATACTAATACAATTGTACAGTTAAATTATTAACGTTTATTTACCAGTTAAATGTAGTAAATAAACGTTAATAATTTAACTTTCCCAGTGAGGAATTAGACCACATTCAATGTGAGCACCATTCTCAGAAATAACACCGTCCATCCTGTGCACAACGTTCTCCACAGCCGCGTGTGACATGTCATGAGGAATATTCTGCACTGTTTTTGTTGTCCGTTTAGAACAGACAAATTTGATACCGCCAACATAAACACATGTTCCAGTAACGTGAGAGGCATGGCCCCACTGGAGCTCATTTACTGCAGTTGAGATTATTTGTCAGAGCTGTCTACTACTTGCTTTTATTGCCCCTATCACTGACTCTGTCATCACACATTTGCATTTTTCTTTGATACCCGTGTTTTATGCTAATTCTCGTAATTGTGATCTATCTATCTAACACACACACACACACAGGTTATGACAAGCGCAACCTAATTTTTTGAAAAAAATGTGGCAAAACATATTGATATTAATTTCTCAATTTTTTTAGGTCTGTTGTTTATTTTCTTTAATGAAGAGTTGCTTCTATTCATAACTATATCCAATATTGTTAGTATGCCTAACTTATTATCCCCAACACAAACATGTTACTAATCATATGCTAAATAAACTTTATTCTCTTAAACAACTTCATATTTTTTGACAAGTAGACAGAGAAAATAAAACATTACAAAGGAATTAGACAATGCAAGTAAACAAAGCATATGCATTTATTAACAAATCTAATTTAAATTATTAACAAAATATCTAACTGTTAAAAAACTTCAAAATGTGGTTAATATTCTAAAAGTCATCAGATAATACTGAACTAAAATTTTCCTAGAATTTCTCTTATTGTTACATAAGAGAACTTTTACATCCCCTTTTCTTAAGAACAAAATAAAAGTGCAATTCTACATTGATCTAATTTTATGGAAATAACAATGTATAAATATATGTAATGCAGACTGCATGTTGTAAATTATTCAATTTGCATCACAAGAAAAAGCAAAGATGAGTAAAAAAAAAAAAAAAAAAAATTAACGAGAAGGAAACTTCCAAAATCAATTATACCAAAAAACTTATTTCAAAATTTATATTTTAAAAAAATTGAAGGATAGATTCCATTAATGAAATATGAATAGCATCAAAGACAAAATATATTAGATGTAAAGACAAAATATATTAGATGTATAAATATACCAAATACTTATTTGATATATTAATAAGAAATGTAAACAAAACATGGCTACATCATAAAATTCTAATTTTTTTCAATTATTAAAATAATTCTTTATTTTTAAGCAGAAAAACAATTTTGTTATTTTTAAAAATGGATAAAGAAAATAACTGTATTTGAATGTCTAAAATAGATGCAAAACAATATCTCTCCAATCACACAAACTTAATGTTATGTGATTTTGCTGATCACATTAGATACATAGTTAAGGTATGGATGAATATAAATGTATACTCACGCCAACATTTTTGGTAAAATGAGAATATCTAGGTGAGACATACACTGTATCACTTTCAGTTGAGATAGCCTTTTTAAAGTGGGAACTAAACAGATAAAAATTTATTACAAAATGAAATAGACAATAAATAATTGACAAACATATTCTAAAATAAGCATGTTATATTTGAATTAATAGCCTTCACAGTTAAACATAGAATGCTAATTTTAATAAATATTCCACTTAAATTGCATAGCACTTCATGAGGAAAATAAGATCATACAAGTTAGCTGCACATTTGATTTTGTAAATGATCTTAGTATTTGTATGTATTTTTCGATTCATGTGAATTCCAATTTAAAATAACATTTTAGAATAATTAGAATACTTGCTAAAGGAAAAAGTAAGAATTATTTACTTTCTTTCACTGGCAACAAAGACACTTGTTCATCAAACTTGAAGTATCCAATTATTTCCAGCATTTTTACTTTCAAATGAGATACTTCAAATGCAATAACCTCATACAATTCATTCCTAACAAATGTTAATTCTTTTAAATTTGATATTTTATTTCAATTAATGATAACCATTATGAAATATCTTCATTTCCTTTACTTTGTAATTTTTGATGAAAATATAATGAAGTTTCTGAAAAATTAATTAAAACTTTGCCTAAAATTTACAAAACTGAACTTCTACATGCACATTTTTAAAGACATTTACATAGTATGAAATAAAAGAAATTAAAAAAAAATTCTTTAAAATTATTTTGACATGACAAAAGCTATTTTTAAACTTCATTCACAAAGCCCTTTTAAAATTAAAAAAAATTCTAATTATTTGTAAATTTAAAAATTTTTTTTCATTATTTATATACAAAGAGTTTGAAAATGTACATTTTTTAAATGATATTTAAAAATCTAAAAATAATTCCCTCTTTTCTTAATTGATTTTTTTAAATTATTTTTTAGAACATTATTACTGGATAATTTATTAAAGTAACTCCACACATATCAAAATTGTGTAAGCGAATAAAAGAGTTGATTTTTCCTATCTCTTCTTTTACCATATAGAAATTTAAAAGTTTTATAATTTTTCTAAAAAATATAAATAATAACTACTAATTATAGGCAAATTAAAATAATTAGTATTTTTATTAAAATAAATATTATTAGTATTTTTATTTTTTTTAAATGTATTTAGTATGTTGGAAAATAAAAAATTCAAGTTTTTGTCCAAAATCTTTGTATAGTCAAATTTTTGAAAATAAAAACTAAAAAACTTTAGGGAAAAACTATATATTTTTAAATAAAAGAACAAAATATGATGAAAGTGCTTACAAAAATCTAATACATTCATATCTGAATGATCATACAGTTGAAGATTTTGTTGATTTTCATTTGGATACTGCCTTGAGTACTCTTCTGGATTGTAAGGACTGTTTAGAAAAGAAATTAGAGGATGTACAGTCAAATACATATTAAAGAAGCAACACAAAATTAGTAGAATATGACTGTATTAATAAAAATATTGTAATGACTATTGGGATAAAAATATTTTTTATGAATATTATTTAGATTTTGAAGTGGAACAATAGCATACTAGAAAACGTTTAGAAAAGTGCTTCAGTAAAATTTATGCATGTCCAATACATATATATATATATATATATATATATATATATATATATATATATATACATATATATATATATATATATATTGATCTTATTAGGACAACTATTTAACAATATTTAATATTACACAATTAATTAATCAAAAAATTAGTTTCTTATTTAGATTCTAAAAATTTATTTAAGCTAAAGATTTACTAAAATTTTATCGCCACAGTTGTATTAAATTCGTAGAATACATAATGCATTCATAAAAAAACAGCATTTATGCTTTGTGAATATTAAAAATACTTACAAGGAAATATTTTGCATGCCATAAATAAAACTAAATTATACTCTGTTGAAATATTTATTTCAAACATTTTTTTCATAAAAATAAGTTATCTAGACAGAATTATGTTACACATTTACAATAGCTTTTAAATCAAATAAAGTTAACAATAAGAAACACATAAACAATAAACCACAAAAAAATTCTGGATTAAAGATTAATTATATTTTTATTTTTATAGAGTTTTTAATCTTTCATATTTTTTTATATTGGAAGAATTCAATATTGTAACAGTGGCTTTTTTAGTCTTTTCTAACAAATTTTTTCGAATTCTTGTTCATAACAGAATCTATTAAAGATTTCACAATGAGCAAATTTTCTAAATTATTATAAGTTAGTTAGTTTTTAAATTCATTCCCATTTTTTTTTTCTTCCTAAACTAAGAACTCCTTCACACATTCTGCGATTTGCTATGAGGTTAAAAAAACATAAAATAAATATTAACATTAATTTAGATATTCTATCATTATTTTGTCACTATTATCTACACTCTTTAATTTCACCAATTTCAAATCAGTTCAGAGAATCGATATTTTAATTTTCAGTTTTTAACTTGTATAATCTTCAGTTTGTAATGAAGAAAATTAATTTTCTAGCTCATCCATGGCCATATCCTTAGGTTCACCATTTTTAACTGGCAGCAAAAATGGAAACATTTGATCAAAATACCTCATACTTGAAAATCTGGTCTTGTCCAGTTTATCATCACTTAGCAATTGGAAATGATGCAAAAAATCTTGTTTTAATGAAAATTTGTTTAAAATATAATCACAAGAAATTATAAAATCTTTCCAGACATCAGATGTACTATTTCGTACAACTAAACTACAGAATCTTTTTTGATTATTATAACAATGACAATCCACTTCAAATAAAGGTATACTTTTAATTATGGATGGCTCAACAAACTTAGCTAATAGTTTTTGCAACAAGCTACACATGATATGTTTAAATTTATGAGTTTTTAGATGACTATACTGTATTAAAACATACTTTTCAAAAATCTTTACAGTTTAAAGCAAAAAACAGACTATAAGCTTTAAGTTGATGTGCTGCATTGAACATTCATATCAGAATTTTTAGCCGCTGTTCTTGGAATGCTGAAAGATGCCAGATTTTCAGAATATGTACACTGTCCCACCAATCAAGGAAATTTTTATCATTTATCCATCGCATGCAGAAGAAAAGTGGCAAGTTTAATGTTTGCCTTTTTGTCTGATGCAGATTCCATGGCAGAAGTTTTGGTTTGAGCACATGCATAAAGCCTTGCTTTTCAGAAACATTTTCAGGTAAACAGGACCTGCAGTGGATTGTATTCAAGCAAGAATGAAGTAAAATATAATTCTGACATTGTACATCCCTTTTAAATTAGACATCCATGTTGGAAATGCTGGCTGCACTTTATGGTTCTCGTACATGTTTTGGGATTTGGACATCATGAGACATATCAACACAACCGACGTGATATATATTAAAGTCTCAAACTAATCAATGGGCAAATTTAGCTCCTTTATATAAAGCTTTGATTCATAGAAATTGGACACAACCATTTTCAAAAGACTGAAAATATGATTTATTAGGATTACTATCACCTAATTTTTCACAAAATATCTAAAAAATAAGAAAACTCCAAGTTAGCAAATGATTTTTCATTTAAGAAAGTATGAGTTAACATAACACAGCTAAATTTGTTTATTTTCATCCATAGAGTCTGAGAGTTAACTCTACCCATCAACAACAGTTAAAATAAATAATCCCTGTTTTGTTCCATTACTAAAGGAGAACAAAATTATACTTATATCACATTTCATGTCCCCATCATACTCGTGTCTTCCAATACCAAATGGAAAAGAAATCAGAATATACATTCTACAACCAATAGGCACTTGTGTGCCCACAAAGCCTAGAAATTAATTTTTCTCCCACAAATGAAAAAAAGATTGAAAGAAGGTGCTAATTTCCCTTTCCCACTATGATTAATGAGAAAAGATCACCCAAGTAAAAGATTATCAAAAGTAAAGCTTAAAAAAATGATACAACTTTAAAATTTTATTTTCGTTTCCCCCTTTGCCCAGAAATGCACAAAATACACCATGTCATTTACCATGCTATCAATAAAAACATAAAACCCAGATATCTTATGCAAAATTTATGCACAATTAATAAGTTAGGAGATTTACAATAGATGCTACTTAAAAGTATAAAGTCTGGTTAACATAAAATACAGTAAACTCTTGATTGCCAATATCAGCCACCCATACATTACTAATTACATTTTGATATTATACTTTTGGGCAAGGATAATTTACCCTAAATTTATGTACACACAGTATTTAACACAAAGGTCTGTGAAAATGCAAAGGCCTGCTTTATTTTTGTCTATGAATTTTCCCTTAACAATAGTTGTGATTGTTGCCTACCGATTTTAAGCTGAAAAATTAATAATAATCTGAAACTCCATACTCCAACTTAAGTTACAAATAAACACATTTTTCTATCTCCATAGCTAATATTCCCATTTTGTTATCAAGATTCGATTCTACCAATCATTTAAAAAATACTTGCTGTGATGCTTCTAGTGGGGTTAACAGAACTTATTTTAAAAGGTGTTTCAAAGACTGGAAAAATATTCATATAAAATGGAACAAAAGAGAGGAAAAATTGGAAATAAACAAATACAGATAACTTATGAAATAAGCCCTCCTTTTTTTTAATTTTTTTACCCAATCCTTTCTTACAAACATTTTTTTCATAATATTAATATCATAGAAATGACAAATATTTTTCAAAAATTTAAATGATTTTGATCTTACATTTTGATGTTATAATTTTTACCTTAAAGAGAGTCAATATTTAATGGAAAAGTTCAAGAAAGTATTCATTCATAAAAAACAAGATAATAAAGTCATAGCTAACCTCATTAAAATTGGTTGAGTAAAACATTCTTGACAATGCTAGTTTAATGTGCAGTTATTTATAAAGCATTTATTTAAAAAAATTTTTATTACAGCAACTATTCTGGGCCTAAAAGAAATTGTCATCAATGTAAGCAGCTCAGAATCCACAGTTGTATTGGACTTAATTCTTTGCCCAGTTATCAGAGATAAAGACATTTAGTTAAGTATGTTTAAGTAAACTAGCAATGACCTTTATTTTCAAAAGTTCAAAGATTTCTTTTACTTGATTATATCTTTTCGACCATCAATAGAATAATTTGAAAACGTTGGAAGCTATGCAAGTAATTATAAAAAGTTGACAAGGGCTTAGTTGAATTGTTCCAATTATACATTGTATTTTTGAAATATTATTAAATCAATAAAATTAGTAATCTTTAATATATTGTTAAATTTTAAATAAAGGAGAAAAATGGTTGTCATAACATTTTATCTTTTTTCAATACTTATTAAGTCACTCTTAAAATTTGAATTTTTAAATCAATATTATAATTCTTTTTACAGATTTATAGTATATTAACATTAAAATATTCTCATTAAGAGGCAGGCTTCACTTAAATTTGATACAATGAAATATTTAAAGTTACCATTAAAGATAATTAAAAATAATTTTTTCAAATAATCACTCCACCAGTAAATTTTTAAAATACTAAAAAAAATTATTTTATTTAAAGAGTAAAATAAAACATTTAATAAAAAATTAGTCGAATACTGCAAAAAACAAAAAAAAATAAATAAATACTGACTTTTTTTTAAGTCAAAGGATAAAAAAAAGGTATAATAATTTAAATTAATTTACTGTCTTCTAGAAATGTTTTCCTTATAGTGATTATGGTAGCTTTAATTTGATAATTGTCTTATTTAAGTAACCTTCAATAAGAAATTGTCTAATTTAAATTTGCTTAAATAAGGCAATTTCTTATAGTGGTTATGGTAGTTTTAATTTGACTAGCATTTTATTCCAAAACATCAAAAGTAATTTAATCAATTGTAGCAACAATTACTAACCTGCTACCTCCAAAGAGGAACAAATGATCTCCTACTACACAACAACAATGTCTCCTCCTTGGACAAGGAGGTTTTCCTCTAGCATGTACTTCACACCAAATTCCAGTGGCTGTAAATAAGTAAAATAATGTAGATAACAATAGAAAAATATATTTTAAATAATTTAGATAATGATTTAACATTTGGAATCAGAAATGAGTGAGAAAATTAAAATTGTAAATAAAATGAGTAAGAAAATGAAAATATAATTGAAACATTTTATTAACAAGTTAAAATTACATTACACATAATATATTACAGCCATGATATATTATGACTAATAACAAATACAAAAAGCATTATAGAATGCTTTATTAATAAGTTATTCCCTTGCTTGAACAAGGTAAAAAAAAGTTTAAGAAAATGTTTATCAGTTTTAAGCAATTTTCATGACTCACTTAATAGATTATTTGAACAAAAATTTAATATTAAAAGAATCAATAGAACAATAAAGATTGAAAAAGACAAACCAGGATCAAACTTGTGTATGTCATTCAAATGATATCTGGTTTCTCCATTAAATCCTCCAATAATATATATTTGATTGTTATAAACAACTGAAAAGAGAAAATTAATAATCACTGGAAAAGAGAATCAAGAATAAAACAAAGAACTGCATCAAATCTTAACAATATCGGAAATTTTTAAAAAATTAGCTTGTTCATAAATTAGTAACTGTAATTGAGCAATAATGATCTTAAAATACACACAGTGTTTAAAGTACCAAACTTAAACTATTTAGAATACAAAACTTTATTAAAGAAATTCTCAGTGGTAAAATTTTTTTCCAATGGCAGATTGTAGACAGTACAACTGTAACAGAGTCTATTAATCTATTGTTCCCTGATACCAAGGAACCGGCCAGACACAGTGACATCTTAGCCGCCAAGGCCCTGGGTGCACCACAATCGCACCCTCACACATGCCATAGCGACCCATTTATAGGGTAAGCATCATTCATACTTCATTCACACACACAAGGAAAGGACAAAGGCAGGATAGAGAGAAAGTACATCCATGCTTGAACCTGGATTCGAACTCAGGACCTCCTTATCCGTAGTCAGGCACACTGACCACTAGACAAGTTGGCCTGTGTGGTAAAAAATTAAAACATCTTATAAATATTTTAATAATTTTAAATCAAATTCCCCAAATTACTAGAATTATTTGGCTCTTAAATTTTAAATCCTGCACATACTTTCTAAGAAATGTGTAAAACTTCTTAGAAATTTTTTTTTCTTTCTTTCTTAAAACAATTTTGAATTAGTAAAACTATCAAACTACAGTTTTCAAGATAAAGATTTAAGAAAAAATGTACAAAATTTTCCAAAATTTTGGTATAAGTAATTAAAATATCCTTTAAACTTTATGTTGTATAATTATATACTTTTACCTATTAGTGTCTGAATATTATATCAAATACGTGGTCCAGCCCAATAATCAAAGATGCTTTTATTGCATTTAGAATGTCTAATTTACAGTATTTTTTATTTCATGATATGTGATTCTCCAAATGAAATTTTGGATAATTAGTCCCAATAACCTTTCTCAAAATTCTATAGAAGATTTTCTGCCATATTCAAAGTCTAGAGTTCTCTCCCATATGCTTTGATTTGATTTGTTACAAAGCTGTAATTTTTCACACATAAGAGTAATTATTCCAGAACTTAGTTTAAAGTGGATTTCAAGTCATTAAAAATATTCCTGTCCAAGGTTGAATTTAAATTCATGAACTGTTAAGCCAAAGACCAGAATGCTAACCAAACTTCTACAAATTTTGTTTCTGTTCTGCACAGCACAACAGGTCTTATAGGCTCATTCTTGTTTTAACACTGATGATTTGGTTTCTTTGATTCCTAATGATCATTTTTTGCACAAGAAAGCTAATTATGGTTAATTAACCCACAGTTTAAAATAGTTTCCAAACCATTACAAACATCAAAGTGCAAGTTGTGATTTGAATCCACAAAACATTGAACAAAAGGCAAGAGTGCTAACCATGAGGCTACTAACTTACTTTTAATGTTGATGATATTGGATTTTAATCAAGTTTAGAAAGCATGTAAACTATTAACAACAGCAAGTGTGATTTTAATTAAATTTTTCAGATTACAGCAGTTTAAAAACATTATGCTCATGTACTAAAATTTTTTTATGTTCTAAAATTTAAAATTGTTTTTACAACAGGGTATATTTTGTTTGCTAAATAAATTAATCTTCTTAATTAATGAATAGAGCATTATTAATTGAAATTAAAGCCAAATGACTTCTTGTCTATTTTGCTCAATAATATCAATATCAGAAAAGGAAAAAAAAAAGCAATTTGATCACTTTCAGTAGAATGACAGTTATATTAATTTCCTTAAAATCTTAATTTTATATATTGGACTTGTACTATATTGTAAATAAATATTTACGCACGACAGAAAAATCTTCAGAAAGGGAACAGTACCCATTCCTAAATTCAATAATGTAAAGCATTTCAAGAAAAATAATTTTATAAATACATGCAAATTTAAATTTATAAAATCAAATATAGTGAAATACACTTTACCATCACTTCTCAAGATCACATAGTTACTAAATGGAGAGATCTTTTTAACTTTGGAAAGTTTTCTGGAGAAATTGAGCAAAAATTAGACACTTTATTTAACAGGACTTCCCACAAGTATGCAGTATATAATTAATTTTGTTATTAACACAACTAAAAAAATTACTGACGCCTTAGTCCCACTAAAGCTTTAAAAATCATTTTCGTAATCACTACACTTTCATAAATCTCAGTGCAAATCTTTATACAAAAAGGGTTAGATGACAAAATATTAAAACACAGTTACTAATATGTTTTTCTCATATTTTTGATAACTTGTTAATTCAGTATGAAAGTCACATGTCCTTAAACAACCACGTTTTTCAGCAGTTTAAATCCTATGTATGTATTTTTGCAATAACAGAAAAAAATATATAAATTCACATAACAACAAATGAAAATGAAATCTTTCAGCTACAGCTAAGAAAAGGTCAAACCAAATTTAATAGTGATTACACAGGCTTTAATACTTGTTTCATATCATTGAAGATGTACTTCTTAAAAATGACATCATTGACTGGGTAATGGTTCTATAAAGTGACAATATATTGAGTTTGAATGTGTATATATATATTTATTTTTTAAAATTGTGTATGTAAAGTCCTCAAATTTAATCAAACTCATAATTTAAATTAACACTGAATTATGGAATCAGTATTATAGAAATATTATATAAAGATTACATACTGAATGTTTATATATCTTAAATAACTAAAAAATTTATTATAATAAAAAGGAAGAAAAACTCACCTGCAGAATGACTCCTTCGACCACTAGGAGGGTTTCCACTACATTTGGGTTTTACCCATGTCATGGAGTCTGTATCTAAATACATTATTTCATTGTGGTAATCTTCAATAGAATCGTCATCACCATAACTTCTTCCACCATAAATATACATTTTGTTTCCAATTACTGAAGCTGTATGGAAATCTCGGCAAGCTGGTGGTTCCCCCTAAGTTTTACAGAAAATTTCATTCCATAATCTTAACTTTATTGTATTCAAAATATCTTTAAAAATTATTTTTTATTATTAATGAACATTATTTTAATCTACTTTTAAACATTGGATATATTCCTATAATTCTACAAGGGAATTTGTATATATTTAAGAGTCAAATTTTAAAAACTTGCTTTATATTCATGTAATTTTACAATTAAAATCAATAATATTGAAATTTTCCCAAGGAAGTTATTCATTAGCTAAACAGATTAACAAAAAATGTGTTACAATATCAATCATCTCTACAATATACAGAATTTAGGGTAATGTAAAGAATTATTTTTATTAGAGTTTATTGAAACTAATATTGTAAAGAAGTCAAACTAATGACAGAATATTTAAAAAATTTCCCTTTAATAATAAAAGTAAACAGAATAAGTGGAAAAGCAGTGCACAATAGATTTCACAGAATGTTTGTAATTTATAATAAATTATCCAATACCCAGAATCATCATAGTGTTTTATTTTTACTATGATTAAATACAAAATGTTAAGTGAAATCCATGTGTTTTCCCATTTATGTGCAATATAGCTTGACAAACAATGAGACAGTTAAAAGCAGAATCTTAAAGCTTAATAAGAAGCCCACTGAAAGCTTCCCAGAGAAATAAAGGACCATATTCTTGTCACATGGCAGAAAACCTGTAAAACTTTCAAACAATCAATCTTACAGTCTTGGTTTTTCTATTTGTTTTATTTTCTTTATTTTGCACACATTTGGTTATTCAGACTAGGGCCTCCAACAGACAGGCATGTAGAAGTACAACATCCATCTCTCACTGTCAATCAATACCTTTCATCTCCAAAAAATGCTTTACTTCTATCCCATTATGCGTTCACATGCATTAAATTAAATAGTAATTAATAACAACATATTGAAAACAATTAAAACAATTTATGTGTCTGCAAAAATAGGGTAAGTTTAATTCTAGGAGACCAATTTTTTTCACACCTTAATATTCACACTATAAAAACCTGAAATATTTGTTCTTTGTTATATTCAAATTCTTTTTCTTTGTTATACTCAAATATAAAAATTCCTAATATAAAGGAATCTTATATTGTACATATGATTAGAAAGAAAACTTCCCAGAAAGCTTCCCATGCAGAGAAAAATGTTCATTTTTGTTTTCCATATTTTACAGATAAAAGATAATAAACAAATAAAAAAATTTAATGAAAATTTAATATTATATAAAATTTAATTTACATCTCTAAAATTAATATTTAACTTAAGATCTCTAAAACTAAAGACACTTTTCAAGTTTTTAATAATAAAGAAACAATATATAAATATTTACATTCACTGCTACCAGTTTATTTATAAATGAAAGCAAAAACAATGTTATTACTGAAATGATTGTTTCAAAGACTGTAGACACATGAAATCAAAGATCATAAGTCATTTCTGGTACAATGCAACAAATATTATGCTTACTTCCTTTTAAATATTGTCAATAAAGTAAATTTGTCTCAATTTACAGATTTGGTTAAGAAGCTTAAAAATTGCCATAATCAATATTAGATATTATGTTTATATAAACAGTTTACAAAGTTAAAAATTCTTAATAAAGAGAATATAGGTATCAAACTATATAAAAAGATTAGTATATTATAAAAACTTCAGCATATTATAAAAAAAAACTCCTTTCAATAATAATGTATAAAAATATTTTAATTCCTATAAATTTAAACAGTGTTTGCAACAAAATATAAATGTTAATGATTTAAAAGCTACATAAAATGAATAAACTAAAAAATAATTTATAATATATGCAAGCAAAATTTAAAAATTATTCAAACATGAATATGGAGTATAAAATATTTTATTTCAATAGGAAATTGTAATGTTAACTGCTAAATATTAAACTGATATAAATAAATTACCTTTCATTTTATACAAAATTTAAAAGAAAAAATAAGCACAAGATATTCATTTAATGCCATATAAGTAATCTAATAATTGAGCTCGTAAACATTAAAAAATAAATAAAAATTTTTATAATATGCGATATAATAACTTTTAAAAAATAGTTTGTATCAAGATTCAGATATTTCTAAAGTTGCATTGTAATTTACAACAATCATCTCTAATTAATTAATAATAGCTCTTTAATCACATTAAATACTATTTCAAAATAATAATTAAATTTTTTTAATAGTTCAAAAGTACTAACACATTATATCCTAGATACAATCAAAATTGATTGTGATTGATTATCACTAACATTTTATGACCGAATATTGACACAATGTACCAAATCAATTTATGTAAAAGTTTTAACACAATAAAAACTCAGACTCTATAATTAAAGTGCATTTACCTCAGGAGTTATGTGTTCCCACACAAGAGTATTTAAATTAAACCTGTGAACATCATTAGTGAAGTGCTCAGTCTCTTCTTCAAATCCACCAAAGATGTACATGTATGAGCCAATGATGCACGCTGTGTGGCCATCTACTTTATTAGGAACCATTCCACCAGCAGGAACAATACTCCATAAAGATAATTCTTCAATAAAAAATATAAATTCTGATTAGAAAAAAAAAAAAAAAAAACAGGGTACTAAAACACAAAGTTGCTTCAAAGAATATTATTTATCATGTTGTACACTGAAAATAAAATAACATTAAAATCATTAAATTATTTATAATGCATTTATATACATGATTTATATGCATAAATCATCAAAAAGCCCATATGATTGAAAATTCCAAATGCTACCTAACTAAAAACTTTGTTGCAAATTATGCAACATTCAGAAAAGATAAAACTCGAAAATTCAATTTGTAATTAGAGATCAGCTTAAAAATTTTATGTGCATTTTAATAATGATACGAATTGTTAAAACATTAAATATTTAAATTAAAATTAGATAAACAAAAGATTCTTAATGACATTTAAATGCTTATAATAAAAGAATGAATATAAATATAACACTACTACATGACACACTATAGAACACTGAAAGTTTACAATATTTTAACAAATGTTCTGCAACAAAATGGCCCTCACATCATTATCTTGCCTGAAAGTTGATGAAATCAAATGTAAACTAATTTTCCCAAAAGAAAAGTAATCCATTGCAGATATTTAAAATTATATAATGAATAGTAATTATAATACATCAGTTTTCCTATATCTAAGAAACTTAATGTTTATATGATTACAATTCATTGAAAGTTGCATTTTATTTTATAAATTCCAAGTTAATCAATGCAAAGCTACTAGAAACAAATATTTATTTAATAAGAGCACATTAAAAAAAAATTAAAAAGTAAACAATAACTTTTATTATTAAAGGATTTTTGTCACTGCAAAATCAAACTGTTGTATAAATTTTCTTTATACAAAAAAATAAATTAATTAATTAATTAAATAAAATAAAATAAATAAATAAAATTTTAAAAATGCAGCAGTTTTTTATGGGATTAATTATTTAATACAATAAAGTAAAATCTTTTACAAAAACATTTTCAACATTGTAAATAAAAAAATGCAGTTACGATGCACTTATAAATAGCAAAACAAACCATTTACCAAAATTTTAGATTCTTTTGCATACTAATGTACATTACTATCTTAGGTAACAGTTTGTTAGTAACATCTTTTTCATATAGAAAGGAAACAAAAGTTTTTCACTAAGCCTTCACCAAAGATTACATTAAATGATTTATTACTGTTGCATCATTTAATAGACAGCAATAAAACAAAGATTACATTAAATGATTTATTACTGTTGCATCATTTAATAGACAGCAATAAATTGCATTGAATGACACAAAAATAAAATCATGTATTAAGGGATTATGCTGTCATCCAATTTAATATAAAATGAAAAATTTCTGAATGAACTTGGGTGATGGCAATTAGACTTAAGGAAGAGTGATTCCAAGAGAACCTGGACTATGACCAAAGCTCCAATATACCCTAAAAAGAAAGTCCTCATTTAAAGAAACCAGTATCTGAGACAAAATTCAGCAGACAATTAACATGGATACCATACAACATTAAGGATTCAATTAAGTGACGACCCACATTTTCAAATCTATATGAAGAAAAAGTTTCACATATATTTAATGAGATTTCCTGTGCAAGTAGGATAATCTAAAACTCCCATTATAGCAAGATGTCTTAACTTTTGTTGTCTGTAACACATCTTGAGAAGTTTAAGAGAAATTTCGGCAGAGCAACTATAATGCACTTCAATGGTTTTTTGATATTTTAAAAATTATAAATATTTAAAATGGTTTGCAGTACATATTTACCCATTTCAGTTTATAGAACTAATTAAACATTCTATTTCCAACTAAATTTTTTCTAGGTCTTAAGAAAACTTGTTCCATTTTCTAACACTAAATATGGGAGAAAACTGGGTTTCTGGGGAGAAATTTTGCTGACAGGAGAGGATGGCAAAAATGTTAAGTTGATATTGTCTTATCCTACTGCCCTTTAAACAGCTTCTACTGAGCTTCAACTAGTCTATACAGCTTGTCTTTTATTAGGGCGGGTAATATTTAATAACTTTGATTGTCTAATCACTATTATATCAGATCAAAAGATAAAAGAGAGATCAAAGAGATAAAAACATTGTCTGTAATGGATTATTTTGAAATACTTAGTACTGGTTCAGAACCAAAAAACCAGTTCCAGATCCAGTTTGTAACAGTTCATTACCAGAGATACCAGAGGGGATAACATTATCTATCACTGATTACTACAATAAATCCATTAGTTTAAAAATTATATAAAATAATTTATTTTATTACAAAGAAGTACTTTGTTACATCCATAACAACTACAAATAATAAATGAAACTACAAATACTAATTTGAACAGTAGACATTAGTAGTTGGGTAGCATATATTTTTTTTATGTTATTTTATAGCCTTAAAGAAATAAGTCCCTTTAAAAGTATTCTTACACTTTTAAGTCTTCATTTTATAATTAGAATAATCATAAGGAAAAAATATACTTCTGGTATTCTTAGGATATATAATTTAAAATTGCTCTAATATTTGCTTAAATTATAGCTATTATTTATTTTCTTCATAAAAATATTAATAATTTGAGAGATTTTGAATTCTAGAGAAAAATAGACCTACCTTTGCATCATTTTAACAGGAAACATAAAAATTATGCATTTATATATCTGGGGAAATATTATTTTACATTCTAATAGCTGTAATTATATTCTAAAAGTTATTAAAATGAAGGTAGATTTATAAAATGATTAAAATACTGATAAAAATTAGAGAGTCAAAATTCAAAATCAAAAAACTTAGAAATTGCAGATTAAAAAGACTAGCCAATATGCCTACAAAAATTTAACAACGATCAGTAAAAATAGTAATGTTTTATGTGATTTAGAGTTTTGTACCTAATACACCCTAACAAAATTTAATTTTTGTTAGTATTAAATAAATTTTAAATCAATAAAAAAATCTGTAAGAAAATATTATTCATTTATAAAAATGGTGTATACAACTAGCTTGCAAAACATTATTTAACAAATTAATTGTTAGTCATAATATAAATTCCCATTTAGATAAAAATTTCATGTTTTCATTTAAATGCTGAATTAAGTGTTGAATAGTTTATACCGTAAAATTTTACTTCCAAAGTGCACACTTGTTTTCCAGAACATAAACTTCAGAATATCAAGAATTACAAGATTATGAATTTTAAATGTGATGCTTTTTTTTCCAAAACAGAATAAAAAATTTAATACATACAGAAAATTAGCTTCAAATATATAAAATAGTTAATAAAGTCAATTTTGTAGGCCAAATGAATATTGGTCAAAATTTCCTCAAAATTAGAAATCGAAAAAACATTTTGAATTTATAAAAAGTTTGCTGAGCACACATATACAAAATAAGTGTTACCTTCTAATATTATTCTTGAAATTTAAAAACTAAATATACACACATAAAAAAACAGGTGTGGAAAAAAAAACAGAATATAAGTTCATTTTATTTATTTTTTATTTTAATTATTTGCAAGGCTACACTACGAATATAATAGTTTGGCTTGTTGGTCGCTTAACGATCACTTTTTTTTTTTTTTTTTTTTTACACAAGGGTTAAACTGGGACGCAGTTTAAAATCGGCTCCTAATACTAGAATATTAAAAATATCAGACAATAAATAAGTATTATAACTGCCTTAAGGTACTATAAAGTATTATAACTACTTTAAGATATAATAGTCTAATATAGATGAAATTTTTATTTTTATCTATAATCAAATGATTAAAAATTTATTTTATCAATAAATTAAATATAAAAAAAAACTATACTTAAATAAAATATTAAATAAGAGCAACAATAAAGATTAAAAATAAATGCAGTTAGTTCTTAACACCAATGAAGGAAAAATATTTTTTCAAACCTTAGAAATTTAATGCATATTCATTTCAGAGTGTAATTAAATATGGTTTATTTTAGTAATACTTTATATACAAAGACAGTAATCCACAGTTGCTCATTCTAATGAATTTCTTAGCATCTTAAGATATTCTTAAGGAAACTCAGAATTGTAAAGAAGTTGTATATTGGTTACAAGGTCATAAGAGAAAACAATATGATGAAAATATTGTAACTGATTGTGGAGTAATTAACAAAGAACAGTTCTTTGCATTAACTCACTAGTTGTAATTAATATGAAAGTAAATATTTGTTAATAAACAGTTATTTTTTATAAACTTATAATTAACTTAAAACTTAAAAAATATTATTGAATAGTTTTCATCACTCAAATAACAAAACAGAAAAAAATACTGCACACAATCCTTTTGCATAATATTTTTTGATACTGAAATTTTGAATATTTCACTATAATAACTTATTACAGAATTATTAAAATGCTAATAACTAAAAATTAATTTCACAAATATTATATAATAAATATATAAACAAAGTAATACTTAATCTGCAACGGGTGACAATTGGGCAATCAAGCTTAATCTATAACGTAAATAAAACATATTTTTTTTATGAAAACTCAAATTTTAATTAACCAGGCAGAGGTAATATAATCTATTCCCTCAGCCTGAGAAAATAGATTCTATTCCCGGAGTGAAATAAGCAAATAAAGCTAAGAAATTTAATTAATAGAGGAAATAAAATGCATTTTTAAGGAAAAACTCAAGTTTTAATTTACATTATTATAAAATCTCAGGCTTAAGCCTCACAATTCACAGTGGTCCTAAATATGCATCAAATATTTTACACCACACTCAATAAATTACATAAATTATTACATACAACAGCAATTTTAACTGAATAACAAATAAAGTAGAAATACTTACCAAATCACACTTGGGGAATTAAAAAAAAAAAAGCAGATTCAATTTATTACTATCTATAAATTTCTTTCACTAGTTACAAACAAATAGTAAAATACAAATTTTAGAATGAAACAATTTGAAAAGAAATTTAATTTAATAAACTTTCAAAATAAATTTCACTTAATAAACTTTAAAATAAAAGCATTCTTTAAACTGAAATTCACATTTAACTTTCAAAATATAAACAAATACAAAATCCATACTTTCAAACTGAGTTGGTTAGTTGGGTTTTGTGGTCCAAAAACAGACAAGCTGTACCAACTTTTAAATTAAATCAACAACTTCCCAAGCTTAAATTGTATACTCAAATAAAAGCAAATTACTAATCATTTGATTAGTTCAAGAGTTATTAGCACACAAAACAAACTTTGCACATGTATTACTATTATTTGCACACGATCATATTACATCATACAAATGTATTCCAAAAGAGTTGGCGCATTTTACCCTCCATACGCTTCTCTAATATTTGGCGAAAACTTCATAATGTGAATAAGCTCTTTTTCTTGAAAAGAATCAATGAAGATTGCTAATAAGATCAGATTTCTAGAAAAATTTGAACATTTGGGTGATTAAAAAATTGTGAAGTGTGCATCATTTGAAAAACTAATAAATAATAAATAAATGGGGAGATAATGTTATTAATTAAACTATTTAAATTTGAAAACTTACATAATTCAGAAGGAATATTATATTATTTAATGTGTCTGAAACAATAACAATTAACACTAAGTTTTTTTTTCCTTTGAACAATTTTATAATAAAAAAACACTAATACAATGTAAATACAAATAATAAAACTTGTATCACAAACTATGAAATTATAAAAAAAATTAAGTGCCAAAAATTTTCAGCTTTATTAAAAGAAAGCAACTTATTTCCCAGATTTATTCATTTAATCTGTTTATTCCTTTAAGATAAATTATGTATAAAATATAAAACAAACAATTTTGAAAAAATTATGTTCTTACCAGTATTATAGCAGTATAAAATGTTAGAAGCAGTAAGATTATTTCGTCCTCCCCAAAGTAAAATCTTATGTCCATACGCGACAACTGTGTGACCATAGCATTTCCTAGGAGCCTCTGCACAGTTCTTGTAACTTACAGGTCGCCATCTTAAAGAATCTAAAAATAAAATAGATTTTGTTAAAATTTCCAAAAATGAATTATTATGCTCATTTTTAATGAACTAATAGAGAAAAGGGATATACTCTCAAAATTTTAAATTCATAAAATAGAAAATATGTGTGAAGATTTTAAAGCTAATTTTTGTTTAGCAAACTGGCTGTTTTTTCATAAGTATTATTTGAAAAAAATTCCAAATTTTTTACTTTATAAGAAACATATAAATACCTAAAAGCCGTGGTTTTTATTTTATTGGCAATGCAATCACTTTTTTCAGTTTCAAAACTAAATTTAAAAAGAAAAAAGAAAAGAAAGCATTTTATTGTTGTTTTTCTTAAAAAATGCAGAGTAGTCATGATTCATTCAAGTACTAGTTTTGCAAATGATCATTTGATTTTACATTTTTTTAGATATCTGAAAGTTCTCTTTTAAATTCTCATTCCTTATATTCTCAATAATTACATCCATTTGATGCCTTTTCTCTTTAAAGCTTACATCTGAATTCATATTTAAGAAGTCCTAGAAAGAAATTTTGTTTCTTTATTAAGTATCTGCTTCATCAAAATTCATGTATATTGCTAAACTTCACTTAAGTTGTCAAGTAAATCTTCTTTCCATTTTTAGTCAGTGATACCTTTTATAACACTAATATCATACCTGCCAACCTTGGCAGAAAAAAATCAGGAGACACTACTAGTGACATTTTTGCTTGAAAAAGAATGTTTAAAATGGTTGTACTCCAAAAAAGGCAATTTTACTCTTTAGATTATACATTCAGAGAATGATTTATACTAAACATACTTTGTGTTAATCTTAATATTTGAATAAAATATTCATCAACCTCATAGTGGAACTATAAAAAATAAAAGAATAAACTATGTGTAAAAAATAAACAACGTTTATGTCCCAATATTTATTTTATCGGGCAACTTTTGCTAAACTAATGCACTCTATAAATACTAAAGTTATAAAACTATATAAAAACATTACTAAATAAATTTAATTCAGTGACAAATATTTTTCTAACTAAATTACTAACAATTAGCAATATTCCTCCTAAATAGACTGCTTATGTGAACAGGAACCTGGTGTCTGCTCTGAATGTTAATTACATGACTGCCAAGTTTTTGGCACCCAAGTGGTTAAAATGTCATCCTTCCACAACAGATAGATGGGGTTCGAAATTAAACACATTTAAATATATATATATATATTATGATATTATAATATCATAACATTGTAATTATTATATTAGTGTTCCATCTGTTGATTGTTTAAGCTACTGAAACAACTCAATAGACTTTTTTCCCAGCAAAATTTATGCTGTTTCCAAGTTTTTCACTGAAACTGTCAAAAATCAGTAGATTCATACATTATCAGGAAACCAGGAGAAATGAGGAAAAACCTGAAGTTTCCTGATAAAAAACAGTAGAATTGGCAGCTATGCAAGATTTTGAAATGCTATTTAGTTTTTTCTTCTTCATTCCAAGTACAGATTGACAAGTGTATTGAAAATCAATTTTATGATCACTCTTTACTAAAGTGCATTGATATTTGAACACCAAACTGTTAACTACCCCCAAATCCATGGATTGTTGGATAAGATATGTGAATTTGCACATACAAATGGTTTTAAAAGTTCTATGTCTTAAATATAAGCAGTATAATAATCCAGTTAATGGAATTGAATGTTCCTCTGATGTAAAAAAAATATCAACTTTTTTTTACAGCCATAAGAAAAAAAGATTGACTTTTTTATCTTCTCACTTATTCAAAAAAAAGAGTATGATATCATTAAATTACAATATAATGTATTTAAAAATTGAAACAATCAAAGTTATTTCCTTCTTAGAAAAATATTTTTATAAAGGCATGCAGATTTGCAGAAATGTTTCCATACATTGTTATTATTCACACAAAACTGATAATTAATAACTAATAATTTTTTCCTTATATCATTGTATGTCATATCCAATGATAAACCTAAATTTTATTTAGTTTTGTAAACAGCAAAGTTCTATCTTATACCATGATTTTCAACTGCATTATCTTTTCAAGAAAAGGAAGAAATACCAAGAAATATTTAAGATAAAAAAAATAATTATATAAAAAAGTTATTTATTACATTATTAATAAATAACTTTTTTATATAATTATTTTTTTTATTTTAAAAAGTTATTTATTAAAAATATTATCATTATGCTTTTATAGATTTTCCTGCAACTGGAATGCATTATTTCTGAATAGCAATATTTTAACTTTTGTCACAATTCTGTTTTTCACCACATTACCGTGAATTTTAAAATCTATTATAAATGGTCCAGTAATTTTAATTATTCATATTATTGCAAATTGGATGTATATCTTTTTGAATAAAAACTGATTTAAGTATGCAAAGGAGTGTATGTAGTTTTTATATTCTTTGCATATAATTTATAATTCCTTAAAGCAATTAAAAATACAATTTTACTAAAAGTAACGTTTGTTAACTCTGTACTGAACTATTTATTTCTAGGATACGTTTTTTTGCTTTTTAATATATATATATATATATATATATATATTATGCAATAAAATGCAATAAGAAGTCAAATAACTTTTATGCATACAATTCTGAAGAATTCAACATTTAAGTTTTCTTTGTATCAATCTTTATTTCTAAAGGAAACAAAAAATAATATCAAATTTAAAGAAATCATTTTTTTTCACATCAAATATTTAGATTTTTATTCATAGATACTTGGTTTACTTGGCATATAATCAAAATTTTTAAAATAATTGAGATTTGGATTGTCATACAATAATATTTCTTGCATATGAGGGCCAATTAGACTGGGACCTATGGTTTTAAAAGGATGCGAAACCATTACAAACATTCCTGTCTAAAGTGAGATTCAAATCTATGAACTGTTGAACTGAAGGCAAAAGCTTTAACCATGCAAGCAAAGAAAATTGAGAAAAAGTGTTGATATTTCAATAGAGAAGCTAAAAAAACAATTTAATATTTATCAATTAAAATTTTAATTCAAGCTAAAGACTTCAATCAAAGTGATCTCATAAGTAGTTATTCCAGTTTATAACTTCATGTGAAAAATTTCAAATGAATCTGAATAAAAATATATTAAAAGTAAATACCTTTCTAAACTTTTTCATAAGCAATAAACCAGATTTGAAAAGAACTTTTATTTTAAGAGTTATTAACTATTGGTAATACAAAAGAACAACATGATTTATTGGGATGCACATATAGTAAAAGCCAAATAAGTTTCCTGTTTAAGACATTCTGTTTTGAAATTTTGTAAAGTTCTGAAATTTAAATCCCTATGGTTTTCCGCCCAATTCCTAATATTAAAAAAACTTTTTGATATCAATGTAAGACATTTTTTCAATTAGTAAGAAATTATATCACAGATAATTTTCAACTATACAATATAAATTAAAAATGCTACCTACCAGTATCAAATGCATGAATATCTATTTTCTGGTGATATTCAAAAGCCTCATCACTGCTGTACCCTCCAAATGTATAGATTTTATTGCCAACAACTGCGGCAGCATGATTGACTCTTTGTGGACCACCTTCTAAATGAACAATCCAATACATATCTATATTTCACTGCTGCAATAAAAACATATTTTTAGGCCCTTTCCCATTACAACCGATGCAATAATCATCATAGCAGGAAAGAAAAAAATAATAAATTACTGTCTTAATTGTTCCATTTGTGGATTATGCATTGTTTAAGAAGGTTTATACTTTTAAAAACTGCTAAAAAATAATACAACATTTGATTTACATTTTATAAATTATCTTACCACTTGTTGACAAAAGATATTTAAATGTCAATGTTTATTTCTGGTGGAAACTGTTTAATAATCGAATCGATTGCATAACGTAATATATTACTTTCTTTAGAATGATACAAAATTAAATATTAATGTATTTATTGTTTTGTACTCTTGGTGACTAGTGATTGTAATGCTCTTTTTAACAGATAAAATAACCACTCTTTCACACCAACTTGCTTTAACTTTATTTCTTTTCACTCAATTTTCATTTAAGAATAAATAAATTCAATTGAATATATTTAAGATAAAATTTTGACCAGGGAGATGATTGTTATGTAAAAAATACAAAACTGTTCAGGTTTGGTACAATTTCCAATTTTCACGAAAAGCACAGCACAGTTATCTCACCAAAATAAAATAAATTACGTCACAGTATGCAATATCTGGTTACCAAATGCTGAATGCGCTCAAACTTCAACCCTGCAATCACATACTATTAATTTAAAATTTTTGAATATTTCACTATAATTATTACAAAAGTGTTAAAAATGCTATAACTAGAAGCTAATTTCCCAAAGATAACATTATAAAAAACAGATATAAACTAAGCATCATGCATTCTATAACGAGTGATAATCAGGCGACAAGCTAAATACGTTACATAAATAAAGTACATTTTTATGAAAACTCTAATTTTCAATAACTGGACAGTGGTGAACAACATAAAAATCTTCAGTGTAGCACAATCAACATAAAGACAATTGGTCAATAAAACAAAATGAATAACATAATGTACATTTTTATAAAAATTTGAATTTTAATTCGCTAAAGAGTAAAGAACTGTACAGAGGATAAAATGCACCAAACTGGCTTAACAATTTGGAATATGTTTTCATGACAAGATTTTCGTTTTATGACTTAAGGTAATCGCAGGACATGCGCAAACTTTGTTTTGTGTGATACCTTTGCATTTAATGAGTAATTTTATTTGTTTACAATTCAAGAATATACTATGTTAATGACCCCGCTATTGGACTTAGAATTTTTTTACAGTTATAATATCTTGAATTTTAAGAAAATATATTTATAATTTTTAAAATATTGCTTCAAAATTTTGAAAACTATATTGCTTGAATTTTTTTTAAATTATATTATTTCGAATTTTTATTAGGTTGGACAATTTTGTGCCAGGTGTTAATCATGTGCTTGATCAGTTTGATTCATACATCGCAGAGTATGTACGGGGGAGAAAGCATAGAAGATTTCTTCAAAGCTCTTAAAAACATTTCGGTACTTATGTATTATCACAACCATGCCAACCTCCAGGATAACTTACCAAATTGGCAACCCCAATGTCGCACACATCTAAGGCACTGAATTAACAACCATTTACTTCCTTTCAAATTTTTCCGACTGCCACCTTTCTCAGCCTATCCATTGGTTGAAAATGGCAAGCCCGAGTTCTAAAATGTGAATCTGGGAATTACCGAATTCTGTAAAAGATGCCGTTACATTTTTATAGAATAATAGCATTTTACCAGACGTTAGGAAATGTACAAATATTTATTTATCATTTTCTTTCATACCCGATGAAACTTTATTTTGGGAAATAGATTTTTTGGGAGTGCATCGTTGCAACCTGTAATCAACACGCTGGAATAAGAAGTGGTAATCGGTAATTGGTTTGAAAGTAGCTGTATTCCGTTATTAACAGTAGTAAGATTCATGTATTGTGACATCATCTTGAGTCTTACTTGGCAGAATTCAGATAGCGACAAGACCAAGAAAACGATAAAAAAAATTGTTTTGATTCTATTTTAAAAACCATTTCTCAATATTTTCCACCAAAACGTAATTGATATATCTTTAAATAAAGGTTTAAGAATTATATAGATAAAAATTACTTAATGTTTTTCTTCATATATTATTTATTATTTTCTTTCATACTGTTTCTATCACATTGTAGAATTGGCTCGGTGTTCACCAATATGGTTGCGATAATACATAAGTACCAACATTTCTTTTCTTAGCAGGGTGAATTATCTTATTTTTCATATAAATTTCATTCAGAGAGATTATTAGAAACTAGTTTTCATAAAAATCCATGTTTACATAAGTAAATATACCTTTAAGTAAGCTTTATTGTAAGCCAAACCTGTAAATACATCTTTAAGTAACCTTTATTGAAAGTTTCACGTTAGTGTTAAACTGAGCCATACTGAAATTTTTTGAAGGTGGGCATTATATGCCCATTAATTAAAATTTGAGTTTAAATAAAAAATGAAATTTGTTAATGTTAGTAATTTAGCTTTATTGCCTGGTTGTTATTGTACTAAGTAGCACTACACTAAAGTTTTTTTTTTTTTTTTTAAGGTGATTGCAATTTTAAGGTACATTAAAATTCGAGTTTAATAAATTAATTTTTTAGTTATTAGAGTTTTAATACTTCTGTAGTACTAAATTATGAAATATTCAAAATTTTGTATATATGGAATTCGAAAAATCACGCGATTTCAAAGTTGAAGTTCGAACGCGATCGGTATTGGTAGTATATGTGCCTAGTGACGTAATTTAGGTTGGCGACAGAGCTGTAGAGCGCTTAGCGTGAAAACTAGAAATCGCGCCAAACCTGTACAGCTCTGTCGTTTATTTATTTTTTTTTTTACCTTTTAACTAACAGGGCAGTGGCACCCATTTTAAAAAATCACAGTAGTGAATTACCCTAAATTAATATAGGCAATAAATCTAAAGCAAACTAACATTCTTATAAAAACTATACTTTTAAATTAACCAACATTACCCAATACTAAATATACCTATTACCAACATTTGAAATATTTCATATACAAATATAAAATAATTACATACTATAGTGATATTAATTAAAAACGTAAAATAAAATAACTCATCGAATCATCGGCACCAATATGCCACGGCGTTCTTGAAATTATTTCATTGCCATATATATACCAATAAGGACTCAAATACACCTTATGTAAAGAAAATGTTCGAGTAACTGAAGATAGCAATATTTGACGTGAAAACAAAGGCAAGTAGTAAAACTACGGCATATAAAACTATTCTTACAATGTTAGTCATTAAATTATCTGTGGCTCTTTTAATACCGGTAGTTTGAAACTTAAAAACAGGTAATTATCATTACACATGATAAAAATGTACAATAGCTTTACAGGATATTATATATTTCAGTAATGTTTATTTTAACCAAAATACTTACAAATTTATAATATGGAAAATAAGCCTCACAATTTATTTTCTACTATTATGAAAATAAATAATGTGTTACAAATTTCACAAAACTAGATTCCTGAAGATAAATCACTAAACTTGAAAACAAGACAAAATCAGAAACACGAGAGAACAAAACAAAAACTCACTCAACTCCGACACAAATACAAAACACTACCTGTGTATTTAGAAATGATGAAAAGTACCTATAACCGGTATTACAATGTAACAACCCTTTACCAGTTTTTAATTAACCGGTATTTTCTGCAGCAAAGCTAATACTGCAGATATTCTGAAATAGGTGCAGATAAAATGTACTGGATTAAAAGTACCTGTTTCAAAGTAATCAATGTAGCTGCAAAGCATTTTTCTGTACGTGTATAGAAAAATGCTCTTAGCTCTATGACTAGAGATCGATAATTAGATACGGACCAATGAATTCAAAAATTGATGTAGACATTCTGGTTAGTATTAAGGAAATTTTATTAGTAGCTAGAAGATAGCTTTGAGAGGGGTTGAAGAGGCCAATTGAATGGACCTAATGAATTTCCACTGCAAATTAAAAATAAGAAGTTGCGAAAATAGTCACTGAATCTTTTAACAACCAAAAAAACAAAGACCATATACAAATTCTTGGAAGAACCGTTACAAAGAACCGTCTTGCTACACCAAGAAGGCGACATGCTACAGACGTGAAATTTATACGAAAGGAAGAAGGTGCTGTGATATGCAAATGATTAGCTTTTCAGCGCATTTAGACAAAGCAGGCGCCAGTAGCGACACCTACATTGTTTTAAAATGAGGAAATTATTCAGCTGGTTCCTCATCCACAAACTGCATTTGAACATTGTTGCCTGGTGAAAAGTTGTTGTGATGCCTCGTGTAAGAAAGATAAATGCGTACCAGCACGTTTCTGACTTTGATAAAGGTCGAATTGTAGCGTACCAGGATTGCGGTTTATTTTATCGTAGTATTGCTGCTCGCGTCGGTCGAGATCCAATGACTGTTAGCAGAATATGGAATCGATGGGTTCAGGACGGTAATAGAGAACGCCATGCGGGATCTCAACGGCCACCTATCACTAGCACCCAAGAAGACAGACATATTTTACGCATGGCCGTAATGGATCGTGCAACCACATCACAAAACGTGAGTCAAGAAACGAGGTCGTTTGGAAAACAACAAGTGTCTGCACGAACAGTTCGACGACGTTTGCAGCAGCATGGACTCTCAGCTCGGAGACCATGGCTGCGCCTTCCCTTGACGCTGCGTCATAGACAAAAGCACCTTGAATGGTGTGATCAACGGCGAACCTGGGAGCACGAATTGCGAGACGTCATCTTTTCAGATGAATTCAGGTTCTGTGTACAGAATTATGATGGTCGCATCCGTGTTTGGCGGCATCGTGGTGAACGCGCTCTGGCAGCGTGCGTTCCTCATCGTCATACTGGCCCATCACCTGGCGTGATGGTATGGGGTGCCATTGGATGCCCGTCTCGGTCACCTCTTGTTCGTATTGATGGTGCTGTGAACAGTGCACGTTACATTTCTGGTGTGTTACGACCCGTGGCTCTACCCTTTATTCGAGCCCTGCGAAACCCTACGTTTCAGCAGGATAATGCCCGACCGCATGTTGCCGGTATTGTACGGACTTTCCTTGATATAGAACATGTTCGGCTGTTTCCTTGGCCAGCACATTCTCTAGATCTTTCACCAATAGAAAACGTCTGGTCAATGGTTGCCGAGCGACTGGCTCGTCACCAAACGCCAGTCACTACGGTTGATGAACTGTGGCATCGTGTTGAAGCTGCATGGGCATCTGTACCTGTACATGCAATCCAATCTCTGTTTGACTCAATGCCCTGGCGTATAACTGCTGTTATTACTGCCAGATGTGGTTGCTCTGGGTACTGATTTCTCAGGATCTCTCCAGCCAAATTTTTTTGAAAATTTAATCACTTGTTATTTCTAGTATAATATATTTGTCCAATAAATATCATTTTGTTATCTGCATTTCTTCCTGCTGTAGCAATTTTAATGGCCAGTAGTGTATATATATAATAGGAATCACAAAAATATATTCCACTAAAAATATGTTCTTATATACAAAATTTCCTTAATCAATTATTTTGATTCATAAATAACTTCGTTTAATTTGAAACCATTCAGGAGAAATGAATGAAAGAAATACTGGGCATGCTATTTTATATTTTCATTTCAGAAAATTTCAATGTTAAGAAAATATCTTTCATTATTATAAACCCACATCAAAAGATATTCTATTTGTGTTAAAAATCTACTTAATATTATTGATACTATTTTAATAATCCTATAAAATGATAATTTTAAAAATTGAAAAGATAATTTTAATATGTTTAATAAAAACAGAATAAAAATGAAAATATTTTTCTTTTAAGCTATGATTGAGAAAAAAATACTGATATGTGAATAAAATGTAAAACTATAATTCTATCCTTTTTCCTGATAATATTTTGAATTAGTAAAATATTTATGTGAAAAAATATATTAATTTATTTAACGTCCTTTACAAAATTATGCTCAGATTATCTGCTTAGAAAAATTGCTTTAAATATTTTAAACCGCTGAATTCAAAATGTTACATTGATTTTCGGCACAAATCCATTATTTCTGAATACGATAATCATTGTAACAGAAATGTATGTAATATATAAAGGTTTATTTGATTAAATATCTATTCAGAAAAAAATTCTAAGTATTAGAAATTATTGATCAACAATTAAACATAAATATCTTTCAATTATTACCTACCTCAGATAAAATATAAGCCGATTTAGAATCACAATCAGTGAGTAAATTAGAATGTATTTTTTTTTAATAGATACGACGACCTCGTTTAAAATATAAATGGTAAAAATCATGAATGTATTTTTTCTCATCGCCGACGACATTCGATGGTGAACCCTCCTTGTTTACTGCCATTCAAAAATGCGATTTGAAGGGAGGCAGCAAACTCGTCGACAAATCGAATTTACGACGCTGTCTAAATACGAGATCATGTATCTGACGTAATGCACATTTTAAACTAATGTTAATTTTAATAAAGTGGAATAATTATAAGCTCAACTGGAACGAAATAAACAACCATTTTATGATTAAAAAAATAGCAATTACAAGCGTAAATTTTTGCGTCGTGAGTTATTTAAAAAGGTTTACATTTTTAGAGACTATTTAATTACTGTAAAATAGTACAAACATTTTTATTTACATTTTATAAGCTAAATAATTATCATTTATTGACAAAATGCATTTAAATGCGCAAGTTTATTTCTGATGAAAAGTGCTTAGAATTGTTCGATATTGGATGATGGTGATATAATGGAATTGTAATTCAGTTGTTATTGGAAAGTGTTTTTATATTGTTTAAGAGTATATTATATACCACGTTAATAGAGCAAGGCAGAATATAATAAGTATTCTGCATTATCCTTTAGAATACTCGTTTTTTAATTCTTTTTTAATCAAATGAAATTATTAGAAAGTGGACTTTTTTATATGATTTTGAAAATAGTTACAATAAAATACTTTTTATTCAAGTTTACTTACAATATTTTTCATCTATATTGCTCATGTAAATAGCTAAAGTAGTCATCTTTGTTAAGAAATTTGAATAACATTCAAAGTACCTTAGAACATTTTTCTTTTCTCATTTCTCCTGAAACAAACCCAAAACAAATGTAAATAAAAATATCAATTAGCGGCAAACGATATATCGCTGAAAAGTTATTTGAAATGGTTCAGTGTTGAAACACAAGGCAGCTTAAGCGATTTCTTTTGTCTCTGTCGTTTTATGCACACGTGGGTTAATTGAATGGACAATTTGAAGAGGAATCCAAATTTGCAATGAAATGTTCCAATATGTCAAACATCCAAACCCGAGGGAGGAATCGAACCAATGAATGGTTGTAAGACCACCATAGACAGTGATACACGAAGCAACAGGTCTAGACACAGAGTCAATGAGAGTACGGGTGCAAATGGCATCCAATCATAATTCAAACGCGATTGGTTGGTGAAAACTTTGGGGAGCATGGGGGTTAGGGATAAGCATCTGACCTTACAGGTAAAGATGTAAAATTCCTGGAAATTTTGAACCACAATAGTTTACTCGGAAATTTCGGAATTCCAGGAATTTTTGGGAATTTTGAGGGGATAAACTCTCAACCAATCATCTTTCTTTTAATGCAATTTTTTTGTCTTCTATAAAAGAAAATATTGCGAAAACATGCAAAGAAAACAAATGTCAGTTTCTGTCTTCTAGTAAAGAAGTTAACTAATTTCGTTCTTAGGAAAACAAAACTACTTGTTAAAATAATAAAAATAATGAATTTATATTTAATAAAAAATATCAAGATATATTTTTCAGGCCTGTTAGAACAAATTTCAATTAACATTAACAATTACATGTTTCTGTCGTTATAAATTTCTAAATCCATACACAGAAAGAAAGGAAAAAATATTTTTTCAACATTAATTTTTGAAATTATTCTAAATTGGTCATTAATTCAAAATAATTTCATTTTCCTAGAAAGCTTTCTGTTACTGTAATTAGTAGAAGAAATCATAAAATAAGTAGATTTTTATTTATTTTAAGAAATATTAAAAAAAAAATAAGCTGAAATAGTTAAAGTTGAAACAGATGAATTTGCAATGGCATGATGATCGGATTGAGAAGGGCAGGTCAGTCCTTACGGCAAATCGCAGCTGATAGACACCTAGATGCGTTCGCAGTGCACAGGCTGTTGCGAAGATGATTGAAACCAGGAAATGCGGAATGTTTTCAGGGGCCAATGCAGTCAAAGTGACGTCAGCACGCGTGTATGGACGTGCCTGACGGGAGCCGGTGGTGGCCCCACAAAGCTCGTCTACCTAAATTCTGCAGCATGTACAAGATAACCTATATGTACCGAGGCCGTCGCGAGCTTGTTTCTCATACCGGGCCTGTTACAAACTTATGTGACGTCACAGACGAGAGTAAAGTCCGCCACACACGATAGTATTTTCCCTATGGATTTGTTGAAGGGATTAGAAAGTAATTAAGCACATAATTTCCTCAAATTCTGTTGACCACAGTAGGAAAGACACATCTGGAGTGGGAAGTTGTTTTTAAGGTCGCAATTTTTCAACATTTATTGCTTTTGGCTTGTGTGCTTTGTAAATGGAAATTAAAAATCACCCAAAATTTCAATCATTTAGAGTTTTTCAGTCACTTTTATGACTTGACGTATTTATGGGTCTTTTTAGTTTTTATTGTTGAATTCATTTGTCGGCTTGTAACGTCTGCCTTTAAATATTATCATAGTAAGTTAAGTAACATGAGTAAATTAGGCATAGAAGTATTATTGGCTGTTGCTTTGGATTGTGATGATGGTAAAGAAAAAAACAAACAATTAAAAAAAGAAATGGGCGAAATATTGGTTGCTCCAGCGTGAAACTCTTTCACATCTAAATTTGATTACAGAAATACAGTCGGAAGATAAAGATTTCTTTAATTACATGAGGATAAATGAAAAATTGTATGCAACGTTGTTGGATAAGGTAACACCTTTCATTATAAGAAAAGATACATCCATGCTCTCATCTTTACGTTCTCATGAACCATTAAGTGCAACTTAGCGCTTTCTGACAAGTGGTGTTAATTAAAGAGCCACATTAGTACATCAAAAAGTTTATCTATCGAGTATTAATTATTATTATTTATTAGTAGATATAGAATCAATTATTAATTTGTTATCTATTATCCATGTATTCTTAGATTTTATAATATTTTATTAAATGATTTTTAATTAAAAGGGAAACAAATTAACATTTGCCAAATGATAAATCATAACTGAATGTGCATTTAATTTCAATTTCACTTAAAGATAAATAATTTCCTTTTGTCATTATTAATCAATTAATTATTTTTACTTATCACATTTTATAATTGTTTAATTGTATAAAGAATATTTAAAGAAAACAACAGAATAATCTCTCTCTCTCTCAACTAATATATCTTTATATTATAGTTTAAACTCTTAATTCATATTTAAAAATATAGAAAATTAAAATTTTAAAATGTTCATTTTGAAGATTTGTAAGCATTCTGAAATAAAAAATATATTGTTTTCTAATAAAGCTTATTATAAAATTTCGTAGTTAAATTTTACGTTAAATGTGTAATTATATACATTCATTCAGGTAGAGAATAATTTTACAAAATAAATTAATGTAACTTATTTCATCACCATTCTCAACAAAACTTGTGTCCGAATTCATGGAAGATACTTCCGCACGTGGAATTGCAGTTTCGTCCACAAATGATAGTACCATTCGGCACACATATGCATCCTCCGTGCTTACGCCACTTTTTTTTTTTTTTTTTTTTTTTGATTCATTAATTTTTCTCTTTTATAGGTTCTACGGAGGGCATTAACTTTTTCCTTTACTTCGTTAATTGAGGCCTTTTCATCTATCTTTTTATATATTTGTAATAATTTTTCGTAATCTAACTTTCGTTTTATTTTTTTTTTTGTGTAATCGACGCTCATTATTTGCCACAAACAAGGCTCATCTTTCAATAAATTCCTGCAATATTTGATTCATGGATATTTTTAGAAAAGGGACCTAATGTTCGTGACGTGTTGTAGAACGTGAATCTAAGTTTCAGTAAATGAGAAATTTCAAATATTAATTTTTCCAAAAATATCGCCAAGAAACAATTTGCAACCCTGTGGGATAGACCCTCGACAACAGAAAGCAATTGCTTACTTCCTGTAACTAACCCCTGTTGGAAGAAAAATCAGAGTTTGTTTGAATTTTCTTGAACCTGTCCAACTTCTCCACACACGGTACAACTTGTTCACGGTACAAATTTTCTATAGGAAAAATCCAATCGTGTAAGCCCGCCACACACCATAGGATTTTCCCTATGGATTTGTTGAAGGGGTTAGAAAGTAATGCTTATTCGATGACTGCCTTCTGGGAAGATCTTTTCTTCGACAGAGGTTTCGCATTCTTGTATCGCCAGGGGCAAAACCTGGAAAACTCCCAAGCACCCGCCTCGACTATGCATGTAGAAGTACAAGATTCATCTCCCGTCAGTCACAAAAGCGGCTGGTATCGAACCCAAAACCTTTCAATTTGAAGAACACTCGCTCACAGCTAGCACATAATTCTAATTTTTTGATTTCAGCAATTTGAACGCTTTACTTTGCAGGATGAGCGACAGTGGAATATCACGGTCGAACATAAACCTAAAAATGTATTATCCAAACATGTAGTCACCATTTTTGTTGTAAATAATATAATACAAGTAATCGCAAAGAAACATTAATACAGTCTCTTTTCGTCTGTAAAGCTGTAGTCTTCTAAAACGTCCGCAAATTTAACACCAATCGTCTGCTGCGCTGCCTTCTGATTGGTGGTTGTGTTCAAGCTGTCCAAAATCTATAAATACACTATGTTCTGTTGTCTTAGTTTAGCACCTCATGCGATAAGTATTTCAAACTGATTTGTTTTGTCTTTTTCTTCCTTCAGTTACCTCATACCGAGCGCAAAGACCCCTGGGTCGCACTCGATTTACGTGTATATAGTTGTTGTCTTAGTTTAGTATATGTATAATTTCTTTCTTTGTAACTTGCTTCATTAAATATTCTTTTTGCGAATCCTAGACTCATGTTCGTTTAACAAATTTCAACAATTTTAATAAAAAATGTTTTTATTTTTATTTATTTATTTTTTTTAACATCAAAGTCTTTAAAAAATGAATAAATAAATAAATAACTGAAGTGATAAAAGCTATCCTGGGAAGTGCGATATGTCGACAGCTGGATTTGTTATTAAACAGAAACATTAAATTCCAATTTCATCCAGCGATGTTCTAGAAGTTTTTCAGCCAAGTCTTCTTTTTTTTTTTTTTTTTTTTTTTTTTAAAAAAAATTCTGAAATCGATAAGGCATGTGGTAAGACTCCCATTCAAGAGTACAAACTCATCAGATGATAATGATCCCCACCAGATTCAAGAGTTCCGCAAACAAAGAGTCAACACTGTGGTGGACAAAAACAAAAGACACGCGCAGCTAAATTCTCTCGCACGTAGCCATCATGCGCCTTGCGTCCCTAATAAGGCTCCTGTAAAGGGGAACTGACCATGCAGGCTTTAGCTGTCTCTACAGCACTCCTTAAACATACAGAATATATTTCTTAATTAATTAGTTCGATTTATATATATATATATAAAAAAACAAATCTTTTAACTTGAAAAATTCGTTCAAGAAATTTATTAAGTATTATAATTATCATTGCATGAACAGCACTTCCAAAATGATTCTTAATTGAAATAAATTTTAATTTTAATAAAAATTAATCCTTATTTTAGTAAAAAAATAGATTTTAATATCTTAAAAACCAGTTTTAAAATATGTCTTTAAAATACGAAGAAAATTTTCAATACTATGCTAACTAATTGATAAAATTTCTGTACATAAAATTATGCGATATAACAATTAAAATATACTTTTTGTCTCAGTACTTTTAATTCTTGATAATATTTTGAATCAATGAACAATATACAGTGCATCAGTTTGGAGAAAAAAATTATTTTTAATAATATATATTGTTTGACTGAAAATTTCTGATTATATTAGATATACATAATTTTATTTGAATTTATGTGTGTTTTGATTTTTAATTTAAGAAATTTGCAAAATAATTTTGTTGTCTGTATTAACGTTCCGTTGTTCATCAGATATTTGCATTGATAATGCTATGGCATACAATTTAGTTATCTAAACTGAAATTAGATGAAGACTTATTAACAAAGGTCTTCTAACTTTGGAATAAAAAAAAATTGGTTTTATATATTGTATAAAAATGAAATGTTATGAACTATCAATTTTACGTTTTGTGATTTAAATTTTTTACAGTAAAAATTATTTTGGTTTACCTTAATGGTCTTAATGATATAATTTAAAAAGCTATTTTAAGTGCAAAATTTCCCATAAGTTAAAATTGTTTTTCACAGGAATTTTTCTGAAATAAAATTTTCTGTTTAATCTGTGGTAAATGAAATGTTTAAAAAGATATCATTGTGAAAAATCAGGTGAATTGATCCTAAATTAGGAGTGTAAAGTCTTACCCAATTATTATTTTGAAATAAATAGCTAAAGTTTGTAAAGTTAGTAATATTATAGAACTTTTGAAAATATGTTAAAATAAGTTATGGCATACGTTCAACACCAAAGGATCAACAATTTATAGAATCTTTCATAAAAAAGCTAATGCACAATTAATAGGAAGTAAAAATGTTTTTTTTAATTGGTTAACAAGCTAGGGGGAAAAAAAAAACTTAAAAATTTTGTAAGACATTGTTACGTTAAATCATTAAAATGAATTTTCTTAAAAGTTAAAAATTAATTGATAAATAAATAAATACCCCGACTTCAAAACTGTAATATCCGGATCACAAGGCCTACAGTGCCCATATCTGTTTTCCTAGCCGAGGGCCCTGCGGTGCGAAGCATATGTCGCGGTTATGTGGTCAGTCTAAAGCTAAATCCCTTTAGATTTTATTGATCCGTGTTTAGATCCCAAGCATAATTGGTACTCAGTTAATCGATCGACTGAAAGGATGAAAGATTGAGTTGACCTAGCCTGAGAATCGAATCTTGGATCTGTATCTTGGGAGCACTAAGTCACCGCGCTTAACAAATGTAAAAGTTTGGGTGAATTTTGTCTTACAGATTTCCATGGAACAGAAGTCTATAGAGAAATGTGGGACTGAAAGATGTTACTCAGCAGTAGAAAAAAAATTAAATCAAAAACTTTATTAGAACTTCCAACATGCCTTATCTCATACGGTGAAGATAGAGAGAGGAAGAGGTTGCCATTCAAATACTTTTAACTATTTCTGCATCAATTGCAAGCTGTGAACGTTCATTTAGCAAAATAAAATTAATTTTGACTTATTTATGATCCACCATGAGTCAAAACCGTCTAAGTGATTTAACAATTTTAAGTATAAAAAAAGAAAAATTTGAAATGATCAACTTTGATAAAATAATTGGTCACAATTCGCTTCAGCAAAGGTAAGAAAAAAGTGAATAGTGCAGTATATTAGACTGCGAATAATTACATCTGCTTATGTCTATGATATGTAACGAATTATTTCCCGTTTAAATTTTTTTATGTTTTTAAAAATAATTGTATTAGTATTTAAAATCAATTATGTCGCTTTTTATAATTAATTCTAAATTACACAAATCCGGTTATTCTAATGACACTTTTCCGAATTCAATATAAGTGTTTTTTTAAAATTAGAATTTTGTTTAAATTTAAAGCTGAGCTTGATTCTTTAAATTAATATATTTTCGATTATTTTACAGAGTAGGTACAACATTGTTATTATTTATATTGTATTCTCTTATTACAATTATTCTATTTATTATAATGTATCATATATCGCTATATTATTATATTTCTTTTATTACTTAATATATTTTATACCCATATTTATATTGTAGTATTATTTTCTTTTCAAGGGGTTGCCAAAATAGGTATCGTACCCGGGCGCCAATTATGCTCACTGCTGTAATGAGATGTTAATTTTAAACTTAATTACATTTTATAATTTTTTACAGTAATTAAAAAATATTATTTATCTTAAGAATAGTAATATTACTTTTTAACACGTAAGTTTCTTTATCAAAATAAGCAAACTCAGACTGTGCAAAAAGGGCGATTTTAAAGAAAAATAGCAAACCGTAAACATCATAAAATGGTTTCGACTATTAATGGTTTAAACGTTGCCGTTTTGATTATTTAATGACTCACAAAATATTCTTATGGTTGATGTCCAACGTTTGGTAGCAAAAAATTCTGAAAAATTTGCTTTAAATTCCTTTATTTCTCAAGGCAATTAGCAAAAATCTCCATAGAGATACATTATGGTCGCCAAGACAATTGCTTAATTTGTGAAGTTTATGCACAATTGTCATCCAATATGAAATTTTGTTACAATTATTAACCTTAAAATTAAGTTACAGTTATTAATTGTTAAGAGTATCAAAATAATTGTTGAATTTTAACCAAATAAACGATGTCATTTTTATGATTTTGTAATGTTTTATTTTGAAAATACATAAATAAACTATAATTAAGAATTTCATATAAATTATTTTCATCAGACAATAGAATTTTTTTTGAAATATATATATATGTAAATTTATTTATTAACTTTTATGTATAACTAAACAAACACAACATTATTACTCATTAAAACTATTATTAACATTTTATACCAGTTAAAACTCAACAAAATATCCAGCACTTTTCTGAATTTTTGAAATCACAAAATTATTTCCATATATAAATAATATCTGCAACATACATTTTATAATTGTCTATGATGTGCTTATTATTTTACAAATTTCAAAAAAAAAAAAAAAAAAAAAAAAAAAATAACAAACATTAATCTCTTATTGATGACTATTATTTTGAAATTTTAAAAATAATACAAAAATACTTGGTAATAAATAAAAATAATACAAAAATACTTAAAATACTTGGTACAAAAATTATATTTAAGAAAATAAATTAGGTGATTAATAAAATAATTATCAAAACATTCATTGTAAATATTGAATAAAAGTATTATTAATTTTATAAAAGCAATTATTACACTAAAAATATTTTATCATTAATGCGGAAATTAAATAAGTTGATTATTCAAAAATTGAAATGTTAATTATTTTTCATTTTAAATATACACAGTGAAAGAAAGAGCCACGATTTTATTTACATAAATACAATTGGTACAAAAACATCTACATTTTATAAAATAATTTTGTCATATTTTCTGAAATCTTGTAACATTTTCCATATTTATATCTAAATGATCCTCTTTATAAATATATCAAAACTTCCAAAATGAATTTAAAAAAAAAAATGGTAATAAGTAATGTTACACATATATACAAACAAATATGTAAAAATTTTATAAAATTAAAAATTGTCTAAAACAAATTCTCTAGAGACATAAATTAAATTTAAAAAATAGCTGATCACTTATTAGAAAATTTATTTAGCACGTTTCATATTATAATTATACATATCTACTGCTGAAACACAGACATGAAATATAAAACTTAATATACTCTTACAAATCTTTAATTATACAATTAATATAAATCAGATACTTTTAATACAAACTAAATAAGTTAAAATACGATTCAAAGCAAAAAATATGTTTTGAATTTTAAAAAAGAATTCTCTTAATTGCAAAATTATAATTTGCAGTTGTATGTATTTACAATGTTTCATAAATATAATACACATTTTGCAAAAGATCACCAAATTTTACCAGATTTGGCGACTATTTGCGATTGGCTAGCTGAGACCGTAATACTCAGTTTAGTCTTATTTTTTTTTAACACATAATACGCGGATTATGTATAGGAAAATACGGTATAATTTACATTATTGACTCCATAAATATTTTACCCATTCAGTAGAGAAAAGTCAGGCTATAACGGAAAGAAAGAACATTGTTTAGCTGCTTGCAAAATGTAAATTCTCCTTCAAAAAAAAAAAAAAAAAAAAAAAAGTTTTTTTGATAAATAGGAAAATTTAAGAAACAATTATAAATTGAAAAAAATTACAAAATTTCAACAGGTCTAAATATGCCCTTGTGGTAAAACCGCGAAATATTCAAGTTCGATACCCTCCATTGCTGAGCAACGGGTGATTTTCTTATCTTCGCATGCATATATATTAATGTCAAAAAAAAAAAAAAAAAAAAAAAAAAAAAAAAGCGTATTTCCGCAATACTTATTAAACTGGGTGACAAATGAAACACTTATCCCTTTTCATTCATAAGAAATTATTTGGAAAATAAGGTTCCTACAAATTACTCAGGTGACAATTTTCATTAAAGAGAGAGAAATATGTGATCAATGTTTCAGATTTTAATCTTATAACCTCAAAATAAAACCAAAAAGAATTTAATTTATATCTTTATTAAAACAAGATAAAATTTTTGTTTTTGATTTATCTGGCATTAAATCGAATTTAACCATTAAAATTTTAAAGATTTTTCTTGTAGAAATGGTAGAAGGGATATAAATTTGAATATCAAAAATTATAATTAACTTTATCTTCAATTAAGTTCTCTGCAAAGTTCTTGTGCGACGCGTAATAAGTTTAGTCGTTGTAATAGACACGGAAAGAGTTAAATTCCCTCTACGGAACTCTTCCCACTTCAAGAAAGAATGCAAAGGCCAATTGTTTTTCCCTATCAAAATTCTTTCTATGCATAACCGAGGAGAGTCATCACTCACCGTGCAACAGCCTAGGCTGGGCCGAAGCCTCTAAACCAGATGCTTCCAACCACTTCTACCAGCAGCTGAATTCTTCCAGTATTTTGTTCTAAGGACCAGACAGTATTCTTCTACTGTATCTAGCCAGCGAAGTTTAGGTCTTCCTCTTCTTGTGTTATATGGTCTAGATTTCCCGTAGCATATTGCTTAACCGGATGGCATGTTCAATCCATGTGAGTCGGCTTTTATTAATTCAGTGAACAACATCTGACTCTTTGAACACTATATCAATTCAGTATCTCATTTTCGATGCCAGATACCATCCCCTGGAATTTCACCAAAAATACTCCTCAGGATCTTGTGTTTAAGGAAATTTTTCCTCTCACATTCATGGCCCATGTTTTAGACGCATGAGTCAGCACAGGACGAATAAGGATTGTCTTTATGGAAAAAAAGCAGGATCTTAGTGAATGCTTTAATCCATGGAAAGCTTTATTTGCTGTAATTTAATCTCTGGAAGGATCTCAATGGTTCTGTTTAGATAGCCTTCAACTGTACTTGACTTAAAAGCTTCAATTGAAAGGAAAGTTGGCGTGAAAGCATTTTTTGTATTAGGCATACGTTTAGTTTCACCTTGATTAACAATAAGGACGACAATCAAAGGGAGTAAAGAAACATTATTATAGACATTGGATTTTCTTTCTTTCCATATTCCCTCAATGCAAATAACAAAATAAATAAAATACGATATTCGCTAACTTTCCTCCATTGTTGATAAGTTGTTCTGGGCTGTTACAGCGTAAATGTTCCTCATACACAGGTAACAGGAAAACGCGTATGATTGATTTCAGGATACAATGTGCAATGATTTCATAATTAAGTAAATCTTTTTTAATGATTACCCACCTTATTTGATTTTGTTAAAATCTGATCTGGGTTCGAGAGTTCACTTTGCGGTAGTAGAAAGCAATTTGATCAAAGTTAATAATCGTTCATTTCCCCCGGTAACTAAGTTTGGTTTTGGCACAGACAGTCTTTCTTTTAGCACACGAGAGTTAATTAGACAGGGACAATACAGTTAAAAGTAGATTCTGAAAGTCTTACTTGAAAGTGCATTCTTAAGTCTTCCGGAGTGGGATTCGAACCCACGAACTATAGCCAGAGCGTAAACAATTGGCTCTGCAAATTGGGGAACATTTTCCAAGAAAAGCTACAATATTCATGAAAATAGTGAAATTGATAGGCTAGTTAATAATTTCAATATTTTCTTACACTTACTGAAAGTAAACAGATTTGGTAAAAACTTCTTGAACTTTGTGCTCATATTTAAAATTCATGAATACTAATTACATTAGTATAGAAGCTAGCAAAATATATATTATTTCTACATTTAAACTAATAATAGAAATTGATTAATATTAATTTGTTAAAAATATTAATCCTTCTTTATAAATGAGGAAGACTATTTTCAAACGGAAAATGGAGAAGAGAGAGAGAGAGCTACTTTAAATAACATGGTATATGTTTCTTGAATACAACTGTACGGAAGGTAATTTTAATTCTCTTTATACTTTATCATCCGTTTATTAGGTTATTAGTCAACTAATAGCAGATATGCCGAAGAAGGGCACAGAATAAAATTAATAAGTAAAATAACATGACATGTTAATAGTAAATTTTATTTGAAGACAACTTTTAATTCCAATCTCACAATATGAATTACACACAAGTAAAATAAACCTGTTATTCCCGCTTAAACTGCAATATCTGATAACGTGAAGAATGCTGAGAATTTTACTCACACTTTGACAAATGAATGATTGCAAAAATAAATGGAAAAGCAAAAATATAAAGCTTTGTTGCTCAAAAATGCGACTTGTTTGTACACTATGTCTGATCCAGAAGGATAACTGTCAGCAAAATCACTGCATCATAAATCTTTGACTTATCAATATATTTATTGATATACAAGAATATTTGAAACATTTTTGGAGAAAACATATTATTCATGCATGTAGTTTTAAATAACAAATATAATGATAAGCTAAGTCCAGTCTTCATGTAAAATAAAACTACATGACTGAATTATTTATTGAAAATTACTTGTTATTCAAAGATCTAAAAATATATCTTTAAAAATGTATAGCTTAGTATAACATGCATGCACACGCACATACATATATATTGAATTTTGTATTTCAAATGGAAACTAGAAGAGAGCAATAACTCAGAATTATTTCAAATATATTATTGATTCATTTTGATTCTTTCACTGAAAAACTTTTTAAGTACTTTTATGATTTTCACACATATTTTCCTTTTTACAGGCAGTAAAAGTTCTTACTAATTTAGATAGTTATTTTTCTCATAATTTAAGAATGTGCAAAGATATTTTCAATTTGAAAGCAGCAGTGACCAAATGTTAGATTTAGACTGGGGCATTGTTTTTTCTTTTTACACGAAACCATATATTTTTTAACATGTCGACAACAAACACACACATCCAGAGTAATAACAATTTTTCTGAAAGATAAGTAAAAGACCGATAACACAAATATACTAAAATAAGAAAATTCAAATACATTTTCATGAAATACTATTTTTTAGTTAGAAACAATTGTTTAATTAGTGATATAATTAATAACATAATAAATCAATGTAATAAGAGCTTTTGCTTAACATAGTGCTAATCATTATTATCCAATAATGCTGGCAAATGCTGGAATTTCAATGTATTGAAACAAAAAATGTGTGCATATTTCTATAAAATTTTAACAATGCTGATCTTGAGAATAAATCTGATAACAGTCACTTGGTTAAAAATTACTCTGAATTAATGTAAAATATTAAGTTTGGTTTTGTTGTTGATCAACAACCTTGATTTTAATTATTAGTAAAATTCATAGAAATATAAAAGATAAGGAGTTTTAAAGTAAACATTATTTTTATTTTGGACCAAGCTATTAAAAATATTGCAAAACTCTGTGGAAAAATGCTTTCAATAACATTAATAAAGAGAAATTATTGAAATAAATATTTAATAAATCAACCATTGGAGTTTGTTTATATGTTATTTTTTGATGTTTGCATCTCAAATTATGCAGCTCTTTTTGAGCACAAGACAGAGATGAAGTCTTTTAACTTTCATCCCTAAAAACAAACATATTTAAGATGGCCATTTAAAAGAATGTTCAATGTCTCATATGTAATGAAATGTTTGCTACTGAAGCATTTTTAAAAATGCAATATTATTTAAAAATGCTGATGTATTACTGTGTATTTAAATTTTCAAATAGTTAATGAACAAGTTATTAAATTCATTATTGAACAGTAAATAATTAAAAATAAATATAAGTATTTAAAATCTATAACAGTGAAATAAATCTGTTAAACTTCTTCAACATTATAGCAACATGTAATTTCATGAGTAAATATCTTCATTATAAATTTAATAATTACAGACCAAACTTAAAACAAATGACAACAGCCAATATAAATTAACATAAAATATTTATTCATAAGAATGAAATATAACTTATAAAATTTTTCAAGTAATATCACATTTGAATCGCTAATAAGTAATAAATAAATAAATAATTAACAATACATTTTCATAAAATAATGTACAAAATTATTATAAAACCCAATATATCACACTGTTAAAATTAATCATTGAAATATAAAATTTTAAAATGTAATTGGCATGCAATAATTACTTATCAAAAACATTTCTATAACTTGCCCAAAACTTTGAAAATAATTTAATAAATAATAAATTGTATAAATAATTTATACAAACAAAGCACGCTTAATCAATAATTCCCATAACAAAAAACATTGCAAAATCAAGATATCATATGCAGGGTGCTATAATGGCTGTTTACTTAAATGAGGATGAAACACTGACTGATAATTTATTATGTGCAATGAAATGTTTATGCAAGAACATAGATTATTTTCACAAAACTTAATTACAATATTTTAAGCTTAAAGTTATTTCAGAAATACATTAATATTTAAAAGAACGTAGACATATTTTGGGAAAATAGAAAGGGATTTATAAATTTAATAGCTAGTTCAATTATTCCCACATTGTCATAAAAGGTTTTTATAATAAATTTTCACAAAATAGATTTACAGTTCAAAAGAAGATGTTAAGTCTGGTGTAAAGCCCAAACAGAAAACTTAATTGATGTGTTGGCTTATTACATATTGATTAAATGGAATGTTTAATACCTGTTCAAGAGGAAATAATCAATCCATGCCATTATTGAACAGAGAAAATCCTTGTATAGAATTTGCCCATCCACCACTTGTGGGAAAATTTTTTCAAAAATAGTATTTTATATTCACAAACGAAGAAATAAAGTAAACAATTAAGCACCAACCAAACAGATAAACAAGTAGAAAATGGAAATGAAAAATTATCTCCTGTTGTTAAATAGTGGCTGGTATCAAATCTCGGACATTCTACTACAAAAAGCATGGCTCTATTACAAAAACATAGTAGGCTCTATGGATGGACTATGTTTTTGAATGCACATACAAAGAGGATGTAAACATTAAATTCAAATTAAGGGATGCTGGAAGCAGGGAAAACATTCTCTCAATTCCTTATTGAATTAAAAAACATCTTCCTAAAAATGGAATAACATTAATGATATAAATTAACAATAATACTGTCTCCTTTTCATCAAATTTTGGAAGGTAATTAATTTTTTTTTCAAGATGCTCTTCTGTATAACTGCATGTATTTCATAAATGATTAATTACACTATTAGAAATTTTTTAATTATTGTTTTTTTTTAAATGAGAAACACACTATCCATTTTTATATGGATACTTGGTTTCCTATTACATGTAAGATTAAAAAAGGAATAATTTAAACAAAGTACACAGTAAACATATGAATGTAATAAAAAATCAATAAAAACTATACAAAATAAGAAATTGCATGGTTTTACCACTGATAGTTTAAATTAGAGCCTTATTTATCTATATAGAAGTTTAGTTAATTATAAAAAATTACAAAACATCTTAAATTATTAAAAATATTGATATTGATATACCAAATTACTATATATGGTTATTTGACGAAACCATTTTGGAAAACGATATAATATTTCGCTGTCATCATTACTTTTTTCAATTTTTACAATAAATGATGCTTTGCTTTCCATGTTGTAGGCAAAATATTTTTTAAGTACACAAACCTGTATAAATTAAAAGTATTAAAATAGTATATGAATTATGTAAGTATATTTATAATCTTATTAACATATTATACAGATAAATATTTTTTTCAAATTACACCCGCCATTGTCTTTTAAAACATGAGACATCTTACAATCCACTACAATATTAAAGAAGTTACCCATTCAGTAGAGAAAAGTCTAACAGAAAACTAACAAATAACAACATTAATCAATTAAAAACTTTTTGAATATCAAATTGGTATGTTGAGTATAATATTTATTTCAAAATTAATTGAAGTTTCTTTAGCAATTTTGATCGTTGCTGTATTCTTGTCACAGATGGAAATGATAAAGAAACAAATCATTAAAATACTTTTTGAAAATTTTTGAATGTACAGAAAAATCTATTCAAGGCACATTGCGAAAAATAGTGAAGTTTATAATTTAAACATTTTAGAAAAATAATTTAATAATTAGAAGAAATACAAATAGTAGGAAAAATATTTATAAATAAATTTCATTATTGGATATTAAGATTTAAATATAATCAAGAATATAATTCTTGTCCAATGAGAATTATATATCCTTAACATTAAACAACAACAAAATTTAAGATAGTTCAGCAGTTGACTGTAATAATCTTCACATTTTATCATGTCAAACTTTTGCTAATGTTACAATTGTTTCTTATACCTAGTTATTCAGACAAAATCAAATCATCTTCGTAAGTACAAAAACTTCAAGAAAAACCAAAAAGCAAGAGACTCTTGATAATAAAAGGAATTTTTACAGCTTCTATGAGCCATATGAACAGAGTATGAAGTCTGATTTATATACAGAGTGTTTGGTCTCCTAGCTTTAGCTGGGCATAATGGAACAGCCTTCATGCTCAAGGTGACCCTAAAAGGAGATAGTGTTTGACATACCCTACCCATTCCACCTAGTGACACCTCTTTGCCATGTTGAGGAGGTATAGGAGGACTTGTGGAGGAAATAACAGCTCCTCAACACATGCTAATATTTTATACTATCTAGATTCCTATAATTATGTCACGTTCAATTACTTTATCCAGTTCTATTATTAATCAGTTTCTCTCGCTTAGAATATTCAAGAATTATTAAAATTTAACTTCACTTATACTTACTGAAAATTCTGTCTTTTCTGGTAAAAAACCAAAAGGTCTAGTAGCTAGTTCTAACAGCAGTAAGTACTCATGCAATAAAATAAAAGCGTTAAATAATAAGTGCAGAAAAATACAGGAAATTATAAATTTGATTACAAAGATACAAACATCCAGAATAAGAAATATTTTTCAAAAGAGGTATGCTTGAAATCTTTATCAGTGAATTGACTCATGCCATCAGATGTTAAATATTTAAAATATGTTGCCCACACTTTTTTACTGCAACAACAAAGGTCTGACACTTTTATGCCATTAGTTATATCTAAGAAACAGACATTTGTAGTTGCTGGCAACAGCTGCTGTATAGTTGGGGCATTGTAATGCCTAAAAATACATTTTCTCAGAGGTTTATGCAATGTGATCCATTGGCTCCTAATTATTTCAGATTTTCAAATATTTAACACTATTTTTGCCATAAACTTGTGAGTAGAGGTTTTTGATTGATTAAATTGGAAAGAAACTTTATATCATAGGTTTTAATGATTTTTAGAGAACTAGAGTATTGTACAATACATTGCAAATTTAATTAAATATTCAGCCGAACATTAAAAAAAACTATTAGAAACCAAATTTTAGAAAAATAAAAAGAATTTAAATCATTTGCGCTGATTTAAACAAACTATAAAGTAGATATTTTGTCTTTTTTGTTTTGCTTTTTCTTCAGTTCTGTTTTCATTGTGCTGAATTTTGGAACCAATATTGCTAAAGATTTGAAAACTAATTATTTAGAAGGAGTAATTGTTATAATTGTGAAACTTCTATACAAATGAAAAAATTATAATTAAAAATTATTTATAATTTATCACAGGTAAAAATCCTGAATAGATTTTTCTCATCCTCAACGATTCTCTGATATTTGACGGTGAACGTCGCTGTGTTTGCTACCACTCAAAGAATGCAATTTGAAGGCATGCAGCAAATTCGCTGACAAGTCATAATTTATGAAGCTGTCTCAATACGATGTAATATAGATGAAACATTATTGGACATCCTGCATATTTTAAACCAATGAGAATTGCAATAAAGTGGCATCATTATGATTTCAACTGGAATGAAAGAAGCAACTACTTTGTGGGTAGTAAAATCATGTGATAATTTACACAAATCTAATATCAACTTTAAAATCAGTGATTCTAAGTGATAAATTGTTGACTCCTCAGAGACCAAACATTAAAAACTTCAATTTTGATGAAAATTATGAATTATCAAATGATTATCATTGATTAGCTAACTATACAGGTTGAGTGATATGTACAAGAACTGGATACCTCAAAGTAGAAATGATTATGAAAAAATTGAAAAATACTTAGTAAAGGTTTCACATTACAATTGTGATGATAAAAATTATAGCATTGTTTGTACTTCCAATAAAACAGCAATATCTAAATTAACATTAAAATATATCTGCTTTCCTGGAAGAAAAATTAAAATCTGAAAGATTTCTAAGAATTTAAGTTCAATAATATTTATAAACATTGAGGTACACTCCATATACTATTCTTATATGCCAAGATAGATTAATAAAGCAAAATTTTCTTACCAAATTTTAAAATTAATAATTTTTTTCATAGGATTTTCAAGAAATTTTTTGTTGGGAAATAAAACATAGAGGATTGAAATGTAGATTAAGGATTGCTTTAGCAAACAAATAATATCCAAGAGTATTACACTCAAAAATAATCTTGACTTAAAAATGTAAAATAATGATAAAAGAAATATTGCTTTGATGCAATTCAATAACTTTTTCTTCTTTAAGCATACAAATTTTTATATTGAAGACACATGAATTTTAGGATATAATAGATTCCAAATTCCATATAAATAAGGATTACTTTTCACATGAAAGAAATATTTATGAAAATCAGCATAAATGTATAGACCTTTTTATAAATTATAAGGTAGTACATACCATTCCAGACAATATTCTATTTAGTAGTAAGTAATTCCAAAACTTAATCCCTTGGCACGATCAATGATTTGTTGCTCTCTATCAAAAATCTCAGAGCTGATGGGAACAAACTGTTGGACTTGAAATTCTGCTAATTTTCTTTTCCCTTCTAAGTCATTGTGCATATTAGTTAAGCATTTTATTATACTGGATTTTAAACAATCTGAAAAATTTGAACATTTTTAATAGAAGTGCAATTTTCTTATGAACACTCAGAAAAGCGATATAACTCAAAGAAACAAGGCAAAAAAAAGTTCTGTTGAAAACTTTATTAAGAATTATAATATAATAAAGAAAGAGCATAAGAAATAAAAATTATAATATAGTTGGTAAGGATTTCTCTTAGACTAAATATATGTAATTGCATAAATTCAACAATAACTCTCATCTAATTAATTAGACCCATCAATATTCCTGATTGATTCTTATTTATAAATTTTTATTTAATATTTATTAAAAAAACATTTTTTAATAAATAAGATTATATATATATATATGTATGAATGTATGTATGTATGTATATGTATGTATGTATGTATATATATATATATATAAACTAGTTGTGTATAAAAATAATTATAGAAAAGGCATGCTTTGTGAATACTTCCTAAATCAAATAAATCATGGGTTATAAGGAGCATTTCTACTGCTAGGAAAATAAAATACTGTACTTTTAAAATTCACATGTGAATATTGATAATAATTGTTTATCTTTATGAACAATTTTAAGAAATTAATTGTAACTCACAGGATTTTAGAAAAGCAGTGAAGTTAATCTAAAAGAGCACAGAAAAAGTTAATATAGCCTTTCACACGAAACTTTAACTATTAGTCTGAATGCAGGAAATTTTTTCTGTTTGAATCAGTATAATATAAAAAAAAAACAGTAAATTTAATACTTTTAAAAATAAATGGAAGATGACCTAAATTAACTTATTGTTAACTTTTTTTTTAACAAAAAACTTCATTCTCAAATAACTCCAGATATCAATAGAATGGATTTTCATTAATTTTATTTTTTTAAGGTTATATGAGAAATTTTGTAGCTTCTTAATATATTATGAACTTAATCAATGTTTTCTAAATAAAAAATGTGTTATATTAGCACAGCAAATCAACTTTTTTCCCATTACAGTTCTAGGGTATCATAAACACAATGTAACATATTAGACAAGGAACAGTTCCAATTAAATATTGGAAAACATTTCTCAACATGATTGGAATTTCAGTTCCAATTAATTTAAAAAAGTGTTGAAGATAATTAAAATTTAGACTGATTAGAATGTAGAATAATACCATTATGTTAGTTAGATACCTATCAAGAAAATTTAAATTGTAATTTTTTTATAATTATTAACATTTTTAATAGTATATTTTCTTTTGAGTAAATAAAGAAAAAAATTTGATCCATAGTGAGATGGGATTTAAAATTTATATGACTTTTATCCATTGTTTGGGATAAGAATTTGAGTTTGAAATGTTTGCTTTAAACAATGGAATAATAATATGTGTAAATAAAGCTTTTTAATTTTTTTACAAGCAAATTTTTTTTTAAAATACCAATTTGAATAACTTTCCAGCTTTTGATTGCTTCCAATATAGTGCACATATTCTAAACTACTTTCTCATCTCCTTGAGTCCTTTATTCATCAATGTGAATAAATATATAATTTTGTTAGTAATATTTGATTTAATACACTTAACACTGATGTAATCTAATTTATTGAAATCAATTTTTGTCTAATATGTATAGTAATTTCAATAAAATGAATTTGAAGAAAATAAATAATTAATTTATATGATAATGCATGAGATTTTTATGCATGTTTTTGAATACATTTTAATAATCCAACAATATATTCCCAATTTTTAAAAAAATTTATTTAAAATTTAATTTAATTAAAATTTAATTTATTTAAATAAATATTCTACTGCAGTAACTTCTATGTTGTGAGGGAAAAAAAAAAAAAAAAAAAAAACAGTCATTAAAGGATTCAATGATGTTTTGATGCATAAGCTATATTATCAGTGCCATGTTTTGTCAAAGAAACTTTGTTTTTACATATTATTTTAATCACAGAGACTGGTACAAGAGTGAGAAAAATCAATAAAATAGGGAGATATCATCTATTTCCTTGGTAACTAACATACTAAAGCAGGACAAAAATAATTGGTGAAGCACTCATCAAATAAAATACAATAATACATTAAAAATATTTTTGAAAAACTATCAATTTAAGGTACCATCTAATTTGCAATTTACAACAAATGGATATGGTGGCAATGGTCCCCAAGACGTTAGTACTTTAACTTCATTTGCAAAATGCGGATTTCTTTTCAGAAAGAGTGATAAGCAGTTAGCATCAACAGCCGCAGCATCTACCTTCTTTCCAATTACCATCTTTATTGACTCTAGATGTGAGCCTGGAATATAAAAAAAAGTAGAAATATGAATCATTCTGTAATTACAGAAGCAAGATGCATACTTCCATTAAATTTGAACCATAGCATCTAAAAAACGGCAATAAGTGTTTGACATAACGTTAATATTTTATTAAGGAAACAGGTATGTTTAATGTAAGAACTTAAATCTTTGATTAATTTTGCAATTTTCAAAAAGTAATAACTAAAATTCAAAAGGTAAAAACAATATCTGGAAGAGTAGAGATTATAAAATTCATTGCCTTTTAAAGTCACTGGAAATTATATATTACATCCTTACATAAATACTGAACAAAATATAGGCACCAAATTTGGAAGAACCAAATGTTGAAAGTTAGAAAATACTTATGATGCAGTGTAACTGAAAAGAAGAATTTGATGAATCTTGTATAATTTTTATTCTCAAAATTCAATCAAAGAGGCTTGAAATATTATTTTTAAGAAAATTAAACTGACTTTTAAGTGTATGATGAAATTAATAAATGTTTATAATTTTTTCCTAAATTAATTTTGTATAGGTAAAAAGCATGCAGTAATAAGACTATGAAAAAGACTTATAAATGTGGGAGAGGGCTTTTAGAACTTAAAAAAATCCAAATATTTTTAGCATTTTTAATATAAAGTTATATTTCAGAAATATACTCTTTTCATAAAATTATGAAAGATAAATCAAAACACAGATATTAAAATAATTAAAATAAAAAAAATTGAAAATTGTTAAATAAAAATATATGCTTATTAATTGCTGTAGTAAATATTATATTTTAATAATAACTGAGACAACCTTACACCAAAAAACAATTTCATATCATTAAAAAAATCTCTTAGAAATAAGGAATTGCATTTAAAATGCTGGTTGAAATGCATGTTGTGAGAATATATATATATATAATTCTTAATATCTAACTATCACCAGTTTTTGCATGTTTAACTGGAAATCATTGTCAACTCGCATTTAGTAACTAAATAAGAAAATATTTAAAAATCATAAAATAAGCTCCATAATGTATGTATGTATTTTAACACATTTTATGTTAAAAATGTAAAAATTCCCTCATGCCAGCCTAGCGAAACAGGCCTTCCCTTTGTGATGTCACAGCTACTTTCCACCCATGCCTAGTTATTTCTGTAGTGTCATTCAAACATGTTAACCTAAAGGTAAATTCCCGGGGCACGACTACACCACTACATATGTATGAATTCTTTGTGACAGTTTGTAATAGCAGGGGCATCACCCGTAGCAGGTGAAAAAATATTATTAAAAGAAATTTCCTTTTTGTCATAAAACTTTTCCAGTGTATCAAATATGGTTTCTCCTTTTGTATCTTTTCCCTAAATGATAGCAAACAACATTTCTTGATATATTTTTTTTTATCTTTGATAAACTTCACATACAACATGACAATAACAATGCTTCATTGGTTGGTAAAGTGGACTCATGCAACTGAATTAGAAATTGACAAGTTTGCAGCTAATTGCACAGTGATTCTTCAAAGTTTTGAATGATTTCATCAGTCTGTCTTTGCACAGAATTGTTACTCAAAGCAATTTTTCAGATAATATCTGTAGCTGGCTTATGAAGCACGGTGATTATTACTTCTTTAACTACTGGTAAAATGAAATATTTCCCAATAGTATGTGGCTTGTCTGTTTTAGCAATCAGCAATGAGATATTGTATGAAGCTCAAAGTCTGTCATCATCTTGTTTAGAAGCTGATGTAACTGGTTTATTTTCAAACTTTTCTTATGGCTAGAAAAAAGATAATATCCTTGTCTTTCTCAGTATGCATTTTACTAAGATGATCTTGAAACTTAGGTTTCATCACTTCATTCGATTTTTTTTTTTTAAACAAATAAGGCAAATTGGCGATGATGAATTTGTGGTAGTTTTGATAAATCCTTATTTTACATAACCCCCACTATACTGCCACCTCTTCTTTTTTTTACACTTGATCCATGTCAAGGGAGCTGCAAGGGATACTGTTGGTTTAAATAATATAAGTTGAAGTAGCAAAATATTAAGGCACACAAACAGTGTTTTAATCATACGTAGTACAAGCTGCAATGAACGATAGAGAAAGTAAAAATGAGTCAACAGTTTATTGCGAGAGAGAAATAGGCTAGTCTCAGGGTTGCAGCGAGTGGTGCATCTTGCAAAATTGGTACATAAACTAGAGAGATATCTCTTTCTCTCAATAGTAATGATTGAAATATGAGAATTCTCGCATATATGACAGAAATAAATTATAAGTGCCATTTTTAAGTCTTTTTTTAAGACTATATTTACTCTTCCCACAGCTCCCAGTGCCATATCAGCACCCCCTAATTTTCTCTAGGTCTTTTATTGCCCCTTTGAAAGCCTCAAATGCCAACAAGAGGGCATTTGAGACTCTCTTAAGGGGCAATGGGCATATCACCCACATTGGGAGCCTATGATCTAGACTTTGTACAGAATTCAGTAAAACTTATAAAAATTTTGCTGTTATTTAGCTTCATGTATTAATAACAGATTCAAAGTTTTCTTATGTAAGATAATAAAATACATTAGATTATTTGCATTATTTTATGTATAACTATTAATCATTTCACTATTTATTAAAGAAAATGTACAATAAGTCAAGTAAAAAAATTTGATTGAACTACTAATATGAATCCGTTATTTTCATATATTTAAAGAGTTCTTAAATGTATCAAATTTTCTACCTAATATACAGATACTCCAATCTGTTAATGTGTTTATATTATAACAAATTGAACCTAGCATTGTGCTCTACATTTATATTTTATAAAAAGGAAGATGTATTTTTCTGATCATGATTTCTACTGTATGATCAATTAAAAAAAAATTATGACACACATCATTATAACTCTATTCTTAACATCTGTATATATAATGAGTATGTAAAGTGAATAGTTTGGTTAAGTATTATACTGCTTGAAAAATCTTATTTTTCATGCTTATTTTCTTCATCTGTAATAATTAGCTAATATAATATATCATCATCAATTGATGTATTATATTAGTTAAGAGTTAACAAAGTTATATGCTATAAATTCAACTAAAAAATTAAATTAATTTGTTAATTTAATTGAAAATGTACAATATCTTAGTTGAAAATGTAGAATGAAGTGAATCATTTTAGGTAGTTATTACAATAAAGTTAACTTTTATGAAAAAATATAGATTTTGAAAACCAAATTTGCATTTTTCGAATGAAAAATGAATATTAAACAGCATCTTTATCTTAAAATAATGAATATTATGTCAACACAATTATATATTTATTATGTATTATTCAATAGAATGTAAAAAGTGCATGCAGATTAGTATATTAATAAGCAATTTATTAACATTTAAAATGTAAATTTTTATGATGAAAATGTTAAGAATTTGGATACTTAATACAAATCTAATTTTCCATATCAATTATGGATTAATTATATTTCAGCTTACAAGTTATTCTCATTTTGTTTTGTTACATCATTTAGAACTGAATTTATGTCTATAAAAGAATTTATAACTATAAAAGTATTTCACCATTGCACTCTTATTTACATTGTATAATTCATAATATTGAACAAAATTATAAAATGAACCCAAAACTATAAAAGTAAACTGCAAAAAGAGAAATCTAAAACCCAGTTTCAATATTATGTATTCTTCTAGTACCAGATTATTCAAATATTTTTTATGTTTAGGTTTAATTCATTAACTGAATGGTATATCTTATTCATGTCAAATTTTTTATCTTTTTTACTTGCAAGTATTATTGTATATCTATATATACCGTATTTTCCTGTATGTAATCCGCAAGCCCTGTTTTTTGAACAAAGGAAAAAAGTGTCGCATAATCCGCAGCAGCTTATAGTCCGCGGAAAATTTTCTGACGAATAGTCGAAAACTTATACTGCAGATAATATGGTGCCAAATAAAATAAGAAATACACATTATGATTAAAAACATAATAAATTCTACAGAAAAAATATTTATAGTGATAAAGATTTGTTTGAATCCACCTCAATGAAAGGTGTGATTAACTGAGATGAAAGCATGACATGGATCAAGATCAGAAAAGATTCTAGCAAATTTTATAGATTTTTAGATTTTAATAACTTTTAAAACAAAGTTAGATACATTATAAAAATAAACTATATTTGTTTAGTTAATAGTTAAATGGAAGAAAAGAATTATATTCTAACTGCAAGTGAAATACAATTTTTCTTTTGTACATCACATGCTGTTTCTCACCTTACATTACACGTTTATCGAATTTTTTTTTTCAGTCATCTTCCCAATAGCTTTCAGTTTAAAATTAGATCAGTAACTTAATTTTTACTTCACTATGAGAACATATGAATTTGAATGTTTTCAAAGCAAAAAACTCAGGTCAAGATAAAATGCGAAATGATGCTAATGAATTGGAATTTTAATATCGTTAGGAGAAACTGAATTTGTTATTGAATGTAATTGGATAAAGTTGATTATAGTTTAAATAATTTAATCGAGTTGTAGCACCATCTGTTATTTATTTTATGAAACACAAACAACTTTTCTTTCAAAATTTTATCATAAGCTTTTCTGACGAAAAATATTTTTTTAACAGATTATCCGCGGCAACGTATAATATGCATAACGAAATTCGGAACTTTTTAAACACATAATCTGGGGATTATATGCAAGAAAATAAGGTAATTCTTATGTATAAACTGTATTTAAATAATTTATTCTACATATGTATCTAATTCATGCTTACTGAAATATTTATAATTTATCAATGTCAGACAGTATGCTTATGAATGTTTCTGTGTATATGACAGCAGACATGACCACCTGTAACTTTAGTTTTCTTTCTTTTTCACTCAAAAAAAGAGGTGTATTATGAGTAGCCCTTGTTAGTGATTTTTATTATATATTTTTACTAATATATGAGTAATCATAGGTTACTAATATATATATATCTACTAATATAAAAATCCTTATGAGCAACTTCCAATTACGTATCTTAAATAATAAATAGTTACTATTTTTAATTATACATTACAATATTAATTATTCTAATACCATCCCTCATTACAACAGATTTATTTGAAATTATAACATATTTGTCTTTGATAAAACAGACAATTTAGATCCAGCAAATAACAGAGAATTTAGATTACAAAAAGCACCGATCATGGATTCATATATATCATTTAATGGTATTTATCAGGTAAGCAGAAAATTTTTATCGCTCTCTCAGGAATCATATCTGTAAATGAAAACTGGCAATAAACTTGCTTATCACTATTGTATTGATCCACTTTTTATCACACATCAGCAGATAATCCAGAAATCATTTATTTTCTGATCAGAAAGAAGTGAACTAATGGATAACCTTTGAAATTTATTTGCATAAAATAAGTTTAAAAGGGAACAATTTGCTTACCTTCCACAATTTTCCCAGTTTGATCAGGTGGTGAGCACAAATTGTTTTATCAAGCACATGAAATGTAATTGCAAGTTCCTGACACATTTTAAAGAAGAATCCTTTTCAATAGCACTTGCCAAATCATGGCTATTTCAGATAGTTGGTGTATTTGATCATGGTGCATTTTAAAGTGATTCACCACTAGAACAGAATTTATGATACTGCCTTTGAGTGGCATATTTTTGGCATGTTTTAGCAGAGTTTGTGAAAAATTTGTACCCATATAACAAACAATCTCCAATAATGTTCTTGTTAACAGCCATTACTAAACTCTCTTAAGATTCACAAATCAAAATCTATAAAACCTTCTTCATGAGCAAATTTTATAAATCATCTGTTTTAAAATACCAAAGGCAGGCTGAATATTATCAATGCAGAGCAATATACAATTTGCCTTATTTAAAAGTGCAAAATTTTTCAGATTACCTGATATTTCCAATACTACAACAAAAAAAAAAATATATATATATAAAATTTTCATATTTGGAAGAGAATTGTTCAAAATATTACCTGAATATAAAATATTCCCAAAGAATGATGCATTTTCTCCCAATTCCTTTAAGCTTGCTAAAGTTATAATGTGTCCACTTAAGGATTCAGAGGAGTTGTAAGCCCATTTGCAGCCACGCAAATCAATAAAATCTTTTATTTTATCACTGAAAAATATAATCTGAATTTCTACATAACTATAAAAACTATTTTGAAATTTATTTATTTTTATAAATTTAAAATTAAAATGATAAGAATGAGAATTTTATATTGATGAATTCCTTAATTTATTTGGTGGCAAATAAAAAATTAATATTTATATACATGGATGTAACATTTGCTACAGACGAGAGAGTTAAGTCTACTAGCAATTAAAATAACAATCAAATTTAAGATAGTATTGGAAAGTTACAGCCGGAATATTAATTTTAAGATTAATTATTATAAATAGAAAATAGATATATTTACATTAATAACTAGAGATTGGCAAAACCATTCATTATTGAGACCAGATTAAAAATTGCTCACTCACTAAGAGGAACCAGTTCTTTTAAAAACTTTCAAGTTCACTCTTCAATGAAAGATTTAAATATATTTCTTAAAATCCAAACTTTATTTTCAATTAAAAATTATTTTATAAATTGACATATATAAATGTAAAACATGAGGTATATTGGAGTTTATTAAGTATGTGAAAAGTAAATAAATAAAATATTACTTTTGTTTGTTTTGTTTAACATTCAATGATCATTTTTTGCACACGAGGGCTAATAAGGTTGGGATCTAGCTTTAAGTGGATTCCAAACCACTAACAACTTTCAAGCCCCAAGTGGCATTCAAACCCAAGAATTATTGAGCTAAATGCCAGAGAGCTACCATTTAACTTCTAGCTTTGCATAAACAAAATATTAGAATGATTTGATTCTATTATTAGACATACTCAGGACACAATTTAAATTATGATTAAAATTATTGACAAGAAAGATGATGATTTAAGTTGTTAATTATTGATGCCACCAGGAATGAAAGAGCAACTCAATATATTTCTTAAAATCCAAACTACTACAAACAACTACTACTACAAACTCTACTAGAGTAGAGAGAGGCAAGTCAATGAGTGAGTTAGAACTGTTAAAAAATAAAACTGGTAAAAAAAAAAAAAATTAAAGGGCGATTGAGTCAAACTGAACATGAAGAAGAAAGTTAAAGTACCAATATTCTATTGAACATCAAGCAGCCACAAAGATATTGCTGACTAGTAGAGTATGAGTGGATTCAATTTAAAAATTTGAGCTGGATAAAGGAGAAATTCCAAAGCACTTCATCTCTTGTTTACTGAGTTGTAGTTCACTCCTCAATAGAAGGAACTAATTCTCAAAAATTAGTTTGCAAAAAGATTATTTACCTCTATTAAAGAAATTTTTGAAAAAAATATGAAATTATATTCAACATATAAGCCACAATTTTTTAATAGGTCTTATATTGGACAGATATATTCCCAAATCTTCAGACAACATGTAAAAATATTAGCAATAATGAATGGTATGCAATTGATGATCATAAAAATTTAGCACAGATTTCATTATTTTTAGAATGATTCATCTTAAAAATGATTGCATCATGATTACAATTTGGATTTCTGATTGTATATTATTTGCAAAAAGAGTAATTTACTTACCATATTCTCCTGTATATAATCCACGGATTATGTGTTAAAAAAGTTCCAAATTTCATGGTGCACATTATACGCCACCACAGATAATGTGATAAAAAAATATTTTTCATCAAAAAAGTTTACAATAAAGTTTTGAAGGAAATGCTGTTTATGTTTCATAGAATAAATAACAGATGGCGCGAATATTCAGTTAACTTATTTTAACTATAACCAACATTGTCCAATTACGTTCAAGAATGAATTCAGTTGTTTTGAAGGGTTATTAAAGTTTCGATTTGAAATGTCATTACACATTCTGTCTTGACTTGAACCGTTTCGCTCTGAAAACATTTAAATTCATATATTGTCATAGGGAAATAAAAATTATTAAGTTACAGAGTAAATTTTAAATTAAAAGCTATAGGGAAGACAAATGAAAAAAACAATGACAAATGTGAATTGTATGGTGAAAAACAAAGTAAGTGCAGTACAAAAAAAATGTATTCCATACACAGTTAGAAAGTAATGCATTTTATTCATTGAACTATTAATAACAAAACAAATATAGTTTAATTTAAAAATATTTCAAACCTCCTCTTAAAAGTTATTAAAATCGGTAAATTTTACTAGAATCTTCTCGGACATTGATCAATATCGTGTTTTCATCTCAGTTAATCACACTTTATGTTGAGGTGTATTCAAACAGATCTTTATCATTATAAATGTTTTTTTCTGTAAAATTTATTATATTTTTAATTATGAATATTTTTTATTTTATTTGGCACCAAATTATCATAATTATTAAGTATAAAATTTGGACTATTCTTTGAAAAAATTGCTGCAGATTATGTGACGCTTTTTTCCATTTTGTTTGAATAAAGGCGCTTGCAGATAATACGCAGCTGCGGATTATAAACAGGAAAATACAGCAATTATAGTTTCTACTCATGAAGTTTATAATTACTGGAATGAAAACAAATATTGCAAAAATTGATGTTATTGACATTAATGATTAAAACCTAGAGGTCAATAGTTGTTTCTTGCTCAAAAGCATTAAAAAACAAATTTTAAAAGGGTGAATCTTTTTTTTATTTTGCTTAATGATCACTCTTTTAACATGAAGAATAATTAGATCGAGACTTAAAGTTTAAAGCGGATTCTGAACTACTATAAACATCTAAGCCCAAAGTGGTATTCAAACCCACAAATTGTTGAAATGAAGGGGAAAACACAAATCATTTGGATACCAGCTTAGCTATTTTTAAAGGTTTATGCCACCTTTCAGTTGATTAAAAACTAAATATTGTAAAAACATTTTTGACAGTAAAAATGTCAAAGATAATAATATAAGAAAACCACAGTTATTTTCCAGCAAATTAAAAGAATATAAGAGAAAAATGTATTCAAGACACATGACTCATATTGCATACAGTTCCCTTATTAAGCTGAAATGAGATATATCAATACATGAAATTACTTTGACTGCTAGCATGGAAACTTCGATATTCCAAAATTATGTAAATAAAAATTTCTCCAGCTTATTATAATAAGGAAAACAGTATTTTACATGTTTAATATATTAAAAATATTTCTTTTTGCAATTTAATTAAATCTAAATGAATATTTATTGTTTCTTTACAATATAACGTGTTTCTGAATTACTTTTCATTGTACTTTGGAAAGAGTAACAGTTAATGAGATATTCTAATTATAATGGCATGGGAATGCCTTTTGTAATTGTTAAAATTCAACACCATTTTTTAACAAGTGTCTGTTCTTTTGTTGAAATTACTTTCCATTCTTAAGCGATTAATTGGAAAAGAGGCAAATATTGAGCAATTTCCAAAAATCTTGTATAAACTAATTTAATTAATTTAATTTTTTATGAATGCAATTCTAATTCTTATCCATACATTCTACCACACTTCTAAGTAGTAAATGGAGATTTGTATATCCTTCTATTTATAATATATAATTACAAAAGAAAAAAAAATAATAAAATGCTTAAATCTATACATACCTTAAATCTTTATGTGTAATAACATCAGCATAATATCCAACCTGATTATTGGAACGGTCATGCTTGTGTATAGATGAGATAGGCAAAAGTTCAATGGGACTGGAATATTTCTTCATCCTTAGATATACTGTGCTAGTCATCCATGCTACATTTAAATAAAAAAATACTTAATAGAAATTTATCATTAAGCTTCAATGAAATGGATAAATAATATAGAATATTATTTTCAATTTGACACATATAACGAAACTAAAACGATTAAAATATAAAACACATTCGGAAAAACAAAGTATAAGCCTACTTTATTGTTAAATGCTAATGCACTTTTATTTTTTAAATATAAGACATTAAAATAAATTCAGAAAACATTATACAATTATTAATTATTATTTGTTATGCAATTTAAATTTCATTCTGTGAACATTTTATGTACTAATGAGGGTCTGTAGAGAAGCATACTTGGATACCTTGATAGATTAAAATTATATTTAGTTTAATATCTAATGTGTATTTACTGAACACGTTAATAAAAATAAATTAAGATATAAAAGTCAATAAACACAATAAAAAATTTTAACATAAAAATTTCGATTTTTATCAATAGTGTAATATTTTAAAAGACCAATATAAACATTTTAAAATTTATTCCTTTATATGATTAAAATTATCTGCATTTTAATTGCAGAACTTTAGGGTTATTTTGGCTATGACTTACATCTTAAGAAAAAGTAATTAACTTGGATAAAAAATCATAAAAGTCAAGTTTCATATTTTTAAATGACGATACAGGTTGATTAGAAAACAAAACAAAACAAACTAACTTGACATTTGGGTCCCTTTCATACCATTCACAGAAACTGAATGAAATTTCAGTATAAGATTTTTTGAGGTAAGCATTCAAGAATGATATAGATAAATAACAATAACACTCAAACAGTTATGAATCCAGTGAGAAAATTTCAAATGGCAACATCCAGTGTTTTGTATTAGAATGTGATTTCTATATTGAAAAAACTAAGTAGCTTTAGAATGGCACCTGCAGCACAAAAATCTGTGGAGGTAAGACACAGTCATGACTGTTGTTAAGTTAGGTGAAATAAAAGTCAATGCAAAATATGAGATGCATACGTTGCTTTCTGCCATTCTGAACAAGATGCCGTTTTTCGGGAAAGAAAATGGGAAAATTGTAAAGATTTATTACTGGAATGGAACAAGTTGAAGAAAACATGGATTATAACTGGATTCATAAATTTACAGATACCAGCTGGATATACGATCAACCTTGGTCTGGAGGACCTTTCATTCCTGTAGAAGCTGTTGCAAAAGTTCATCAGACGATAAGCATAGTTTGTCTCACAAGTGAACATTGTATTTCACATGATTTGAATCTGCTGAATTCAACTGTCAACAAGATCTGCACTCTGTATTCCAAATATATTTTTTATATTGATTCTAGTGTGTTCATAATTTAAAAGTGGGAGACAATCAATTAAGACTATATTTTGCAAATCAATTCCATATCCAATATAATGAAGATGACAGCTGCCCTTCATGCATTCTATGGACAGTTAAGGGTGAATCTGTGGTTTGGGTACCCCTTTCTCGCCAAATGGGTGATAGACGCGCAAAGCCTGACTATTTCATCCTAAATGCACTCCTTGTGGCAATCCTGTCTTTTTTGTTATACAATTATATGTGTATTTTTTGTCATACAATTCATAAAAAACCATTGTTTTTGATTTTGCTACCATACCAACTTTAAAATTCGTTAAAATCACAGATTTCGGTTTCATCGCCGTTTTTGCATAGTGTTTCTCGGAGCATTCAACTCCGCAAAACAACACGCAAAAATGCGCAAGTTGGCGACTTTTTGAAAATGCGCCAAGCAGGGGATCCAGAGCACATTTTCACCCAGATAGGTACATTTTTTATTAACTGGTAATAAGAATTAAAAAGATTGGGTGAATTGGGCAGAGTATTATCAACATGATGTTCTTGCCCGTCCATTAGACATGGTAAAAGCAATTGCGTAGTGTGGTATAACAAGTACATTCATCCTCGGCCTTTACTTTTTGAAGAGAATACTGCCTGTGATCTGCAAATGTGTATAGTGACTGGTGATCACTATCTGGACATGTTAATTTATTACATGATTCCAACATTGCAAAGGCAAATTGCTCTGTATGAAGTTGTGTAGATGCAAGATAGCACTCCTCCACATGTAGGGTCTTCAGTTAAATATATCTACAGTTAACGTGACATAGTATTTCCCAACACTTCCTGTTCTGTGGCCACCAAGGTCTCCTGAACTGACACCAATGACCTACAGTAATAATACATGCTGCACTGTTATCCACCATCTGCCGCATGCAAAGTCTCATTGTGTACGAAGGAGGTCATTTGGAGAACTCATAAAACACAATATGCTTTATTTTATACAGCTTCTCTGTCCTCATTTTTAGCCTATCGTCACCAGTGATTTTCATGCTACAGTTGCCGTTTGAATGCTATTTAAGGTTTTTCACAATGGAGATCACAATCCAAAACAAAAAACTTGATGTTGCTGTTAGATGTTTTCGAAATTTTCTCACTGTAACCATAACTGTTAGAATGTTGTTTTCCGTATCATTCTTGAGTGCATAGTTCAAAATACATTATGGCAAAATTAATTCACTTTCTTTGAATTGCATGATAATTAGGGCCCTATATGTCAGGATAATTTTTTTAATAACCACCCTGTATTTATTTTTAAATAACACAAGCTGTTGTGTAAAGGATTGAAATATATTTTTAAGGAACTGGAGATTATGCAATTACTGGATTTCATATTTTTTAGTAATTATAGAAAAATATAAAAATGTCATATTCTAATTTTTTTGAAGACCTACTTTCATTCTTGACTTTTCACAGAGGTCTCGATTCTGTTAGATTTTTACTGATTATGAAATTATAAGCAAATTACTATTGAACAAAAATGTGCAAATTTGTAAGTACAATACAATAAGACCTTATCACACAAAACTTTTCACAAACAAAATCATGTAAAATTATGAAAAAAAGATTTAAATATTTAGTTTTATTTTTAAACATGTACTTTAAAATACAGTTGTAATAAAAACATTCACTTTTTAATAAACAAAATAATATGAGCATGAATGTTAGAAAAAAGTGTTTTAAAATATAAAACTAACAATCAGAAAATTAATGTAAAAATATAATGCCCAACAATAAATAATTCATATATTTAAAAAAAAAAATTTAAATACATGGAATTAAAATAACTTAAATGATCTTAAATAATCAAAAGCATATTTAGTATAAAAACATTAAAAAATATAATTTAGAGAACTTTTTCATTACTTTGTCATAATATGATTATTTTGTAAAACAATATAGAATTTATTCAAAGAAAAGTTTTGAGCTTACTTTCAATTTTGGATACATACATTTTAAAAAATATAACAGTAAGATATAAGAAATATATAGTTTATATGGAATTTTTACTTGATTTTAAATTAGTTTTTATCTGCTATGTCATTCTATTTAATTTGCCGATTTATATAGTAAATTATGTACAATTTATTATTTATAGTGTAGAAATATCCGAGATCTTTCTTGTTCAAATGAATTACTCAATAGATTCAAACTAGATTAATGTATTATTTTAAGATATGCATCACAGTACACCAGTTATTTAGAATTCTAAGTTTTCATAAAAATGAATGTAATTTACTTTTTCTATTTTTGAAGCAGTTGTTAGTGTCTGCTTGTTTTTGTTATATATGTTGTATTTTTAAAGATTTTTTAAAATTATTTTGAATAATTAAAAGAACATTTTGAAAAAAATTGTGATTATTTTTTATTGTTGGATTACAAATAATAGTACAGACTTTTTTATATTTGTTTTGCAATTTGTAAATTTCACAAAATGTATGAAGTAAAGTTTGTAGACTTTACTCCTGTAGTTCTTCACTAAGAAAATATAATAAAATAATCAATATTTGAAATTGAAAATAGCACCATATTGCAGTATTCAATGTTGGAAATTTGAAAAATATGATATTACCGCTGTATTTTATAGACATAGCGAGATTCGATGGGTTACTATCTTTTAGACATTTTAATTTGGAAATCTTGTAATTTGCCATTGGCAACATTTTTGAAAATAGCGGCAAAAACGTTACGAACCCTAGGATATTACCAAACAATAGCCTTCATTATTAGTATGATAATTACCAAACAATAATTATCATACTAATAATGAAGGTTAGTATAATATTAATTGTATATCAATACACTGGCTACTAATCTAAAATTAATTTAAAGCAGCAAATGTGTCTAAAATTGAGCCCATCTCATGAAATGATAAAATGAAATAGTTTGCAAAATAAATCTTTAATATTATGCTTTCAAAACAGTTGCACTCTCACTGTTGCTAGTAAGGCTAGCCTTGAATCAATGCAAGTCAGAAATTATAACTACTAAGATTTATGGATACTCAAAACGTAATGACTGTTTTTCTCACCTAAATCTAAATAGTCAGAAAGAAAAGGATCTTCTCTGCCAGAAGCAGGTCCGTCCCATCTCGACTCATAAAGCAAAGTAGACTGAATTCCCAACTTTGATTCCAAATAATGCAGAATCATCTCAAAGTATTCCACTGGAATACTAGGCGTCAGATAAGTGCCGGCCCTCAAAATAATCATGATTTTTATAATCTAAAATCGTTAACTCAAGAATTATAAGTTTTTATGTATTTTCAATTTTAACGGCTATTGATTATTAAAATATTAATTTTTAAAAGTAAAAAACAAAATTTTACTAAACAAGATCACAAAACTAAATAGAAGCAACTGAATTAAAAATACTTCACGGGATTAAACTTATTAGACATCAATTTCTGGGTAAACATTTCATTAGTAAATATTCAATTTCATATAGAATTATTTATATAACATTGCAAAATTCAATGCAAATTAAAATGACTTTACAAAGGAGAATGAAATTTTTGGAACTAAATTTAAGTTTTTTTTCCTTTGATAATTTTTATAAGAACTCAAAACACTATAAACAAAGCATTTATCATCACCATCAACCTAAATCATTAAATATTTTCATAAACTGATAAATTCTTGCGTCACAGAATACCTTATTTTTATTGGCCAAATTATTTTGTTTTGTTTTTCGTTTCGTTACGTTTCAGAAAATATTTACTGGTAAAATATTTAATACCTTATTTGCATGTAACTTACAATTTTCAGTAAATTCTAATCGCCATTACAAAATTAATTCACTTTCAAAGTACATTTTTTATGCTTAAATTGTCACCATTTTGACTAAAAGATAGAATACAAAAATAAATATTGGTCTTTATTATGTACTTGTAACTGTAACTACATATAGTTTTAAGCTGGAGTTCTGTTTTGTCTGCATATATACATCAATGTTCTTGTTGTAGTAGCTTTTTTATTTTCATTGCTTATAATGAGGAACGCAATTTATGATATCAAATACTTTTGACACAGATCAATATTAAGTTTATTGATAGGTTGGATATTTTACTTAAACACAAAATATAGCTTGAAAAAAATATATGTACAAGTAACGTTTTCAATGAAACTTTTTACTTTAGTTTTCTGAATACGAAATTTTGTAAAACATTTATATATGAATTATATTATTGTGAGTATACTGAATGCATATGTACGTTTGTGTACTGATACAATGTTCGTACTCAATTTAGCCAAAAATTTCAACACAATATCAGAAGAAAACATAATAAATAATTCCATAATAATATTATAATTCATATATAAATGTTGTACAATATATATATATATAATTTCCAAAATAAGTTAGATACATAGCCTGTCATAGTTTTAAATAATAAATGCATTTATTGATTTCTAAAACTTCAAGTTGGTATGACAGAAGATTAGATTTGTCTTCGGTTCAAATGTTCCTGTGTTCGATTCCCATCTCGAGAGCGGGAATGTTAGACGTTTGAAAATCTTTCTAAGCTTTATGTCTTCGTCTAATTAGTCTGTATATGCTGAAATCTGATCGTTTTACATCAAATAATGATAATTTAATTACATGATTATGATGATATAATTTTAAAGAAAATGTGAATTTTGTACTTTTTCTGATACAATATTTGGTAAAATAGCATTGAAGCTCATTTTTTGTTTCTTATAGAAGTTCATAAAGTCAATGAAAATATAAGCAAAAGCTATAAGTATGAAAATAAGGAATGGGACAATATTGGAAATTGTGTATTCATAATTCCATCAATTAGAGTGATAAAAAATAAATTCCGCAAAATTTTGACAAAACTAGTTTGAAAAAATTCTGCAATTGTTTGTATTCATAATTAAATCAGTTCGAATAAGAAGCAAATTCTGATAGTACTTAAATGCAATAGAAGCAAAATTTTGACACTACTCATATGAGAATGTAGCTGTAAATTTTAATTAGTTTATAAGACTATCCAGTTAGACTGTATTTGAGGATGCCCCTTGAATTCTTGCCAAGTTTATCGCCAAACTGGGCGATGTTGTTCTATTTATGGTAACCATAAACGTTATTCTGAAATCTATTCACGTTTCTGATTGGCTTAGATTTAACCATTAATTTTTAATGTTTAAACAAAATCGCCAATCTTGCCAAGGGGCACCCTCAAAAATATTTTTACCGACTATCCTATCTTAAATTATGACCACACAACAAATATATTAACTTTACTAAATAACTTTTGTTGCTTTTCCATTATACACCAGTTGATAATCTTCGTAATGAAATTACTTTTTGTAAATTGCTGTCCTAAATAGTCCTTTTCCATTATTTAAAATAGTTTATGTTCTTAGAAAATACTTAATTTTATTTGCATTTTATAAACTAAATAACTGTCATTTATTGACAAAACTTATTTAAATGCCAGTGTTTATTTCTGGTAGAAACTGCTAGCAACCACATCAATGTTTGATTGCTTAAGTTTAGCATACTAACATATTTTTTCAATGAAACATACATAAATATTGTATTTAGCAGTTTTTTTGTCTTTGGTGACTTGTTTCTGTAATGTTTTTTTTTTAACTGACAAATTTATCACTAAGTCATATTTTGCACTAACTAGCTTTAGCTTGTTTAAATTTGTTTATCATTCTTCAGTCAATTTTTGCCCCCCCCCCTAAAAAAACAATTTGATTGGAATATATTTAATTTAAAACAAAATTTCGAGAGGCATTGTGGGAATATAAGGAAACAGTACCCAAATTTTTTCAAGTTATATTTTTGTATCTAATTTATTGCAGTCAAAGTATTATTAAATGTCAATTATTTTCAGTGTCTTACTTCATAAGTGAAAATTCTATTTTGTTAAAATTTAATCATTATTTTTCTACTTTTTTAATGTCATTTTTTAAATAAAAATTATCTATGTAAAAAAATAACAAACTTAATGCATAATGAATGATGGATAAGAAAATTTAGGAATTATGAGAAGTGAGAATAGAGTGATATAAGTAGAGCAAATGCTTCTGAAGTAATTTTAGTTTAGTAATCATAATTTGTTTTTCATAATTTTCTTTAAAAATTTAATTTTATAAATATTTGCTTTTATTCATTTATAAATATAGTATAAATACCTTGATAATAATTTTTAGGCTTTGAAATTTTTTCCAAATACTATGGATTTGGCAATATTTGAATCCATTACTGACAATAGAAAAATACCAAAATTAGTAATTTGTAAATAAATATGCCACAGAAACACAACAAAGGGATTATATTTGAATTCTGACCAATGCTATTCTGAAGTTTTTCTGGACTTGGTTATCACATATGCTATATCAAAATCACGTCCTGGTTTCCAAGAAAACAAGATCTTTTAATTCTAAAATTTTCTCTTTGTATTTTTTATGTGTATTTAATGTATATATATGTATATATATATATATATATATTTTATCTTTTTATATTTTTCATGTATATAATTCATATTTAATAAACATAATAATAAAGATCACAAATTCTTGCTCTAAAACTCTTTAGATCAAGAGACCTTTCCTATACATATATAATCTGCAATGTGTCATTAGTTTTTTTTTTTTTTTTTTTAAAATAAATTTTACTAAATATTTTATCTATGTATACTGATATAATATTGACCTACTTATATTATTATAAAATTTAAATTATTAAAAGGAACATTAATTTTTTTTAATTTACCTTATAATTGATAAAAACCACTGATATTATTCCATTCAACTTTACAATAAATTATGAATTTTTAAAAATTAATTGAAGTGTGTAATATTTTATGAGCTGTAATGTGCCGCATATATGTGACTATATTTAATTATCCTATGGCTAAATTAAATATCCAGAAATTAGAAAAAAAATAATATGAAAATTAATCAGGAATAAAGATGTTATGTTAATGATTTTCTTATTACCTATTTTGCCATCAGAACAAATAAAAATTAGTTATGCTATTGAGCTTAGTGGATGCATAATGGATTTCCTTTGTTGAACACAAAATATTATTTCTTGTGTACATAGGAGTATAAAGCTGGAGTACTTTTTTTCACATTACTATTATATAATATTTTATTTGTCCCTTGCTATATATATGTATATATAATAGTTTTTTTTTAATTAACATTTTTTTAAATATTTTTTACATAAGATTTTATGGTGTTAATTCTTATTAGTGAAAAGTGAGTTTTGAAAGTGGAGTTAATCTATTTAGCGAGTGAAATATCCATATATTAATCCTTAGGTTCATATGTGTTTGAAAAATATTATTTGGATTTCTAAACTTTATTCATTAACTTTGTACAGAAGTGTATTTATTTTATGTTATTAATGATTATGAAATAACTTAAAGCAATTGGTATTGCTAAACAGATCAGAAATTCATGTGAAATTTTGGCAAATAAATATGACATTTTGGTGTGCTGCTCGTATAGCATTAATTACATTTTGTGAATTAAGAGCATTTTATAAAATTAAATTAAATTTTTTATATCAGCAAATACATTCTATAGATTTTAATTAATTTGTTTCTCTATCAATCTTATTTATAACTAATGTTAATTTTTAGGTTGTGCAAATCTTCAGCTCCTTATTATGGAAACAAATTCTTGCCAAGATGTTGCACATACAAGTTTTAACTGATTTCTTTTGAAGAAGTATGCTTTAATATGAATTCATCGCTTTTGTTTCTGATTTGAAAGTTTGATTACTGATGGCTCTTATCAAAACAGTTACTCGTATATCTCCAATGCATATGTGGACTAATGAAGTTTTCTCTAGACTGTCATCCCCTGAACAATTTGGAATTCCCTATAAAGTGGAAGTATGTGATGTAACTAATCCTGTAACAGGTATGTTATACAGAATGGAAACAACATATATTCTGGAAGACATAGATTCTGCCAATCAAGATGTCAACAAAGTTCTCAAGTATGGTTTGGTACCTGCCATCAATAATGGCTTACAAGCAAATTGTGATGCTTCAAACTTTTTTACTCTTTTTGTCCCTAAAAAAATTAAGAAACCTACTATATCTTCTATATTGGACAGTAAAAAAAAAAAGTACTCAAAGCCAAAGAAAACTAAAACTGCTGCAAGTATCAAGCTTCATCTGAATTTAAAAGATTTAAATACATCTAAAAGTGTTAAAATTACGAAGAAAAGTTCTTGCTATGATAAACATCTGCAGTCATTGCTATGTTACTTTGTTGACAATGAATGCTTGATTTGTGGATTCATATCATTATATGAATCTGAGAGCAATATTGAGCACATGAAAACCCACATACGGAATAAAGCTCTCACTTGTGATTGTTGTAATATAGCATTTAAATCAGCTACTGATCTATTTGATCACAAAATAACTCGTACTAAAAAAAAACCATACCTTTGTGAAGTGTGTAGTCAAAAATTTAAAAGAAATTATTTCCTGACTTTACACTTGCAATCAGAGCATGCCTCATCTTTACACCCAGTCCCTTCAAAGCAATCGTCACATTCATTTCCGATGAAATCAAAAGCTCAGAAGAAGCAGTTTTCCAAATCTCAACAAGATAGCTTCTCCAAATCAAAGATTCAGCAATCACAAAAGCATTCTCTCAATTGGGATAAAATTGGAGAATCCACATTTCTTTCCAAATCCAAGAACAAAACCCAAGCTTTACATTATTCACCTAGTGGTAATAATACTCAATCACAATTACCAACTTCCAAATTAAACAAGAAAAAGTCTCGCTTGGTGTGCTCAATTGCTTGTACAATATGCAGTAAGAAGTTCCAGTCTATTCCATCTGTGCTGGGCCATAGGAGGTACCATGCTGGAGCTGAGAGATATAAATGTTTGATTTGCTACAAAAGATTTTCAAACAGTCGAATTTTGAAGTATCATGAACACATTCTATCAGCAGATAAAAAATTGGACCAGCAAATGAGAAAAGTGCTATTTCCATGCAATCTATGTGAAGATAAGTTCTACTTGAAGAATAAATTAATAGAGCATAAAAAGATTGTGCACAATAACAATTGAATGTATCATTTATGTATAATTTCTTTATTTCTCTTAAGTTAATATTTATCTGAAAAATTTTAAGTTCTATCTTTTTCGGGAAGTTTTATTTATGGAAAGTTATTTATGTTTTTAGTAAGTGTGTATTTTTATTGTCTTTATACAAACAAATATTGCTTGTGTATGTAACTTATCAACTCTTTAGTGTGATTTTTATGGGAATGTTATTTATATGATTCTTTTTACAATTTGCATCAATAATCTTAATATGAAAGAGAGCTGGCAAAATTTATGTATTATCATCACTGCAATTAATTTTGCTTTTAAACTTTAGAATCAGAGTTTAATTTATATTTAGAATTTTTTTCTAATTATGGAATATTTGCTTAGTATTAGAAAAAAAATTATAAGTAAATTTTTGAAAAGTAATTTTTTTTAATACGTAAGTATCCTATTGACCATTTTTGTAAAAAACTATGTCATTAAATGTTGAAATTTAGTGACTGCATTCCTATTTTATCCTTTTTAATATATTTAAGTACTAAATTTTATTTGTTGATACAGATACCAACAATTTTATTTACAATTATGCAATTTTACCAGTTAAAGTCAGCATTAAGGTCACAGCTCGCCAAGCACAAAAGTTGCCAATTGTGGTAATTTTTTTCCTTGCCAAATTAATTCATTAAAGGCAATTAATTGCCAAATATTTTTTTAAATTACGTCCTTATGTTTGCTCTTTTGAGCATAATAAGTCTTGCAGTCCAATAAAGAAAAGAAGTATCTCCAGAAGAGGAGAGTGTCTTGAAATGTAAAGAAGAGCGGGCTTCCTGGAGGGCAGAACATTTCCAAAGATGCTCGTCATCCATGTCAACATGTTCTCTACATAAAATGTAGTCGGGCGAATCCACAAGCCCTATATGATATAGATGTTTCTGGAGAAAATTAATTGCCAAATATGTCACTAAATATAGCATCCATGCATGCACATATGTGCCCACAATTTTCATTTTGAATTTAGTATTGGATGTTTTAGTGTGAGAAATTTAAGCCTTCCTTTTATATTTTTGTAATTTAAATAACCTGAATATCATTCCTTAAAATAGAATTTATAAAATTATGGGAAGGAAAGATTTTATATTTTTAAAAATTTTATTGCCTTGATAATGTAAATATATCTTTTTCAGAATCGCAATGCATTCACAGAAGAAAAATGAAGGTAAGAATTTTATTCTAATTATTGTCTGTAAAAATAGAATTCTCACAGTTACATTTTAGATATTTAAATTTTCAATAATAGAGTTGTTCTATTTTCCAAATTTTCTAATAATTTTTTCAATAATAGTTTTCCATTATTCTGCTACTGGATCCATTAAATGAAAATTTTTAAAATTTATTCCATATTTGTTTTCTTCATTTAATAGCTATCACTAAAGTTCTTAAATTTGGGAATTGCATTAAATGACATTTTTATGTAAACCATATTTTTGTCTAAACTAAAATGTAATTTTCAATCTAAATATTCGATGACAATTGTATAAAATTGCTAAAGAAAATTTGTACTTTTATGTGCTTATGATTTGAAGAATTCTATCTGAAATCATTAGATTTATCAAAATTATTTTGTTAAATACATAAAAAAATTCATTTACTAATTCTGAATTTCATTTTATTTAACAAGATGCTTTTAAAGGTAATTTTTATTAAGATATATTCATTACTTTTGCTATTTATTTTCTCACATTTCCTTCAATTTTTAATTCTGAAATATTTTTAATTAGACTCAGAATATTTTTAGATAGAATAAATTCTTAATATTCTTATTTAGTATTAGGATTAGCAATTTGAAATTGAGAAAATCTCTACTTTCATTTATGGTTTTTATTCTTTTTAAACAGTCAATTGGCCCCCAAATTGATTTGCTAATCAAATTCCAATACCTACATCTTCTCCGTTTGGCAAAAATATTTGTATCAATTGGCAATGTTGTGACTGTAATGCTCACTTTTACCAGTTTCTTTTTTTTTTCTTTTAAATTCTGCAAATAATGATCAGGTGATTAATTTTACTTTATGTGTAATTTGATTGAAATTGCTGTTGTATGTAATAACATAAACAATTATGAAATATTGGACATATATGTTTTTAAATTTACTATGAATTGTAATACTTGTTAATTAGAAACATGAATGCAAATAAAATGCATGTTTTTTACATTGTTGGTTTAGCTTTTGTTGTCTATTTGTCTTCTGTACTAGATTGCATTTATATTGATGGATTTTTTTAAGCTGGGCACAAAACTGCTCAGTTAATTAAAACTCGTATTTTTTCATAAAAATGTTATGTTTTAACATTATTGAATTAACTTTATTGCCCAGTTGTTTTCTGTATTAGATTGCATTTATACTGACATTTTTAAAGGTGGGTGCTACTGTCTGGTTTAAAACTCTAGTTTTTATAAAAATGTTTACTGTTTACATTATTGATTTAGTTTTATTACCAAGTTGTTTCTTGGGCTTTATTGCGTCTATAGTGATCTATTTTTAAGGAGGGTGCCTCTTTCCAATTAATTGAAACCCGAGTTTTAATAAAAGAGTATGTTATTGATTTAGCTTTATTGGCCTATTATACCATTGCTAGATTGTGTTTATACTGATGTTTTTGAAGGTAGGCATCATTGTTTATTAATTAATATCAGAGTTTTCCTAAAAATGTATGGTATTTATGTTATTGATTTAGATCAATAGCGTAATTGTTATTACTTGGTATTGGTATATATGTTATATTAGTAAAGTGTTTGCATTCCTTTGATTAATTAAAACAAAATAATCTTTAAAAATGATTGAAATGTGGCATGCAAAATATGCAACTTTTTTTCTAGTCTTTAATCCTGTAATAGTTTTGTTATAATTATTATAAAATATTTTTAAAAATTCAATATTTGAAATCAAAAATAGTAAGAGATTACAAAGTTTGAGTTTGATCATGATCAAGATTTTGAAAACCATATATTGCACAAAGTATTAAGTTGGCCAGATAATTTTGCATCACTTATCGTGAAAATTAGAAATCATACCAACTCATACTGACTCGTAGGATTTTACCAATTTATGTTCATACAAAATTTTTTATCCCTTCGTTTCAATGAAGATATAGGTTAACTGTTTTCTTATATTTTGGAAAACAATTTTTTAAAGTGTAACATTTTGCAACATTTTTTTTTTTTTTGGTGAAAATGATCAATAAGACAATTTATGTGTATCAATTTTTTTGTTTTATATAAGCAAATATTGTTTATTGATTGGATAAAATATTTAATTAATCAACTTTTTAATATAATATTTTGGAGAATGCCATAATTTATTTTTTTAGTCTTTATTTTTATTGTGTTGTATAATTAAATATGTATAATAAACTTATTGATAATATAAATTATATAGCATCATTATTTTATAGTTTTTTTTATGGTAATGTTAGGCTTTGATTCCTTTTATAGTTTACAGGAATTTTGGTATCAATTGGCTTCAAAGAAAGCAATGTTGTTTAATTTCATTTTTCATGAAACTTTTATAGAAATATTTCATAATTACATAAAAATTCAGAAATATGAGTTTTAGTTATTAGTTATCCTACATAAGTATCTCTTTAACAACATGGTTTCACATTAACATGATAAAATAAATTCTGGGAGCCCTCATACAATACATAAGAAAATTGCAAAAAAGGTTAACTTTTCTTCAACATTGTAGCATGACTCTCTTAAAAAAACTAAATCACTTTAAAATAATGAGAAGGAATATTGTACTAGTATCTTAATATGAAAAAACACAAGTTACTTATAACTATTCCTGTGATATAGAGAAAAATACATTCCGAGTTACGTAAAATATTTAATGTTTCCTGGTAACAAAACTTCATTCTCTGTTGCCACTATTGGATCAAAATATTTTACTTAAACAACTTATTATTGAAAAATGGCATTGCAGTGAATTTTAGATATAACTAATTCAATATTGATTAATATAATCAAATGCAATATCAATGAAATTCTTTGTCAACATAGTACTTTTGTCTCGGAAATAAAGAACATTAATTTTATTTGTATGTTAAAATAATATGTGCTTAAATCATTAGGAAATGAAATTGATCTATAATAAAGGATCTATGGTGATATTTATTTAGGAAGCTCAAAACTATGGAGAGGAAATTTACTACAAAGCGTGCATGATGAAAAATGTCATATGAAAATGGAAATCAAATCTAATCTGAAGCCATTGGTGTTGTATAATTTTGGAGACTTAATAACTTAGTAAAAAATAAGTAAAATTAGAAGGGATCTAAGCTTAATTTAGCTGGAAATCTGAAATTAATTTAATTACATTAAATGAGGACTTTCACTGAAAGAAGTCGAAAATTTAAGGAGCTTTAAAATTCTATTTTTTTATTAAGAAACGGCAAACGAACCAAAGTTGCAGATTTCTTGAACAGAAAGTGCCAAAAATATAAATATAGAAGAGGATAGGAAAAAAAAGGTGATATTTTTCAACTAAAAAGCATGTACGTTTGATTACATTGAATAGTGATGAAGAAAAAGTACATTAAGCTGAAGTAACATTAAATGAAATAATTTTTTGTATTTTTTTTGTTTTCTGTTATGCATATATTTATATTCCTAACAAATGTATGCATACTATAAAAATCAAGTTGAATTTTTATTATGTATACATTTGTTAAGAATATAAATGTATGTATATAACTTTTAATTCCAAATTGTAACTCCTCATATAACTAGCCAAGATTTTACAATTCATGGGCTCAAATCCCACCTCAGGCTTGGATGTTTGAATTGTTTTGGAATTCACTTTAAACCATAGGTTCCAGTCTAATTAATCCTTGTATGCAAAAAAGTACCATTTAGCAACAAACTAAACCTCTAATAACTAAATTTCTCAGAACATGTTATTTTTTAAGGTAACTGTCTAGTATTAGGGAGGTTTCTTGTACATTTTAAGCTTTTTAATTTTGAAACAATAGATTGTTTTTTTCTCTCATATTAGTTTGGGAAATGATAAATTTGTGTATTATTGTTTTAAATAAGAAGAAAGTTAAACATTGCTCTCATGAACAATGTTTTTTTTTTTTACTAATATTGAAATTGTTTACATATAGAATTATTTTTATTTTCTAAATTGTGTATAAAACATCTTAATGAAATTTTATGCTAGATTAGTTATAGAATAAAACTGATTTTAAACTAATCTAGCATAGTTAATAAAATTAACTATGCTAGATTAGCTTAGAATAAAATTAAATGTACAATATTTCATTGTTACAAATAAAATTCAAGATTGATATCTGTGTATAGATGTTGATATGTTAGTGTTCAATATTAAATGTTTACTCATATTGTTTTCATATCAATGCCATACACATTATTAATTTGTCAATATTTGATTTTGTTCCCAATGAATGAATGTAAAATAATCTTTTAGAAATTAGATTTCGTTCTATCTATGTAACTAAAATAAAACTTGGTGCTACAATCTATGTTCTGCTTGGATAATGAGCAGCAAAGCTATGTGTATCAGGATTCCTAATTTAAAAAGTGTTAATAAACGAGAAAAAAATTATAATGTATATACAGCTTCCAAGGGATTCACAGAATGAGTTTGCTCCAGGACAGTTGATAACTTTTGGCTACTGTTTTTTGCTTAACAGAGTATGTGGGAATTCGAATTAGCATATGCCCATTATTGTTTAGTGTCAACTTGAAATCTTCCAAGTTTAATTCCAAATTCATGACTTGTAAAAATTCAATTAAAACTGCTTAATCTGGGGATTGAATCTGTAGTCCTTGATAATAATAAATTTGATTCCCTCTTTATAGTATACATATTTTGAATCTTAGTGTTTACATTCGTGTTCTATGTTTTGATTATGTTAACATATTATTCAGAGTTCCTCTATGTTCTTTAATCTCATTCACCGAGTATAAATATCAATCATTATCCGAGTATCATAACTGGAGATAAATATTAGCCTTCCTTGTTAGCAAAAGTCATATTAGATATGAATAGTTTCTGTGTTGTCGCTTTATCTGTGAAATTTTGATAAAATATTTGCACCAGTTTATTCCATAAATTGAAAAGTTTTATCATTTTGTGAGAATGTTAATTCCAATGAACCTTGATACTTTTACTTTATTATTCTAAATATATATTTGGGATGTGATATAAACTTTATCATTAATTATTCACAGTGTTTTACTTGTTATTGGAAAAATTTCAGAAACTCAAAGTATTGTTAAATTTTCTTTCTTGATAAATTGTTTTTATTTCTTTATATTACTCATATCATTGATTTTTATGAATGTGACAAAACTAGGTTCTAAGAAATTTTAAATTATATTTACTCCAATAAAAGTTTTAATATCATAAATATGAATAAAAGTTAATATGGTTGTTTTTGTAAATGTTTTTATTTCCATATTTATTAACTCTCAACTACTTTCACAATATGCAATTCTATAGATGTTTGAAAAATGTTTTATCATATATGTATGAATAAAATATATCAGTAAAAATTACTTTTTCCTGTAATCAATTCTTTTGAAAATTATTTTAATGTGTATTAAATGATTTATTCATATTCATATTGATAAATCTTCTAATGGGGAAAAAATTAATGCAAAATTATTAACTAATGAGTTTGACTCAATACAAATAAATAGAATAATAGAAGACTTTTAAATTAATACAAATTTCATTTCAAACTTCAATAGCTTTTAGAATAAAAAGGATATTAGAGAAATTTATGTGTACATATTTTATTAATATTGAAGAAATTTTATGAGATATAACTCAATGCAGAAATCATGCAATAATATTCATTATAAAGGAAATATCGGATTTCAAGCCAAATTATTGTTTTTGATCTCTAAATCCATGCAAATATTTCTAAATATTTGACAAAAATACATGGAAAAAAGATTTAGCAGTAAAAGTTTATTTAACACTGCTTCTTGTTCAAACTACTTCAGTTACATTTGTAAGCATGGAAAAATCAAGAGTTGTTTGGAAATTTTAGAATTTTTAAAAGATAAGTCAGGTATGCATTTATAATTTAGGTGTGTTCTTGTATATTTTCCTCATTTTTACAATTAATATAAAAATCTTGATTTGATTTCCTCTGATACATTAAAATGTCCTGTTTTAGAGTGATAGCATTTTTAAATAAGCAATCCATCAAAGAATGTGAATGATGCCAATAAATCATCTGATCTAAAGGAATTATTCTAAATTACAGACTATCCTCAAATATAGAATAAAAGACTTATTGAAAATTGATGTACTCCATTATTTTTCATTATGTCTTCTATATTAAGCGAGTAAGTAAAAGTGCAATCTAAAATTATTTCATATTAAATGAAATGTTTTCAAGTTATTTTTAATTCATTACCAATACATTACATATAAAACTACAATTCACTAAGAACATTTTTTATTACAAAATCATGTACAGTCAAACACACATACAGCAGACTTATAATTTGTGCATCATACATCAAAAACAAAAGTTGGCTAAGCATACATTGAGTCTACTTCTAAAAAAATGGAAAAATATGTACATATTTATTATGCAGAATACAAATCACATTTCATGCACACATGAACAGACTCATTCTAAATGAAATGGTAAGAATTGCCAATGTTTACAACATAAATGTAATGATAACGATTCAATTCAAACCATTTTTTAAAAATTATTCTTTAAATAACTTTTTTAATAAAAAGTGTTAAATTTTAAAACCACATTCAAAGAAAACAAAACTCAGAATTTATTTTTGTGAATAAAATACCCATCACTAGTAAAGCAATTAGTTTTTATCAGTACCATTTAATTTTATTTACATGTTACAAAAAATTTCTTTCAGACCATCATATATTTGGTTTTACTGACTGATAAATTTACACTACTCTCTAACTGTAGCAGAAAGTAGCCACATTATAAAACTAGTTTGTCTTACTTTAATAGTACATTATTTACAAAGAGGTCAAGGGAGAAAATGGCTTGGAAGGAAATACAGCTGTCATTTGGAGCATGGTTAAAATTAAAAGTTAAAAAGATAAATAAAAGTCTGAATAAGTGTTTGTTAGAGCTTAATACATTGGTTTTTATAAAATGTTAGAGTTATCAACTTAACTATTCTTTTGTTTACAAAAGTAACTAGAATTCTTTTCACTTAATAAATGATTGAAATCATACACAAAGGAAATAATTTTTTTAAAGAAAATTATAAAGTTTTAAAACATGCATAAAAAATAAATTTTCTCAACTTGAACTTTAATCTAAAACCTCAAAGGATAAAATTACTACAATAAATCTCTTAACATGAAATGAAATTACAAAAAAAAAATGGCACACATCAACAAGGAGGAAAACCTTGTTAAAAATGGTCTCTTATAATAAAACAAATAATAGGTTATTTGGTAATAGCTTTCTTACCCATCTCAAGGAAATTGTTACCTGAGGAGAAACACAAAACTCCTAAGTTTAAAATGTGCACATATTTTTTTTTTTACAAAATACAGTGGCATGCTTCTTCACATATTCACACTAAAAATAAATAGTTTTCATACTGTCATACAAATAAATAACTATTTACACACAACACAAGGAATGATAAATCAAGAAAGTCCATACAGCTGTACAAATACAACATAATTTTCAAATGCACTTTACATCTGACATTTTTCAGTTTAGCAAGAAAATAGTTTTATTGAGAAATAGATATTTATGAAATACATTTATAACAAAGGTACGGATTGAACTTCAGAAGAAAAAATAATTATACTTTTATTTTTTTTACAATTTATTTATTAATATTTTCATTGAATAGTTTTAAAGACAGAGTGACAAAATAAATATTAAAATAATTCATAACTTGTATACAAATTTACATAATATGCTGTAATTTAAATCTTTGCAAAACTGTTAAAGGCCTTTCCAAATTCAATTCTTTAAGAATCATTAAAATACACCAGAAAATTTTGCATTCAAATATGTAACTGGCTGATAAAATATAGTAGATCATTTGTTCAATACATATAAAGAAATGCTTTTATAACAGCACACAAATTTTTAATCATTATTTTAAAATTTAAGTTTTGTCAAAACAAATTTTACACAGTAGAAAATTTGAAGAGAAAGTTCTAAGGAAATTATAAATTTCTCTTCTATGAAAGTGAATTTTCTTTGTCTCTTCTATTAGCAAGGTATTTTCAATACTAAATTCTTTCCATGTATATTTATATGAATAACCAAAATAAAATTTTGGGGTAACTTAAGTTCAACAGGATTATTATTATTATCATTATTATTTTTTTTTTTTACAAAATAGTTTATATATACACACACACCTAATGTGGTGAGAAAAAAAAAAACTCTACAATTTAAGTTCTAAAAGATATTATGATGCATTGTCCAAAAATCAGCAATTGGCAATAAGCAATGGAAAATTTTCAGCATAAAAATGGAATTGAATTAGTAAATTGTCCAATTCATAATAAATGATAATGATTTATACTGAATTATTTAGCACTGACTCATTGGTAACTTTTGCAAATGTTAGGTTATGCATAATGTTATGATTATAAGTTCCTATGTATATATATGCTAGGTACTATATTTTAACTTTATATATAATAATTTGCATGAAAGAATCTGGATAAAGGAACACATTTTGCTTCACCAAAATATCAGTTTCTTTAAAAATGAAATTCATAGAAAGTTTTTAATCAAAGTTGTTCTCTCACGTTGTATGATACCCATATCCAGAGCTATTGTTTGTGAGTATTTCCAATCTTTTCTGTACAGCATCACGATCTGCAAAAAGAACATTATAAATTTATCATGTTATATTTTTTACAGCTATGCGTTTTCAATAATTTCAGAGAAAGATTTTTTGATTTCTGGGGGCTAAATGATAAATGCTATTAATAATCAGTAGTCATAAAATTGTAATAAAAGAAACAGAATTTTTAACAAAATATTGTAACACTCTAAAATAAAATTGCATACACATATTTTTTAATATTCTTTGTATCATTGATGGAAATTTTTTTTCATATAGACTGAAATTTATTATCTTTTACAATTTTTTTTTAATTATGGAATAACAGTAATTACATTTTACAGTTAAAATTTATAATTATGAAATGTAATTATTCTATTTTGCTCAATGATTTTTAGCAACTTAAATTAATTATATTAGAACCTATAGTTAAAATAGGATTATGAATTGTTATAAATAGCCCAGGGTGGGGCTGAATCCATAAACTGTTGAACTGGTTAGTTCAGTTTTAAATACTATCAAATTTCTATTTTACAATCAACATTATTTCAACTAATAATGTTAAAGAGTAAAAATATTAAACATGATATTAAACACAGACTAAGAGATAGTGAATATATTTATGCTCTTGCTCAATGTGTGCTCTATTATTAAGTTAATATTTACATCAAGTTTATTTACATTTTTAATATACTATACAGTATATAGTATTTACAGTACTATTTATAAATTTGCATTACAATCTAATATATAGTTGTTGGAATATTGGACACATTTTGACAAAGAAATTTAACTTGCAAAAGTTATTGAAAAATTTAACATTACAATACATTCCAAAAAGATATAAAATTTTCAATTGATTTTTGAATTTTTTAATAATTTCAATAAAGTTCAACAAAATTTCTTTAAAAATATTAACTTATTTGTCTTTATGTGGCGCAACACTCATCAATAAATCAACAAGTAAACTTGATTTATACTGGCAATCATTAAAAAAATAAAAGTGTACATTTCAGCAGTTTCATTATTAGTGTGTGAAAGTTTGTGTTGACAAATTATCATATTAAAATTCATTTCAAATAGAAGTTTACAGATTTTAAAAAATCCATTGAACCAAATTTTACATTGTTCTGGTGTAAAAATGAATGATTAAAATTAAAATGGAGCATTTTGTTAAATGAAATAATGTAATATTATCAATTACATAAATAACTTATGAAACATGTTTGCACTTCATAGTGAATATTATCCATGTTTTTTAGATTTATACAGCATTTTTATAAATTGTATCCTTATATTTGTTCGTGATTTGACATCCTTTAAAATTCTATTACAAATATGAAAATTTAATAAAAACAAGAGCAATATTTAACTTGATTAGTATCTACTTATATTTTATATTATTGATCTTTTCAACAAGGAATTTCATGCTCTTAAGAAATTCCAAAATTTTTCAAGACATTAACATCACCAGATATTAATTCATGGGAAGTTTGAAATTTCTGTATTTTAAGAAAATTCCAACAGTGTTTGCAGTCCACTATTGACACGAAGAATTGGGATATATAACTGTCAAATTTAAAATTCTATATGAAATTTTTTTAAATGTTTTTAATGTCATTTAATTAATAGGAAAAATTGATCAAAATTAGAGCTTTTCCAACGTTTTACTACAATTGCAAATATGTATTAATAAACTAGGAATAAATTCAATCCTACAAATTTTATATATTTTAAAAAATAATTAAAGAAAAATTTTTTTTACCATCAAATTGTTATTTACAGAGAATTTGCATTACAAAAAGATTCGACATTGAAAAAGTAGCACAAGCAAATTACCTTTTTCTCATAAATGAAAATAATTCTATGTAAATATTGGATTAAAAAAAAACTATTCTGTCTTCAATAAAATCAAAATAATTTTAATGATATTTTGAAGCCATAGAGAGGATTCTAATGATATCAACTCTTCTGTAAAGCAATTAAAATTTTCATAATAAAATCACATTATAAAAGATTAATTTTCGATGTAAAACATATTAATAAAAGTTTCCCTATTTTACTTAAATCATTTGATTTCTTACTTTTTCAGTATGAAAATGTTTTCTATCACAAAATGTGAAATGATTCCTATCACAAAAAATCAAGTGGAGTCTTCTATAATTTTCTTCAGCATTTATATTTAAAACTACTTTAAATGTTTTGCAGAGAGAGAGAAGTTATTTAAATAACATAATTTAAATTAATTTTTTTTCTCTTCTAAACCAATGCATATATAATTCAATTACAGTTATTACTAATTAATATAAGCAATAATAAATATAAAACAAAAGCATCAACAAAAGCATGAATGTTCATTTCCATATGATGAAAATGATTGATTCATGATGAATCATGATTTTTGCCTTAACTTATTGAGATAAGTTAAGGCAAAAATCAATAAGGAAAAAAAAATAGTTATTGTATTCCTGTAAGAAGCCACAATACATATACATAATTATGTGTAAGGCATTAAATATTATAGGAAAATTGAATATTTTTCTAGTTAATTCTGTAAGTGAATATCATATTTTTCACTATGAAAAAAATTTACGTCATAGTAACACAATTTCCCAATGCTTTATTTAACAAAATATTATCTAAATTTGCATTAGATAGTTTGGAAATAATACTGTAAACACAAAGAATAAATATATCAGAATTAAATATTCACTCTTAAATTAGTTATAAATTTATTGTTTCCATAAAATATCAGAACTTTATAGATGTGAGTAATAAATATATTTGTTGTATTGCATTCATTTTCCATTATATATATAAAAATGTTATTTTTAAATAAAGTTCTGAATTGCAATCCTGCAACAATTTAAATCTCATTAATAGATATTCAATCTGAAAATTTTTTAACTTCCATTTAATAATATTTTATACAAAATAGAACTCCATTTCATTGAAACTTTAAAAAAATAATGATATTTTGTAACAAAAATTAAAATTTAAAGATATTAAACGCTCTTAGGAGTTGTTGGATTCATGCTTTCAAACATCAATTTCAAACTAATCTAATACATTGAAGTAAATGAGCCTCTTAAATCAAACAATTTAGCTAAGAGTTTAAAAATTTAAAAGATTTTTTTACACACAAATCATTAAACTTAAGATTTGAAAATGCATTTATGTGAATAAAGAATGCAGACAATTCCAAGTATGTCAAATTCTATATTTTAAAATTTATCATTTGAAAAATCCAATTTTTGAATCAGCAAAACAGATTGAAGACTTAAAATTAATTTTTTAACTACAGTTTGAAACTAATATAATAATAGTTTGACATAGATAAAAACTTATTAATATTCAACAGTTTAATTAAAAATCTATACTTTTGATAAATAAAGCAAATTAAAAATTTCACTAATAGTCACTATTACAAGAAGTCCATTTAGAATTGAAGGACTTTTCAAGGATATAGAAAAATGAACTTTTTGGGGTTGTAGGAACCCTGATAAATATATCAGAGCAAGAATTAGTTTGATTTTCATAAATTATTGTCCTACTTTTTTAAAAAAATACCTCACTTGTACATTTCCCAAATACATTAAGAAATAACATGATTTACAACAAAAATAAGTGTTGTATTTCAAACCAACAGTACCCTTTCTTGAAACATAAAAACTTAATTTCAAATATTTTTACTTTAGAAAATAGAAACAGATTTTTTCATTCCATCTGAATATTTAAATTATAGGTTATCAATATATATATCCAAATATATCTTTCTTCAGTGTGACATATATTATAAGAGGAGGAAACAAATGATAAAAAGAGATATGACTTTAAGAAAAAGGCAACTTCAATCTTACATTTATTCTATCTAAGTACTGACTGAATTGAGCTTGATTTCAGTAATTTTAGTTTTAGAAAAACCTGGTTACTTTTAGGAAAAATGATAGCTCACTCACATTCTTAAATAGTTATTTTTGTAATTTCTCAATTTATGCAAAAAGAGAATTTTTATTCTTCTCCAAATGGAACAAAAGATTAATTTTAATTTTGATTATAGTACAAGTTCTCTTAAAGCTAATATTCTAACACATACTTCGTTTCTGAGGCAAATAACAAGCTTTATAATTGATACAAAAAATAAAATATACATTTAGTAAAATTTGAAAGCAAAAGAGAAGAAAAACTAAAGACAATAAAAATGTAACATTTGCTTGCGTAATAGTAATAGATCATGTAGTTACTTTTTACAGATACACAAAATTATAATTCTGTACCTATGTTTATATATTTATTAAATACTTACATTTAAGCAATAGTTCCCGGTCATTGAGATCATTTACTTGTTGCCCAAGACTATGAAGTAAAATTTGAGCCGTCTGATATCGGTGGAAACTCTGAAATAATGATGAAGTTATGTAAATATATTTAATTCATGATGAAATGTCTAATTATTTAAAACATCTAAAATGCATAAATTTTAATAAATTGCCTAAGTTAAAAGAGTAAATGATACATAATAAACTAAACATTTTATAATTTTAGAAAAAATTTCAATCATTATCATTTCAATTCATATATTAAAAAAAGCTCTGAATATTTTATCATCTTGATATTTAAAAAAGAATTTGAATAAAAAGACAAAAATATAATACTAGACAAATCAACTACATGTATACTTGCTTTGTATTCATGCAGTTGATCTATAAATAAATAAGAATTAAGGAATTTTAAAATTAATTTGTACTGCAACTGCAGAAATTACTAGCCACAAAGTAAAACTAACTGTAAAAAAGTACCTAATGTGAACTGTTTTAATGGATGTTATCTTAACCATTAGTAATACATACACGGTGAAATGTATAATATGGTATTCATACTAAATGTGACAGTGACTATACAACAGACGTATAAAGAGAAGTTACTAACTTATACTTAAGGATGGGAAATCAAAAGTAGCCAGGTACTGCAAACAAGTCTATTATTACACACACAAGGAAACTCACTAATTAACTAAGAACTTTTACAAGATCAGTCATAAAGAAGTTCAGTCTGATATTCATCAATTCTAAAGATTTAATTAAATGTTTGCTTGGGAGCATATTTATGATAGATTTTGTGTCACCAAATATTATACAACAGAACTCCTAACGTCTAAAACTGGAATTATAATAGTAAAATATTTCTATTAAAAGTACAATGATCAGGGAAAACCTCTATTGTTCTTGAGTAACTTTCAATATGTGTTTAGTTTCTTAGTTGTGATGCTATGAATCAACAATTTCATCTATACGCAGAAGTTAATATATTGGTATATTCTGAAGAAATAGAATATTATCTAAAATCAGTTCCCTGAAACTGCCAAGAATTGACTCAAAACCAATAAACTGTGCATTCAAATAAATTCTTGTTGATTCAATAGACAATTACAAGCCTGAGTTTGCTTACTGCAAATTAAACACAGTAAAAATGGGCAAAATTACTATAACAATTATTGCAATGATAAGTTTCATACTTCCAAATCAGAAGTAACTTAAAAACGACTGTTACATGTTTGTTACTAGAAATTTAGTATGAAAATAAAAAATTAACACAATGAAATAGTAGTTTTAAGAATGAAACAGTGAGGCATAATAAGATAAAAATATGTGATGGAGAAAATTTATAATATTTATGAAATTATTTCCATTTGGTATTGTTTTTAATCAAAACTTGTTATCATTCTTGTAAATACATTAACTGATGCTATGAATAAATTTTGAATAAGAAATTTGAATAGTAATTAATAGTATTAGAGGACATTCTTATATTATCACAATTTTTTTATTAGACGAAAAATTGTCTTTTGGTTAAAAATTTATGTAAAAGCAAATTTTTTTTCACAAATTAAATGCACATTTTTATCTCAAATTAATTTTTGTGATATGCTGTTTAAAAGAAATTGAATTAATTCTATTCAGTACAATTGATTTATAGAGAATTTAAAGATAAATATATTTCAGTGATTAAGGATCAAGCAGAAATAAATATTTAAAAATTAATGTTATTCACAAATACATAATACAATAACATATATTTTGAATAGAGAGTTATAGAGAAAAATTTAATGTAGACAATAAAGGTCACATGCCTCTTTTGGTTCACCAAAGAGTTCCTCAAGTGCTGCAGACTGACACTGCAATGGAAACAATTTATGAGAATGCAGAAAGACTTATAACAGAAACATTTAATATATTAATTATGTAATAGAAATATTTAATATGTTTGTTTTACAACTGACAAAAATTAACAAATTATAAGAATAAAGAAAATTTACAGAAAAAAAAATAGAGAGAATAATTTTACTTACTAGATTACACACATTTTTTTTTATTGTCAAGAATAGATTTCTTAATGAAAAAATAGTTTTTAAGCCAAAATATCTTCACTAAAGACAGTATAAAATTTTAGAGTTATTCAAAACAATTTGTAATTTAATTAAAGCCTGAATTAGCAGAAGCGTTAAATTTTTAATCCAACCAGAAATAATATTTAATCCTACAAGAAATAAAAAGAAAAATTACAACAAATAGCTTAAAAAAAAACTAGTTTTGATGATAACTAAGCAAAGAAATCCTCATTATTGACAATAATCTTTTTAAAGTTCCTACATTCAGTCTTCATAAGTCTGCAAGAGTATTATTTATTACAATACAATTCATTTTGAAAGCCAACTTTAATAAGAACTTAATATTTTTTTGGAAGAATAAGAGATAAAAATATAGTAAACAAAAAAAGTCATTTTTATCTAATTTACAAAGACTAATAATAGTCAAGAGAATATTTTTTGTGAATCATCTTTTAAATCACAAAAAATATTTTCTTGATAATTATTAATTTTTAAACGCTTTAAATTCTAAAAAAAATTAAAAACAAACAATGTTTTAAATTGCTAATCTAATAAATATTATATACTAATAAAAATCCAGCAATATATATCCCATGACATAGATGTAATGGGTTGTATAATAAAAATTTGTAATTTCTTTAAAATCAAAAAATTCATAAATAGCATTCAGCAAAATATTTGATATATAAAAGCATAAATTACCTTCTTATAAAATTAAATTTGGATAGCTAGACAACCAACAATACATATTGATTACATATTCTGTGATAAAATCATAGTTAAATACAATATTTCCAATAAAAAGGGTAAGTTCGAAAAAAGATTCTGAAATTTGAATTCAAAATGTCACAAGAGAATTATTTTAAATATACTAGAGTCCAGAAAACTCATCTCATTACTGAACTTTAAATTACTAACACTTATAGTAATTAAGAGAGTGTCAAGTACAAAAATGTGCTACTCATTACAAGCAAATGATTTGCAGGGCTCTCAGCAATAATATCCAGAATTTGAATAAATTCAATAACTAGTTTTGTCTTCAACACAAACTGATAATAACACAACAAAAAGAGCCTCATGACGACTATTCTGGCTCTTTGGTGTGTTCCTTATTTTATGATATTACTGTGATGAAACTAATATACAAGATAGATTTTATCAGTGTTTCAAAGAAACGATAGGATTTCCAATGTCATCCTATATATTTTCAACTTTTCAATAATAACATAGATATTTTAGGAGGTAACAATTTTGAACAAACCATCAACGACTTTTTTCCGTTTTCAAATGTAAATCCTAAACTACAAAAAGCAAAGTGAGAAATCCTTAAAACAATTAATAGAAATGTTTCACTGAAATTAGATGGGGGAAAAATTTTTAACTATGCAATTATATTAATCTATATACACTTAAAATTTAATAGAATTATTGATAATTTTTTTAATCATCAAAAATATTAATCATATATAGTTCATTTCATTGTGATTTGATATATACAACACTTATAATTTTAATCATACCATGAACATTTAGCAGATTTTGGTAAAAATCTCATTTAAAAATTTTTCTTAGTAAAAAATTGTTAGTTTCTTCATTTATAAAATTTTATGAGGATCTATAGTTTGCCCTACTTTAAATGTTGGAAATTTTCATATAAACTTCCTACCATTTGAATAGCATAGTTATACAGAATTTCTTCAGTCTTGTGAGCAGAAGCTGCTGGATCCACCCCAACAGATTCCAGAAGTCCAGGTGTGTTGAGACTCTTGCACATGCTGAGGCAAAAGTGATAATTTTCTCTCATCAATCGTAAAACTGTAAAAAATATTAGATATCAAGACAAAGATAAAAATATATGTATTCAAACTCAAATATTTTTCAATTCAAGTTAAAAATAGATTGTTATCAAATATTATACATAAGTTCGATTTCAGTAGTAGAAGATAATTTTGATTACCGAGTAACACTACATTGATTGATTTTGATCAGTAAGGATACCCCACTTCTAAGGTATTCCTTCATATTTACTTATGATAACTACATGCAAAAAGAACTTAAGAAATTTATGGACCTATTTGTGGAAATTTTATAATTGTTAAAAGATATTATTATAATATATATATATAATTAATAATCTTATAATCAACATTCTAATAATTTTTTATAAAATTAGCAACACCTGAGATTCAAAATTACGATTTAAGTTTAAAGTAAACTAGTTTCAAATCAATTATAACTACATTTTCAAAATCCAAATTTTTAAACATTTAATATGTATATAATTGAAACCAGTTTCAGAAAATGCATGAAAAAAGATATTCAATAAATTTGAACTACAATATTCTGAAAACTATACAAAACTAAAATTTTGAAAATCAGTTTTAATTTAAAATCTGAGTAAATAATTTAATAACAAGGTTTTTTAATTAATGTTGATATTTACAAAAAGTAAAAATTGATATTAACAAAAGTACATTCTGGGATACCAATATTTTTTAGATATACAAAACACAATTGAAAAATCAGAACTTTATTTTTGAAAATTAATAATTAAATATTTAAATTGATCAACAACTATTTTTCATGTATGATGATATGATGAGTAAACATACTCAGTAAGCAACAGAGATTGAAATGACTGCAAAAAAAAAAAAAAAAAAAAAAAAAAAAATTTTGAAATTCAATGATATAATACTTAAAAAAACATGTGTGCTAAAACAATTTAAAACTAAATAATATTAAATAAATTTTTAAATAACAAATACACACTGATTTTAAACATCTCTTTTATTTCAGATTGATTACTAATAATATTAAACTACAATTATGTCCCAATTGAATTATTTTTTATAAATAAACAAAAAAATTAGCTTTTTGCATCAAAGTATTAAAAAATTTATTTTAAGAGCTGTTGTTTCCAACTGTAATTGTTTCAATAAATGCTTCATCTTTTTCTTAATTTACTGATATTTATCTATTCAAAAGTGGATAAATTAATAAAAAAAATAAATAAAATAAAAAATAAATAAGGAAAGCAATGTATTACTAATAAATTTGAAAAGAAGCACTTTTCATGCTTCAACTAGTCATTGAAAAACAGGAAAATAAAATATCTTAAGAGATCTTTCAGTAAAAGTTTAATATTTTTATTTGATCACTGATTATATTCACATATAAGTTAATATGTGTTCTAATGAAAATTTAATAATTACTTATTTATATTTCATTACTTAATTATCAAGCATGTTAGCAATTGATTTTGAAAAGAAATAAAAATGAGATCATAGAATGCAATAAAACATATTTTTAAGCATTGGATTATTTCCTTTTCTGGATAACATTTGCAGTTATGTAAGAACTATATCAGAGATAATTGTTATGAATGAGTTGACTTTGTTAATTTTATCACAATAGTGAAAAAAATACAAATTTGTCTTGTATTCTTTTAAAAGATTTGTAATACATAATAAGGGAGATCAAAAGATTTTATAGAATGGAAATTAAGAATATTTCATGAAGTTGAACTCTTTATTTAATTCATTATAATTTCCTGCAATTTAATCTTTCAAAAGAATGTCTTCATCAAATTTACTTTTTCAGTTAGTTGTTCAAACCAGACATGCAAAAACTCATTCCTTTCATGAGAAAAACATTACAGTACACTGAAAAGATTTATAATAGCACTGAAAAGACTAAAATTCAAATTTATTTATGAAACAATAATTCACCATTTCGAACAGAGGCTGATGTTTGTAGTTTCCCACTTTTCACCTCCTGTTTTGAAAGTTGAAATGCAGAAGAGATGAGTTGCAATGCTTTTATATACAGTAACAGCTGAACAGCTTTCCTGCAGCCTTCACTCATTGTTTGATCAGATCCCTAGAAATAACACAAACACTTAAAGAAACTCAATGAGAAAAAGTTTTCTGTTAGGGTTTTCAATGAAATAATTGTTAGTAAAAATAGTTATAAGAGAATTACTAAAATAGATGTATTTACTCATAAAAGCAATTATCTGAAAAATACACTTTTAAATTTATGAATTTAGGAAGAAAATATCATTAGTGTGGAATAGCACTGTTTATTATAATCATTTTTGAAGTTAATTTATCTGGTTTATGCAAACAAATATCAAGACTAACAGAACTTAGATGAAAGACTGTATTTTACTGTATGTTGAAAATTGCTCCAGATGACAGAACTCTCGGCAGTTAGAAAACTTAAAAATCAACAGCGATCAGATGAATAACTACTAATCTACAGTAATTTTTAGATCACAAGAAATTTATTCATAGCTTACAGTTTTTGAAACATAAATAGAATTACATACTTCTGTTTTTGTAATGGAACTTGTCAGAGCTGATGACAGAGGAGAGCTCCTTGTTTTAGCCAATTCTAGAATACATTTCACTAGAGCAGATACAAAGTTCAGCTTGGCTAATGTGTCATTATGTTCTTTCTGTAATTAAAATACTTTTTATTAATTTTGTATATTACTTAAAACACACTTATATCAAGTTTTGAACAGATTTCCAAAAATCAAATCAAACACTTCGTGGATGTATCAACATTGAAGTTAAATAATTTTTATTCTGTTTTACCACAATTGTTATTCACCAAATACACATTATGTAATATATAAGCAATATTTTCGATTATATTTGTAAATAATAGAAATAAATAATTGCCAAAATTAATGACAATATTTTTATTTAAGTTAAAATTATATTTGATGACAACTTCAAAAGTCTTCTAAATGTATTTACAACAATAACAGAAATTTTTTTACTTAAAGAATCAAAACTTTTTACATTACTGAATTACACATTAAATAAAAGAATAGGTAATTTAAGCGACTTTAAACATCTTCATTAGATTTTGATCTATTGATTTATTGAGAATTTCAAGGTGTATATAACAACCTCTCGTCAAAAAATATACATATTAAAAAGAAAATAAATACAACAATTAGGTAATGTTTCCAGTATGATTTTTCTCCAATTATTACTTAATAAAAATTCAAATTTTTCTACTGTTTATTTTGAAATAAACAGTAGAAAAACTATATAATATATATTAAAACTATATAATTTCATATCTATCCATATTCAAGACGTTTTGTTTCTTCAATTATTCAATAGATTTCCACATTTCTTGATAATTTATATAAACAAAATATTGCAGTTAGAACATGCTAACTTTCCACCTCTAAAACCTTTGCCCTCAATTTGTTATAAATACTGCATAATAACTCTTATTTCTATGAACAACTACAATGATACATGTTTTATTTCACAATTAATGCTAATTTATCAGTTCTTTCAGCTTTCTCAGCCTACTCTATTACAGATTTTTCAAGTTTATTTATATCACTTTTTAAATGCTTCTTTTGCTGTTTTAATTCACTTAAACATAATTTATACTTCTGTACGGCACCTGCAGGAAAACTAAGTAGATCTTTGCTAATTATTATATTGTTGACAACTCTTTATACATCATACATGATCATCAATGATGTACTTAGCCATAATTGATTGATTAATTAATTTTTCTACCGCCATATTTTCTTCAAAGAAAACTCACGTTCAACAGGTGCTTGATTATGAGGGAGCAGTACGAGAGAAAATTAACTATTTATTATACTACTTGATTATCATAAAGAGTATATCAGTAAATTAGTACTTCCATTTGTGACAATAACTTTGTTTATTTGAGAGTAAGTTAAAATAAAGTATCTATTCTATTTTTAATAGGATTAAATTTCTCATTGATACTATCTTGAAATCTTACAATATCATTTGTAATGATTTAAATCCTTCCTCAAAATTACATAATTTATTTCAGCCTTTATTTCATTGATAAACAAAGAAATTCATCCAGATTCAAAGAAATTATAAGCAACTTACACCATGAAAGATATGGAAATTATATTTAACTCAAAATTTTATATTTAAATAATTCAGTCAATTTCATACAATTAAAAGAAAATAGAAACAAACAGAAAAAGAATTCATTAAAATTGCTCATCTGATTGCACCACATGATGATCTTATTGGTGATTATTCTCTTTCCTTTACACACACAAATCTAAACACTAAATCCTATTCTGACAGAACTGAATCATCACAAAGTTATTGTAGTTGACCCTCACAAAATCCTATTCTGTAACCTCAAAGTGGTGTGAGGGTGTACACAGGTAGGACAGGTGATGTACGCCTGGAACCTAAACTTGGTTTAGGTTCCAGGCGTACATCACCTGACTTCACCTAAACTTGGTTTAGGTTCCTGGTAGGGTCACCCATGGGGAGAAGGCAGTGATAATACACCTGGCTAATACAAAAAGATAATTCAATCCAAGGTATTAGGCTCCGTGCCGATGGTTGAATGGCACGAGGGTTATGGTGTCGCTAACTGGCCCCTCGAGGAACCAGGCAAAACCATGTTGTATGTTTGCCTTCCACCTGTAGAAGGAGGCTATGCAGGTAGTAACTTTATATTTCCTCCCATTTCCTAGGTCACTTATAAATGATTGTGGGAAAAAAAAAGAAAAAAAGGATTGGATACATTTCCAGGTGTTATCCAATCAGCCGGCGAAACGGTTCCGAAGGAACAGAATCCCAGTAAAAAGGAGAGCACGGGCAATCTAGCTGATGGAAGAAGTGGAGTTGCCGCAAGGCAGCACACAGACACCACATTTGGAAAACCAGGAATTTTCACAAAAACACAAAGATGCAATCTAAAGCAAGGGAACAGGGGAGACTGCTCAAAAGGTGGGTGGCACCAAAAGACTTAGGTCTGAGGTGTCAACCCCTTCTCCCAGTAACACTGCCTCCAAAAAGCCCAGGGATGATCATCAAACTCAACAAGGAGGATGTTGACTCCATACAGGTGGAGATTCTGACCAGGACAGATGAGGTTCCCATAGGAAATCATTAGCCTAGGGTTCAAGGCTTCTGCTTAGTGTCTGGGGCACTAATTCTCCTATGTGATGACCTTGAAACTGTGGAATGGATTCAAAAATCCTTCCATGGTAACAAGAGTCTGTTTGGTGGTGAGGGGTTCAGTGTTCTGGATCCCAGTGATCTACGTAAACTGGTAAAGGTGGCCTTTAAGACAAGGGACACTTATACCCAGGATCCTGAAGTCCTTCTGAAATGGCTAAACAGACTCAACCAGGAGTTGAAGTCTTCAGAATGGCGTACTTTGCAAAAATCTGTAGAGACACATTCTATTAGATGGATTTTCGAGGTTGATATGGAAGCCTCAGAAACCATTAAAAAGGCAAATTATGGTGCCTATACTGGTTTGGATTGGGGAACCTTCAAAATTCTCTGGGACCCCCACCAGAAGGATGTTTAGAGCATTGGATTTGGATTTGGTTTGTTGCTCAACGGTCATTTTTTGCACACGAGGGCTAATTAGACCAGGACCTATGGCTTAAAGTGGATTCCGAACCACTACAAACATCTATGCCCAAAATGGGATTTGAACCCACGAACTGTTGAACCGAAGGCCAGAGCCCTAACCATTCGGCTGCCAGCTCGGCGTACAGAGCATTGGAAGAGAAGGAAGTTGTACAAGAAGGTGCAACTTCCTCTGAAGTAAGTAAATCCTCTCCTACTTCTAGTAAGGAAAGTGAATTACCTAACATTGAATAACTGGATTTCGATTCTGGTTCTGATATAACCCTGCAACCTAGCTCTCCTCTATCTGAGAGTGAGATAGAAAAGGCTCTGCAGGAAACTCAAGTAAGTAAGTTTCCTACTTATGGAGACTTGGGAAGCACTGCTTCTTCTTAGCTTCTTTGGGTGCCACAGGAGTAAGTATCATCGAAGTAGCACAGATCAACCTTCATCATATTCGATCAGCTTCAGATATTCTCAGCAAGAAGATGACTAGAGAGGAGGTTGGCATTGTTTTAATTCAAGAACCATGGACTTGCAATGGTTTTGTTTTGGGCTTACATGTTCAGGGTTTTAACATATTTTATGATAAATGTTGTTTCAGACCAAGAGCATGTACTGCTATTAGCAACAAATTAAGTGCCCTCATACTGGTCAATTACATAAATGGGGAGAATGTTGCTGTAAAAGTATCCTGTTTATTGCAAGGAATCAAAGATGAAATCATCTTTATGTCTTCATATCTTCCTTTCGAAGATAAAGACACATTTAATGTGCAAATTGTCAGTCTTCTAGATTATAACAATTTGAGTAAGAAACTCATCATAGGATGTGATGCAAATGCTCACCACACTGTGTGAGGAAATAGTGATTGCAACAGACACAGTGAGGATCTTTTAGAATACATTTTGTGTTATAATCTATCTATTCTTAATAGAGGTAATGAACCCACCTTTATTACTATAAATAGAAGAGAAGTCATTGACATCACTTTATGTAACAGTAAATGTGCTGACTTTATTAAAGATTGGAAAGTGTCTGATGAAATAAGCTTATCTGACCACCAATACATTAGCTTTTCTGTTTTAGGAACAAACAGACTAGAGGTGGTAGGTAGGGACCCAAAAAATACCCATCGGGTTTCCTACAAAAAAGATCTAGAAGATCTCATCAAGGAAGCTGACTTTGGTAGCAGAATTGGAGTTGGCCGTTGATCCCATGCAACATGCCATTCTCCGAACATACTATCGAAATTGTGATGTCAGCAATACTTGCTTCCAAGGTTATTTCCTTGGTGGTCTAAAGAGTTAAGTAAATAGCGAAGACAATGTAGAAAGCTCTTTATAGAGCCGAAAAGAATTGTGAGTGGCAGAAATATAAACTGGCACTTACCACATATAATAAAGCTATCAAGAATTCTAAGAAGAATTCTTGGCAAAATTACTGCACTGACATTAAAACTATGTCTGTTACTGCAAGACTCGTAAAAATGTCTAAAGATAGGAACTGTTGTCTGAACACTCTTAAATTGCCAAATGGTAAATTTTCCGAATATGGGAGAGAGACACTGGCTGAACTGTTCAGAGTTCACTTTCCAGATTCCAACGAAATAAATGGAACTCCTAATTTTACACTCTCTACATCAAATTGTGGTAGAAGTGAATGAGATGTTGCCAAAAAAATCATAACTTATGATCGAACAAAATGGGCAGTAATGTCCTTTAAACCTTTTAAATCACCAGGAATGGATGGAATTCTACCGGCTCTGCTTATTGAGGGAGTCCAGTGCATTGCTCCAATTCTCTGTAGAATTTTTAGGCCAAGTACTGTTTTTGGGCACATACCTATTGCCTGGAGGCATACAAAAGTAATTTTTATTCTTAAAATAAGGAAAGATAATTACTCTGAAGCTAAATCTTTTAGACCTATCAGCTTAACATCTTTTCTTCTAAAGGCAATTGAAAAGCTGATAGACAGATATATTAGAGAAGTCCATTTAGTGGAAAAACCACTTTCCGACTCTCAATATGCATATCAACCTGGTAGATCCACTGATAGTGTGATCTACAACCTATTCTTTATTTTGGAGAAGAACTTTAAGGCTAAGGAGCTTGCTTCAGCTCTTTTCTTAGATATTGAAGGTGCCTTTGATAAGGTACCCATTGAAACTATTTTACAATCCCTTGCTAGAAAGGAAGTTAATGACAGAATCTGTTCTTCGATAGAAAATCTGCTCAATAACAGATTTGTCAGTGCCTCATTTTTAGGTGAAAACATGATGATCCAAGCCAAAGCTGGTTGTTTACAAGCAGGGGTTCTTTCACCCATCTTTCATCCCTGGGTTATAGATTCCTTTTAAGGCTGTGTTGTAGATTCCCTTTTACAGTTAAAAAACTAGGCATAACCACCATTGGATATATGCAGATGATTTAGTTATAATCGTCAGAGGTAAGTTTGGTGAAACAATCTCTAGCATCATGTCCAAAACCCTCAAACAAGTTGAGACTTTGTGTAAAAAAGGCCTTTCTGTAAATCCTCAAAAAACCACTATGGTAGCCTTCACAAAGAAAAAGAATCGTAATCTGAAAAAGATAACTTTTATTGATCAAGAGTTAACTTGCTCCAAAGAAGAAAAAAAAATTCTGGTCATGTAGAAATGCATTTGGAAGAATTTGGGGTTTAAATCTTAAAGTTATTCATTGGATTTACAATATGATCACTTGTCCCATTATTATCTATAGTTCAGAGGTTTGATGGACTAAAATCAAAAATGAAATGGCTAAAGCAGAATTAACAAAATTTCAAAGATTGCTTTGTGTAGCTATCTCTGGGTGTATTTGAACAACTCCCACATCTACACTGGAGCTTCTGCTTGGTATGTATCCTCTTTATATGCTTATTGAAGCAGAATCAGTACTTAGCATGAAGAGGCTTAAAAATACAGGTCAGTGGAAGAACTACTCTAGGTTTTTATCCTGGGGAAACCTCAATGCTAGTTATCCTTTTATAAGTATGCCTACTGATTACATGATTGTTAAGTATGCTTTTGATAAGCCTTATGTAATCAAATTTCCCTTGAGAGAAGACTGGAATAATGTTGCCACCAGTCAAAACTGTATTTAGTGGTATACTGATGGCTCAAAATGAATTCCAACACTGAGGCTGGTATTTGTTGTTCAGCTGATGGCACAAAGTTATCATTCCCTTTGGGTAAATATACACTGTATTCGAAGCAGAAGTCTTTGCCATTCTTAGGTGCATTAGAATATGCTTGGACAGAAACTATTCTGGTAAACGAATAATTATCTGCTCTGAGAGTCAAACTGCATTACTAGCTCTACAGAAATCTACTGTAACTTCTGTTCTTGTCTGGGAATGTTATCTCACTCTGTGTATGCTAGCTAATAATAACCCCATCACTTTAATGTGGGTGTCTGGGCACCCTGGTGTTCCTGGCAATAAATTAGCTGATGAGTTGGCAAGGACTGGATCAACAACCGACTTTTTTGGTCCTGAACCAGTGCTAGGTATTTCAAAAGAATTGATCAAAAAAAAATGTCTTTGATCTCTTCAGAAACAGTTTATGAACTTATACAATGCCAATGATCAAAGACAAGCAAGGCTATTAAATAGCATATGCCCTAGTACAAGGCAAAAAGTATTATTAAAGCTCAATATAAGCAGTCTAAGGTAAGCAGTGTGGGACTACTTACAATACTGCCACCTTTAAAGACATCTCACCATAATGGGAGTTTCAGATGATCCCATTATGGTGAGACTTGTAGAGGTTGTCATTATATGCAAGTAACTTCAATACACATCTTATGTGAATGCGAAACATTTTCTGCACATAGATTTGAAGACCAGGGCCAGTACTTGATTGAAGCATGGATGTTGCAGGAAATTCCTGTAAAATGTCTGCTAAATTTTGCTTCAGCCACTGGTCTCTTCAAATAGGGCTTTTTGAGTAGTATAGTACAATAGATCTATGGTTGCGATGCTAGGTTCTTTTGGAACCACCCTATCTTAAATCTAATGTATTGTAGTTGATCTAGAACTTTGTTGTATTAATAACTATTGACTAATATAATCTAATATTGATTGTGCTGTCATCTAGTAAAATCATTTAAATTAATTAGTTAAAGCTAATATCCAATCAGGTTTTCAGACAATTTCACTGAAAGTTTTAAATTATTAAAACAAAAAGCTCAAAAAATTATAATATTACCTAATGAAAAATAAATACATCAAGGTAAGTAAAAATTCCAGAAGTAGTTCATGACATTCAAAGAGTCGAATTAAGATTCTAGGAATTTCAAGGGTCTTTAAGAAGTTTTACATATTCCAGGAGTTGTATGAACTCTACTACATTACCTGTAGCTGAGTTCATACAACTCCTGGCTGGTAGCTGATTGGTTCCTCATTTTTTGTAGAAATACAATAGAGTAGAATATTGTCAAACACACATAATTTGTGTACATTATAGTGAAAAAATATTATATATATTCTTACAGAATCAAATATTAAAATTTTGAGCAATACATGAAAAAACTACAAATATTTAATATACAAATATACATTTTATAATCTTTTGCATGATATAGAACTATTTTTCTTTAATAATGCTCAATAATTAAAATGTATATCATAATTAAATAGTTAATAAAATTAATTTTTACATTATCTTAAAATAATAAATGCACAAAATTAAGTTAAAGGAAATTACACAAACAAATTGAAGATTTTGAATACATAATTGTACTAAAATAAAAAAATAATTTTAATAACTAATGTATTTAAAATGGTATTTTATTGAATAACTTTATAGTGACTGCTTGATACATATTTATTCAAGATAATATGTAAAATAATCAACAGTTATCTGAATTCTTAGTACTACAAGCAATACCAATTGTAAAGCTTGATTTGATCTTCATTCAACACTCATTTTGTGTTTGTGTGAACGCAAGATCTAATTAAGTTGAGATCTACTGTTTAAAGGGAAATCTGAGTTACTACAAGCAATTGTGTGTAAGATGGGAATGAAATTTGCAAATAAAAAGCAAAAGGATTAACTGTTCAGGCTTTAGTAGCAAAAGAGACTCCAAATTATTATAAATGTGCATGTCCAAAATGTGAATACATTGAAACAGACTACTGACAAGAGATGTTATTAATATTGTTGATTATTATTGATATCATAAAGATTTCTTGAATAAATTGAAAACAGTTTTAAACTATATTAAGAAACTAAGCAGTCATAAAATATTCAGTAAAAATTGTAGGTAAGAATTAATAACTTGCTTTTTGTTTTTAATATTTTATTAAATGATTCTAAAATTTGCAAAAATAATATTTCAGATAACACAGTTTTTATAAGAAAATGTTAACATTAATATTTCCTAAGACATAAAAAAAATTTTTTTAAAAGAAAATAACACTCCAACATTGCTATTAATCTGAAATTTCTCAAGCTATTTCCAAGTTTAACAAAGAATTCACGCAAGGAAACTATAAATAAAATGTGAAACAATCATTTTTAGATTAGAAAATATCAATTTGATCTTTGACATTAAGTTACAGATTTTTAATTACAACAAATTAGAAATCTATGATCTTAATAGAAATCATATATTAATTTTGAAGTCAGTGGCTTTATGGTGCTGCTTTGTGCTACCAAAGCAAAGGTTAGATCCTCAGCCAAGTTAAGGTCGACTCAGCCTTTTATCCCTTTAGTGGGTCAATAAAACTGAGTACCAAGATTGCTTGGGAGCTAAACACTAGAGGTTTTGCATTAGGCTGATTATCAAACTGTTACGTATGCTTTGCACCACAGAACTGTTATGCCAGAGGTTTACTGTAGTTTTTTTTGAATGATTTTTTACAATGATATTTAGTAATACTATTATTATGAAACAAAATTAAATACATAAATGAACATATCTATTACAAAATTTGTTTATTAAAACCATTGTAAGTCAACAAGACATTTAACAATAATAAAGAAAAACTTTCATGCTAAATGGTTATTTCTGTAAAATAGCATAGACTACCTTTTTAATAAATTGGCTGAACTAAAATAAAGATTGTTAGTTCTTAGTTAATTGGCATACAAACCTCCAACAGAGTTTCTTCTGGCAATTCGGGAATGAATAAGCCTTCCAAACTGGAGGGGGAGGTGCCATGAGCAAAGTAGTGGCAGGTGGGAGAGGATTCATTATAGGTACCTTGTCCGGTAAATGAGTTTCTGCGTATTCTTCCAGGCGATCCTTGACCTCCACAGCAGCAATGATGCTGGCAAGCAGGAGGTTGGCTATAGAGATACCTTTGTTGCTGAGTGTTAAACGTCATGACAGAAGGGTGTGGTGGGCTCTGCGATGCTGCTTCCAAATAAATAACTCTTTTAATCACTATGCATAAACATTTCAACGAATCATCTTACTATTTTTGAATAAATAATGTGTCAATAATATTAAATCATTACAATAAATTTAGTTTCAGTATAATTGATGATATTAGACAGCTTTAAATGATCAAACAATATACAATACAAATCTTCAACTATAGCATTACAAATGAAATTAACTAGTACTAACCTCCTCCACCACTCAGCCCAAAGTGACCAAATAAGACATTTTCACTAAGTCTTCCTGAACTTCCAGATCGCTGCAGAAAATTCAAACCTTCTGCATCTGGAGGAACACGACCACCTAGAATAAATCAGTATATTCACTAAAATCATTTTATAAGATATAAGATACATAAATATTTTATAGTCATTATCTGATATAATAAAAAGGTAATTACATTGCAGATTAATATAAAAGGTCCTCCATTATCTATGATTATATGTGTCAACAAATTTTAAATTTAAATCATAACATAATTACTTTTTACCAAACTATTTTTCTATTTTAAATATATAATAAAGCATCAATTTCCTCGCGAAGCGAAGAAAAAGTAATTGACATTTGAAAAAGTTTGTAATTGTGAAACCTGATGACTTATATTTTTCTTGTGTACATAGTAATGCACTCATCTGGACATATGTGTAACTCTCATCTAATTTATTAATTGTCTAAAATACAATAAAACCTGAAAATACTTATTCACTTGTTTTAAATGACCAGATATACAACTTAAAATGACTTTTAAAAGGTAAATTTCTTTCATATACTTTTAAAATGGCCAGAAAAAATCTTTAAACTTAAAATTAGAACAATAAGTGCTATTTTAAAACATAGAATTTGTATTAATAACACTTTTTTCATAAAATGTGGAATTTTTATTAACTATAAATGTTAATTATGTTTTAAATAAATCTCTCCCCAGCCATTAGCAAGTTAAAAAATAAGACGAATAAAAATAAACTTTATTCTCTCGGTTCTTTAATATTTCGGAATTTCAATAATTATTCTAAATAATTTAATTAGTTATTCTTATTATGAAAGTATTGAGCAAAATAGCTTATAAGCTATGAATAGCATTAAATGTAATTCATAATAAGATTGAATAGTTGAAACTGGAAGTTTCTCATTGGAAAATGTCAATAACAAAAAACAGAATAGTAATGTAAATTCAATCTATACTTCAATATGTTCAAATTAAACTTTTTTATACAATTAGTTAATATATGCTTCTTTTTATATCCAGCATATTTATTTACATAAAAGAATGGAAGAAAAAAGAATGCGGGTTATATATCTTTTGGAAAATTTTATATATTTCCATATTATTAATAACAAAAATGACAGAGACAACCTATGGTTAATTCTTTTCTGAATTATCAAAAAACAGAGTTGGTAGGAAGAAAATGATTCTAACATCAAATTTATCAAATGATAATGAATGATAGATAATTTTGTTGAAAGTAATACTAAAAATTTATGAAAATCACTAAATTTATATTAAAGAATTTTTAAATCAATATTATATATATTTAAATATTAATATAAATCAATATGCTTAGAAATATCTGTCCTGATATAATGGCAGTATCTTACACTAATGCTAGGAAACAGTCATTTAAAAAATACAATTTTGATAGTCAAAATTTGTGTTTTCAAAATAGAAAACACTAACGATATTCATGTAATTCAAGCTTTGCTTAAATACAAGCATATGATCCAGTCAAATGATTACATAACTTCAGGCACACGCCATACAAGATTGATTGTATTTTTACATCAAAGTTGCTTCTGGAATCAGAACGCCCCATGTTCATTCACTCTTTTAGTCACTATTTAATACAAGGTTTATATGCTTTATGTGCATACTTATCTATCAAGATAGATAATTAGTAGTTTTCAAGATTATAACGACTGAATATGGCCCATTCTTTATGAAAAATCCTCCCAGAAAGTAACAAATAGTAAATATTTAAATGTTAATCTATAGCCAGCAGCAATTAGAGCAGTGGCTCTCAACCTTTTTGGGATCACGGAACACTTTTAAGTGGTCTCGATTTTGGCGGAACACCATTATCATAAAATTTGTAAATCTAATGTAAATCACACAAAATAATTGGAAGATTAATATTTAATTGAAATAAAGATATATATTACATGGTAACTTATTTTAATGAGAAATTTGCGCTTGACGACCTTTACAAATTTCCTCAAGGTTGGGTCTTATGTAAGAGAGCGCTACTCTCATTTCTTCTTCTAAATTGATAAGTCTTTCTCTTTTTTTGCTTTTAATATTTGTTAGAGTTGAAAATCCAAGTTCGCACAGATAGGACGTCGAAAAGAGCAACAAGATATTCAACGCTCGTTTTGCAATAAATGGATGTTCATTCTCGATGGAAATCCAAAACCTTTCCACTCCTTCTTCTTTGAATTTTAGTTGTAACGTTCGATCCGTTGATATATTAATAAACTCATCTGCTTCCTGAATAGAAAAATCTAGGTTCATTATATCAAATTCACCAAATGGATTTCGTGCCCAATCAAAGTCTTCAATATTAAGAGATGGAAAGTAATGAGTTATTTTGTCCTGCAATATTGACAAATGCTCTGTCACATTTGAAATCATTTCGTTAATGTTAACAATATTTTCCGTTGCTAATAACGGAAACATATCAAATTTGCGATTTTGAGCAATACGATTTTTCCAAAGCAAAAGCTTTTTCTGGAAAGCTAGCAATTTGTCTGTGGATGTCAGAATATTTTCATTTTTTCCTTGAAGAGATGTATTGACTGAATTTAAGTAGCTGAAGATATCGGCTAAATATGCTAGCTTAGTACACCATGCATCATTTTCCAAATATTTTACGTATACATCATTACCCTCTTGTCTAAAAAGAACTAGCAATTCCTGTTTCAACTCATGAACTCGGGTTAGCACTTTTCCTCTTGAGAGCCACCTCACTTCAGAGTGCAAAAGCAAACATTCATATTTGGATTCCATGGTGTTACAAAGTTGTTTTTTTGAACATACGGGTTTTTAATGGTCTCGATTTAATATAATTCACCATATGTACGACTTGCTCCAAAACAGACTTTAAGTTTGCTGGTAGACTCTTCGAAATCAAAGATTCCCTGTGCAGAAAGCAGTGAGTAGAGACTATATTTGAATTTATTGCTTTAACTCGACTACAAAATCCCTTAATACTGCCACGCATGGCTGGAGCTCCATCAGTACAGATTCCTGCGCAATTTTCCCAGGATAATTTCCATTCTTCCAAATAAGATGATACTGAATTAAATATGTCTTCTCCAGTTGCGTGACCAATAAGTTCCTTGCAGAATAAAAACTGATTTATTATTTCAGTGTCGTCAACAAAGCGAATAAATCCGATTAATTGGGCTTTGCCACTTATGTCAGTGGATTCGTCAATTTGCAGCGCAAAATTTTTGTACTTAATTTCGACGTCACCGCGTTCTCTATAAAACCTGACATATCTATAATTCTTCTTTTATCGTATCGTCCGAAAGCGGGAATTTTTAGGGACGTCTCGCTGCGCTTCATTGCCAAACATAATCTTAACAATTTCTAAACATGCGGGCAAAATTAGCGATTCTGCGATATCATGCGGCTTTTGCTTCAATGCAATTAGTTCTGCCACTTTATAAGAAGCGATTTGCGCTTTATCCGAAATTGTAACGCTCTTTCGAAAGCATGTTGCTTGCACTTCTTGATTTTCAGCAATCTTTGAAATAATCTTTACCTTTTGAAGTTAGACAAGAATGTTTTGTTGAAAGGTGTCGCTGTAACTTAGCTGGGACCATTGCACTGTTAGCCAATTTTTCACCACATATAATACATCTCGGAATAGGAACATCTTGACTACCGCTCCATGTAAAACCAAACTTCAGATATTCTTCCGAATAATTCCGAACTGATTCGGATATCTTTTTACGTTTATTTTCGGCATTTTTGTTGTCTTGCATATCACCTTCAATTGAAGAAGACCTGCTTGTACTCGCCCCAACATTAACCTCACTTTCACTCTTTCTTTTCAAAAATTTGTCCATATTTCAGATTTAAAAGTCTTGTATAAATGTTAAAATAAGCAACTAAAAAAGATAAGAATACTGTTAAAACTACACAACTTGCATTTCATCTTATCAATTTCCAACAATATAAAATATATATATATATATAATAAAAAACACACTCACGAAAACTAGATATTTATATTAAATTATGGCTGAACCTCAGGTCGAAATTGCGCTTTTGTTATTTAAATGCGAAGAAAGAGAAACAGCACGAAATCAACACTACGTAGCGCTCCCTGTATTATCGAGTACATTAGAAATTTAGTGGTATTCCTGGAGTAACTCCAAGCAGCGTAACTGCGTCGTTTGATAATTACACTGTTAATATTATTGACTGTTCCGCGAAAATTTAGAATAATATTGAATATTTTTGCTAAATTTCAAATAATTAACAAAACTATGTAGTATTTATTTTATAATAATAAAAAAATTTCTTGTTTCTTATTATATTCAAAATTTTCGCGGAACACCTGGGACAGCTTCGCGGAACACCAGTGTTCCGCGGAACGGCGGTTGAGAACCACTGAATTAGAGCAATATCAATATAATTAAATATTATGCGTACAATGTCTATGACAATTTTGATTATACTCAACATTGATATAGAAAGTAAGAGAATCGTTACAGGTTTAAAATGAATGGATAGAAAAATTTTATGTTCAACAAGTCAGGGTTATGCAAGAAAAAAGACAATTAAATAATCAGTGATTATTGGCTTTAATGAATACTCATTTCATACTTGGCCAAATAATGGAAATTATAAACACAATATAATATAAAAATCAACATCAGCTTGAAGCTGCACTTTTATATTGAAATTTCTATTGTTTGCATGTCAATATTCACATTTCCAATAAAGTTGTAAAATTTTATTATAGATTACAAAAAAAATGATATTTTTATAATATTATTCTCAAGACTGTATGCAAATAATTGTAATTTGTAATTTACCAGTAACTTTTAAATGAAATAACTTAAAAGAAACGGTTAGTATATGAAATTTAACTGATGTGATTTTGAATGACCGAGATTTGGGATGTCATTAAAAAATTAAATAATCAGTGATTATTGGCTTTAATGAATACTCATTTCATACTTGGCCAAACATCCTTTGTGTTGAATTCAGGAAGAGTCATAGCTCGCCCAGCACCAAATGGAGACCTTGGTGGAATGTTTCTGAAATCTAAACCTCTATTTGAAACCTGATCATTTCGACAGGGTTCACATCGCCTTATCTCTCTGCAGGTGACAGGTGATTGAGAATGGTTAGTAGTGCAATAATTGATGGGAGGTGTTGATCCTGGAGATATGAATTGAGGATAACACAATTTTAAGAAAAGAAAGAATATAATATTAAAAATAAAAATGATAAAAAGAAAGAAAAAAAAACAATTATAATAAATATAAAAAATTTACACAGCTTTGCAAATACTAACAGTAAGAAGATAGTTAAATATGTATAAGATTATTTGATCAATCTTCAAGAATAATAGAAAAGGCTAGTTAGTTCAGGTTAGTTTAATTTGTTTATCGACAGTAACTTTCTGCAGATGAAAGTTAACTTGATTGAAACTTAATTTAAAATAAAGTTAGAGACATTACAAATATTGAAGAATGAAGAGGAAACATAATTCTGAATTTCTTGAACTAAAGGTTAGAATGCAAAATCAGCCAGAAAAAAATGGCTAACATTTGTTAATTACAAAAATGACTTTAACAGCATACATTAAAAAATGAATTTTTTCTACTAAAATACTAAATATTTATATGTTAAAGAAATGTGGAGAATGTCACCCTGCCACAATTTTTTTAAACTTTATTTTCACTCTTACACTGTTCCAAAAAAGTTATAATTGTTCCAATCTACTAAACAATAATTATATGATTTTAAAAACAAAGGATATTTAGCTTAGATTTTTTGATAAAATTTATAAACATTTGTTTACGTAAAAATAAATGAAAATGAAAGTACATTAGACAGCAGATTTTGCAATTCTGGTAGCAGGTTGCACTGTTTTTGTGTCTATAATTAAATATGGGATTCAACTGAAGTTTTTTATATTTTTGACATTGTGAATTTAAACACACTTTTTAGATAAGTTACTTTAGCAATCACATATTCTAGATTTTATGATTAAATTAAGAACTCTTCCTATTGAAATTATTAATATTTAATCGAGATGATTTTCACTAATCTTTATCATTATATAAATTAATCTTAGCTACAGAATTCATCAGTTCAAATATGTGGTAGGATTCAAAAGTTCCCACACTGACTCTATTATTTAATTAAAAAAAAAAAAAAAAAAACATGAATTAAATTGCAGAAATATATTCTCTATCAAAATAAAACCCTTGTGCAACAATACTCTTTTACCAGCACCTGTAAAGTTCATTGAAGCATTTCTGGAATCCATTTCTGGCCATGACCTTTAATTCAGCCTGTGATACAAATTTTACTTCAGCTGCAGGTTAAGACCAGTGACCATGCAAGCAAATTCAGGAAATAGGAAGAAACTGCAGGGTGCAAGATCAGGCGAGTAAAAAGGATGAGGAAAACAGTTGTTTTATTTTTCACAAGAAGGTCATTGACAAATATGGATCAGTGAACAGGAGCTTTGTCATGCACCAACATCCATAATTGCTCTGCCCATATATATATTTCTGGTCTCTTCTTCCTAATTGACTCGTGCAAACAATGCAGGATTTTGAGATAGAGTTCTTTGTTTACAGTGCATAATTCAGCAATAATTTTTAGATGTGTGATGCCCTGGACATCAACCTTGCCTTTAGAACGATCTTGGCAGAGTTTCTGCTTCCATGGAGATTGTTGTGATTTCCCCTTGTTGATGTCTATTGGTTTGCGGGCCATACAAAAAACACAATTTCTTGTCTCCAGTAACAATTCTGCCAAGTAGAAGGATCTTTGTCAATAACTGAAATTAAGCCACAGGCATTTCCATTCAATTTAACTTTTGGTCTACACTTAAAATGCATTGAACAAGATGTTGACATACCCTGTGTATGTTAAAATCTTTTGTAAATATCCGGTGGCATGTGGCCTCTGATATCCCAACTGATTTTTTATTTGAGTAATTGTTTGCTGCCTGTTTTCATGTACTAATACAGACACTTTTCTGATGTTTTTGATTGTGTGACAAGTCACAGGACGGCCATAGTGTTCGTCATTTTTGACACTTTTCCTGCCTTCTTGAAATAATGATGTCATTCAAAAGTTTGCATGTTATATTATGTTTTACTTTTATACACCTGCTTAACCATTTTGAGAGTCTCTGCAGCTCTCTTTTCCAAACATGAAATTTGATATTGATTCTCTGCTCAACTGACACCATTTCTTTTTATTGCTGGTTACTAAATGCACTTGCCTACAATAAAGGCTGTTGCTAAAAGCTTTCAACCACATGATTTGGGACATATCACTTTTAGAAGAAGGGAGGAATGTAGTAACACAAAAACATTCTTGTTATAGCACTATTGCAAAAGATTTTTACACTATATACTTAGTTTAGGAGCTTTTGAATCCTACTTGACAAATCAATTTGAATTAAGAATAAATATATTTTGAATAAAAAGCCATTTTTATGAAAACTAATTTTAATAGCCAAAATGCTTGCAAATTTTACATTATAAAAATTTTAGCTCTTCATTAATTAAAGTATAGAAAGGCATAGAGAGAGTGAAGCAGTGCAGTGAAAGAAATTCAATTAAACTCTAACACAACATGAAGTGCATGCTCACCATAATGAATAATTAAGATAGTGCAAAGCTGTGTGAAAGAGATAAATAATATTGCAAAAAATTAATAGGTAAAAAATAAAAATAATGGAAAAACCTTTCATCCTCAATTCATTCAAAAGCAGCGGAACATAAGGATTCAGAAAAGAAACCTTACTTAGGCAAATGTCATACAATTGCAATAAGAAATACATTACACAAATTCCTACTGCAAAAAGTGTACGAATGATTTATAAACCAGAAATGTTTACAAATGCATCAATAAGTACAATTTGAGATATATGACAATAAGATTTAATCACTCCATTAAGAAAACAGATAATAAACATTACAAAAGTAAAACTTGAAAATTCATACAGGATTGCAGACAGTAAGCAAATACCTGATCTTCGTAAAGGAGAAGTGGAGAAATTTTGAGGTGGTGTAGCTTGATGGCGCCATCCAGTAGGTGTTTGACGGCCAGAACCTGGATGTGGTGGTGTACTGCCACTAAAACTTCGCATTCTGCTACCAGCAGGAGGTGTTCCAATAGTAAACTGAACTAAAATAAAAATGAATTGTGTTTAAAATAATTGGAAGGTAAAGCACACATTAAAATTTTACTCTAAAAAAGTGTGACATTGGGAAAACTTTTAAAAAATAACACTTTTATAAATTTTTAGAAATAAAGAATTTAAGAATGTAAAATACGATGGATATCAAAGAGTAAAACGCTATTAAATTCAAAATTTTTATTGCATCAAATTGTTATTTTACAATAATAGAAATTAATATTATGTTTGGCACAATTATAGTTTCCCTTTAGTAGCACAGCTTCTAGCAAACAGTATTTGCTATGTATTATAACATAGTTAAAGATCTTACTATATTGAGGGTATGAACTTGAGACACTTTTAAAATTATAAATATACAAATAAATTAATTTCTCAGAATTTAATTTCTCACTTAGAAATTGAAAATCATAATAAAATTAAAATGTCAATTATTAACATGAATTAAATATAAGTACTACAATTGCACAACCATAATTCAACAACTGCAAAAACAAGTTTAAAAAAATTTTAAATGTCACAACTTTCAAATGACACATTAAATAAATTTTTAAGTGATGTCACTGAATATCATTGTTGCTGAATTTTCATCCACAATTATCATGATATATTATAAATATTTTAATGATACATGGGATATCAACACAAATGTACTTATAATTATTAAAAGAAACTTTTATGCCATAAAAAAATGGAAAAACAATGCATAAGAAAATTCTAAATTTTACATCAGTAATAAAAATAATTACATAAAGTCTATAAATTTGATTATTATTTGAATTAAAAGTTTTGTAAATCTTGAACTAACTCAGAAACTAAATATTTTATTAAGTCTTAAATACATCTTGATATATCTATGACATAGTATTAATTGAAAGTATAATTTTTGCATCTTAAAATCTTGATATTACTAAAGATTATTTCAATGATTTTCACTCATTTTTTTTATCCATTCTGTAAAGTGCAATAAAATATTTTATATATATTTTTAGTGTGCATAAGCTCTTGCTCAATTAAACCAACAATCTAATAAAAACTTAGCCTTTAAACATGTAAATGCCCAGGCACTTCTTCCAGAAATTACAATTTAGTTTAAAATTACCAATGTAAAAAACAGGGTTATTTGGAGGAAGACATTGAGAAACTCTCTGAAAGTAAAATCACTTTGAATTTTATAATTTTTTTATATTTTAAATATTTATTTATTAAAAATTTCCTTTAATAAATAAATATTTCAAGAGAATTTAAGAAATAAAAACATGAAAATAACAAGTATATAGTTCTATTAACATTTTATATATCTTTCAAATCTTACAGCAGCTTTTCCTGCAAGTTTCCTGACAATTTATTTTACTTGAAGAATTTTAACTGAAAGAAATGTTTTTCTAAATAAGATGTTTTTATGATCTCATATATAGCAAAGTAAAATAACATTTAATATTTTTGAAAATGGTAAAAAATAAATACTGAACTTGAATGAGTTACGAATAATTAATTTCATAATTCAAAGTATAAAAGTTTAAGAAGAAAAATTAGACAATAAAAAAAACAATAACTGAAAAAATAAAAATATAACAATAAATAAGATTAAAATAAGCAATGTTACTTTTCTCACAACTTAATAAGTGATATTTTTCTTTAATTAGAATTTAAATAAATAAATAAAAAAAAAGATCTAGAGAAAAGATTTAGTTTAATTTATATTAAGGGCATCAATCTTTCTAATTTTGATAAAGATAGTAATACCTGAAGGTGGGGTCATTGAACTGAGATCTGCAATGCGAAAAGGGTCACTGCTAGAAGAGTTAGTAGAATCTCTTCTGCTTCTTTCTGCAAATACTGGTGTATGTTCCTAGATGAAGACATAACTTTATTGACTTTCACTGCAACATTGCAATGATAGAAAATTTTTTATAAATTAAACAGTACCATACACAGTAAATAGTTAAAATAGGAAGGCATTCAATGAATACAAGGATTAATTCCATATTTAAATGAAATAAAATAAAAATATTTTTTACTCAAAACAATTTTCACCTTTAAAATTGTATTTGAAAAAGCATTAATTAAAAAAAATTATAGAACAAGTATCAACAAATGTACTGATTATTATGTTGTAACACACACACACAAATTATATTATTACAGAATTATTTTATCAAGCCTATTACTGATATTTATTTTTTTAATGTAATCACATAACAATTTGTAAAATATTTTAAATCATTTGTCATAAACTGTCACAAAGTCTACAATTTTATGCCAATTTATGAATATAAATTGCAGAATTTTTCTAAATTAAAATTAATTAAATTTAATTTCTAAATAAAAAGTCAATTATAGTCCTTTTTTCATTAATGCTTAGATTCAAAACTAAATTCACATTTTTAATTGTTTCTTTACATTTTATTGACATATAATATGACATAAATTGATTGGACTGATAAAATATATTCAATATGGTATAAATACTAAGTTTTGCCTGTGATAAATATTAGTAAAAATGTGTGTTTTCTGTATTTTTAAAACATTCAAGAAGGCAAAAGTAAAAATTAAGTTATGAATGATGCTGTTACCTTTAGTGTAGGAGAAGTGCCAGGAGACACCATCTTTTTAGAAAAGTCAAAACCTTCCTGTGGTGAAGAAGCAGGAGTATTTTGCAGGCTGTGTTCTATTTGTTCATATGCAACTTTTTGCGTTGGGACTGGAACAGCACCAGAAAAACTATCAGATGCTGTTACCGTGTTATTAGAGGCGTTCTCAGAGATTTGCATAGCAGATGAAGCCTGTGCAGCTTCATTTTCAGAAGACATTTGCATCATTTGATAACGCACAGCCTTTGCAGCAAGATTAATGTTTGTTCCAGGCATTGATTTTTTGAATGCTTTATTTGTAACAGGTATTTTAGAAGGTGATCTATAAAATATAGAAAAATATTATGAAGCATCTAAAATTCATAATGCCATCTAAAAATGAAGACTTTATAACTCAAATAAAACATAATTAAGTGATAAATATTTTTTTAATGGAATTGATTAGGAACAGCATAACATGCTCAAAATATATTGAAGCAACAAAGTTAGGAGAGACAAAGAATTTATAGATCATTTAAAAAAGGTATACCTCAGAATAAAAAATAGCATTGTTTTTAAAAACTGAATGATACTCTTACCTCTAATAACATTCTAATCACTCCAATATGAGCTAAATATGATTGATTTTTTTTTCCAATTTTAATTTCTATGTGAGTGCAGGGTAATATTATCAAGTAATTTCAAGACTAAGCTAATTATCCTAAAGAATGATTATAGTTCACATAGCTTATAAATGGGTTAGCATTTTCAGAAGTGCATAACAAATATTTTCAAAAAACTTTTTTTTTAAATTAAAGATTTGAGAAACTTTTTTAACAAGATATAGCTAGCAACTTCAATACAAATAAAAATATAGAATATAAATAATGACTGGACAAATCACAATTTATAGAGCAAATTTTTGTTTGGTCAAATTATTTAATGCCATTCCATTAAATAATTAATCACATGAAAATAAAATTCTATTTACAATAATTTACATAAGATTACAAAGCTTTTTATTCAATTATTTCTCATCTAAAATATTTAATACTATCTATTTAAATACTGCAGTATAGTTAATAGCTGAAGATATGGAATTTAATAGTATTTATTGGATTGCGACCCCTCAAAAACTATAAGAAATCAAAAAAAATTCTTCATAAAAAATCTAATATTCACCAATATATTTTATAGTAATGCTGAATAAAAAACTAACTTCTTAGTGAAAAGTTATATTATTCAATATTCACGCATCAGCATTCACAAAGTGTAACAGTTAAGTTTATGTATTTATTTAAATAATTTAAGAAAAGCAACTAATTGTGCACATATTAATGCCGAAATTTTTAATGCTGTGTAATAGTTTTCATTTTAAAATAAGCAAAAAAAAAAAAAAAAAAAAGTGAGTGTCAAAAATTAGAAGCACAAATTTCTCAATTTTGTATTCCATAAAAATCAATTTTGAAAAAATATTAATAAGAAAAATGTGAATGATTCAAATTAATAGTAGAAGAAAAATGTTTCTTCCTTTAAGTTCTACATAAAAAAAAAAAAAAAATATCTGATACTTTCAAGAACTTTTACAAAAATTATAATTACAAATCAGAGTTTATTATCTTTTTTAAGAGTATAAAATAATGGTTTTCCATTCGATATTCATTTTCTGCAAAAAGGCTTTCATAAGACTGAGACTTTCCAATTTAAAATGAATTACAGATATTTATTTCTAAGGAGGAATCAAACCACAAATTTTGAGTTACCATTTGTCTGCCAACTCAGAAAATAAAAAATAGAAAATATGGTGTTCAGTAGCTAAATGGATCAATTAAAATGCAATTACAAAATACCTTTTTTTTTAAATCACATGTAGTTTTTAAATCTAACTCACTTAAATATGCAATTTAAATTAATTACAATTACAATAAATTGTATAAAAAATATTACTCTAATATGACAGGAAGAATATTTTACTTACACATTAGGATCACTTAAATGGTGCTTAAGATGACTGTTTTTATTTGTTTCACCTAAATATTAAAAACATATTTAGTACTTAAAAGATATATGTAAATAAAAATTAACATAAAAATATTACTACTCACCATATTTAGTTTCATCTGGAATATTTGGAGGTACAACAACAAAATCCTGGAAAACAAAATAATCATATTTTACATTTAATTATTTTTAAAATAATTTATTAATAACCAATCAAGACTAACAGCGATAATACTTCCAGATTAAAAATAATCTTTAGGTTGATATAGTCATTATTGATAGTTGATATAGTCATGAATTGCGTTATTCTTAAAGAAATTAAAAAGTGTTTAATTGAAATTTGTCTGATGAAAACTGCCTTTATGAAATACATCATAAAGAGATGTATAAGCAAACTAAATAATTTCAAATATTATAATTTTATTTGTGATGTTTATGCTTTTAAACAAATAAAGCCAACCAGATTTTTAGAATAATTTATTCTTTGAAATCATTGAGAATAAAAAATTCACTTCTTAACTACAATTAATAAAACTAAATTTTTTAAGAGATTGCACTAATAACATGATACCAGCCTTTTCCTTGATAAATATAGATTAACATTCCTTATTACTTCCATTAAAAACTTATTCATAAATATCTAATGATGCTGCAAAATTATTTACTTTTGCAATTCAAATTAATTTCTAACTAATGAGAAATTTCTTTTTGTATTCTGACAAAACAATCAGCGATTTACAATATTCATTATAGATATCGCTTTTAAAAATTTCATAACTTTTAATATAGGTAAGTGAATAAATATGACTAAAGATTACTTGTTCAATGGGTGAGGGGGGTGAATATCTCTGTTCTTCAGAATACAGAGCTGAATTGTTGAGAGGAGAAGGAGAAAGAGAGGAATTGCTCTGAGCCATGTCCTCTCCACCCACATCCCTATCCCAACTATGGTTGGCAGAAGAGGTGTAAGGTGAAACTGGGCTTGTAGGAGAAGACTTGGGAGAGATGGAGCGCCTGATAGGAACAGGTACAGGTGAACCTGGTAAGAGATTATTTTCATTAAAGTAAACAGAAATATCACATTTTTAAAATACTCTTTTAAATGTGATCAAAGATTAAACAAAGACACATTAAAAACCCAATATATTTAAATACTTACTACTACGAGGAACAACTTGCAAGAAAGGATGATTGAACAGTTCATCTGAAATGCAGGTGCAAATTAATGCTTGTTGCAAATAAAATAACAGAAGTTAATTATTCTTACAGTGATAAAACATACCAAAATCCATTCTATCTTTAGCATCTCTTTTCATCAAACGTAACAATAAGTCTGTTAAGTCTTCAGATGTTCCATTTGGTATGCTATATGGTAGAAAAAAAGTAAATGTGAAAAATAAAGTTGTGTGAAAAAATATGTAGCAGAATTTTTATTTAGCATGAGCAATTAATTTTTAATGTATTGTACAAATAAAATTGAATCATATACTATAATTTGATTTATAGAGTTTCATATGACTAAAATTTTTATAATTATAGTAACAGAAAGAGAAAATTTGATTAAAATAACTTTTTAAAACAGTTCAAAACATTTTTTTACTGTACTGTAAAGATTCTGTACTGAGAGAATTTAATGCTAGTCAAAAAATAAATAAAAATTTTAATTAATCATTTTAGAGGAAAATAACAGCCTTTGTGTTTTTATGATTTATGAGGAGATTAAACATTTAAAGGATTAAACAGATATTGACCCCAATTATATTTCTTAAAGATTATGCGAGAGAATACTGAAACAAATTTATAATGAATTGTTTGCAAGTACTCAAAATTACAATTTAAAGATTAAGTATAACCTAAAATGCAAAGCTACTTGCAAACATATTAAGTAAATTTTCTTTTGCAAAAAGAATGGCATTTAATGCAATCTGATGGCAATTGAATCTTCTGTGATATGTGATCCCAATATAAAGACCATATACATATGATCTACTAGGGTTTACCATGGCCAATATAAGGAAAGTTTCCATGGTCATTTAACATTCCTAACATTCACTTAGAATTTTCCTAGCGCTATTTCAAGCTTAAAATTAATATAAAGACTTATAATAAAAGCATGATTCAAAACTTGAAACAGCTGCATTAATTGAAGGCTTACAATAAATATCTATTATAATTTGAACATAATTTTAAACATATTCTGCAATAACTAAAAAGTTAATGCGAATTTTGACAGTTCAAAAAATTAAAAATGAATTAATTATTTTAATTAAAGGAAAAAATAAACTTTTATTAAGAATTTAGTACATAAATTTATATTTTATCACATTATCTCTATACAAATCAATGACCAAAAATAACTACCACAAGGTTCCTAGTATTTTGATTGCAAATAAAGTCAAACCCTTGCAAATAGAAATTCTAATAATTCCAAATATCATTTGCAAAATTTGCACATTTATTATTAAATTAGATATTAATTTATAGACAGAAATGTAGTTTTTATAAAGTATTGTTCAAAAAGAGAATGATGAAGCATTTTATATAATTCAAAAACATTTTTATTATCTTAAAAAGAAATTGATTTTTTATATTTTATTTCTTGAAAATGATAAGCAACATTTTTAATGTATATATGTAGCAACCTAAAAATTTAAATACTAATCTATTGAATAACTATAATAAAATATACCTTGGTGCTAAATTTGCATTTTTCTCATAAAAATGTTTCAATTGTTGTGGATTAGGCGCCTAAAAGAAAATTTTGTAAGAGATGAAATAGAAAAAACACTAACATAGTGATAATAGATATAAAAAAATAATAAAATTCAAATTTTAACATATGACATGTGGTTGCATTATGACATTTCATTATTTAACATAGAAAACAATTTTCGCAAAATATGAAGCAAACAATGAACAGTTACTGATTTATAATAATGCTTTTATTTCTTTTAATTTTTGTGATCGATTGAAACATTACCATAAAGGGTGCCTTTCCTGTCAAACACTGATACACTATCGTGCCAATACTCCACAAATCTGCTTTGGCATCATACTTGAGACTCATGATGACTTCTGGAGCCTAAATAAACAATTAAATTATTCAATTTTAAGGACTAAATGAAGATTAAACGTTGAACTTAATTGATTGAACTGATTTATTAATTAAAACAACCATATCATTATAAATAGATAATAAAATTGAATTATGAACATAATTTAAGGTAATAAAATTATAACATATAATAATCATAAAAGTAAATAACTTAAACAACTGCCCAGTTTCCTGTAATAATGCAAGGATTATTATAAAAAAAATAAATCATAAGTTCATATATTTGAAATAATATATAAGCACAATATAAACTCAAACAACTGCAATTACTTACTGATTTAAAAATAATCTGGTGATAGTTATCCATTAAAATTTATATTAAACTTTATCATACTTGAGACTCAAGTATGATCATAAATCATACTTGAGACTCATGATGACTTCTGGAGCCTAAATAAACAATTAAATTATTCAATTTTAAGGACTAAATGAAGATTAAACGTTGAACTTAATTGATTGAACTGATTTATTAATTAAAACAACCATATCATTATAAATAGATAATAAAATTGAATTATGAACATAATTTAAGGTAATAAAATTATAACATATAATAATCATAAAAGTAAATAACTTAAACAACTGCCCAGTTTCCTGTAATAATGCAAGGATTATTATAAAAAAAATAAATCATAAGTTCATATATTTGAAATAATATATAAGCACAATATAAACTCAAACAACTGCAATTACTTACTGATTTAAAAATAATCTGGTGATAGTTTTCCATTAAAATTTATATTAAACTACATGAAATGAAAATTTTAAGATAAAATAACAAGAAGCAACTAAATAAAATATTTTTTTCATTTCCATATTAAGAAAATATGTTTTTGTAAAAAAATATGCATAAAATTAGCTAAGCAAAATATTGATAATCTAACACTAATTTTTACAATGATTTATATGAATAATGTTGATAAATGTTCTGTAATAATTATTTAAATATAACTTGATTACAGTCAATTTTAGAAATATATATTTATAAATAAATTTGACATTTGATTTGGGTAGAACACAGTAATGATAAATCAGAAATATGTGATACTTTATTTTTTAGTTCTTTCTACAAAGTGAAAAATCCCATAAAAATATAAAATCTTAAAATTTTGGGCTTCCATACATTTATCTATAGTAAGTACATAAAATATTAAAATATATTTATAAATAAAACATTCTAACCCAATTGGTAAATATTAAAATTTTATTCTTTGATTTAAAATATCTGCACAGTTATGCAAAATGATTTAGATAATTCATAAAAATTTTTTTTAGAAATAAATTTTTAAAAAATCTGAGAAACAATCTAAAACCCAGTGCATAATATTCAAATCTTATTAATGAATAAACATGAGCTATCAATGTAAATTTTTATTTACACATTTTGAAATATTCTCACTCTTCTTTTGTTGTTTCTTCTGTTTTTAAATGCCCTTTCACCAAAGAAGTCAAAACTTTAAAAGAATTTTTCTTCCTTATATAATTTATTAATAGTTATTTTTCTCATAAATTAATATAAATTAAAAAATCTTACTTTTTGAAAATGAAAATTCAGTAAATATAAATTGTTCATAAATTAATAACATATTTAATATGCCAAATAATGAGGATGTTAATTAAGTATGAAGGCATCAGTATATCAATGAAAGCAGAAAAATTCTATGACATTGGTACTCTGAAAATTTTTCTTGCAGAGATTTTAAATGTCAAAAGGGGAATACGGAATCTTTTGCACTAATGGATCTTTACATAATTTTCTCAATAGTTTATTTAAGTTTACCTATATGATAAAAACATTGGTTATATGGTACAAGTTCGTACAATAATTGCTTTTATGTTAGAGTTAATATTTTATTAGAGAAAACTTAAAGCTTAATTGGCATGTTCAACACTTATTTTAGCATTTGGGTACCAACTCTTTGCAGGGTTGATACTTCCCACATAAATATATAGAATTTATAAAAGATAATTTTTATTTTTAATTAACCATTAACATAAAAATATTGCTTATTTCAAAATAAGGAAAATATTTAGATATTCATTATAAGATTTTAGTGTATCATTTTACAATTTTGAATGAAAAAATTGTATTTAGTTTATGTAATTTCATCAATGTGATATAAAATAAATGAAGTGAAAGTGGTATACATTTCCTTTATCAGAAAGTTCTAACACAAATTTATGAATTCCTATTAATTTTAAATAAGCTGCATTTGCAAATTGATATAAAAATGTCAATCAAATGTGGAATGTACTCACCATATACATTGGAGAACCACATAATGTAGCAGCCATGACACCATCTGAGAGAACTCTGGCGAACCCAAAATCTGCAATTTTCAGAGTAATTTCTGAAGGTGCAGGATTGGGCTTGCCAGAATGACACAACAAAATATTTTGGGGCTTCAGATCTCTGTGAACAACCTCCTTTTGGTTCAACACTTTCATTGCTTCAGCTTTTGAAGTAAAGAAAAGAATATTGGAATATAAGTAAAACAAGTCCTTTAACTCAAATATTTGCTTTCAGTTTAAAGAGAAATTCATAAGCAATTTTTCTTATAAATGAGTTAAATAAAGTTGTTGTCAGAATATTTTCAGCATTCTGTTGATTTAAATGTAACATTGTGTAGCATAATTTCTCAACAAGTAAGAAGAAGAATATGTGTTAGTTGAAATTAAGACATGGATTATTAGCTCAAGTTAAAAGAATTAAGCAGATAGAAATAGCAAATTTTAAAGCTTCTAATAAGAATTAAAGTAAATTTTTTTATTAAAAAACAAAATCTAGGAAAAATGAAAAATGTCATTCTCAAATATTAGGATACAAATTTCATTTCCAGTGGAAAAAAGTAAATATTTGTTTGGGATACAAAACAAATATGAATTTATATGTATTGTATATTTATACACAAGTTTCATAAAACAGTAATTAGCAAGAATAAATATAACAGACTGCATACAATCTAAACAAATAAGTTTGCAAAACAAATATAATAGATAACTATGTTGAAATGATTTAAATTATGCAATTAAATTTTGTTACATAATAATTTGTTCTTCGATGACAATAAAAGTTTAATGCTTCAACAATTTTTTAAAAACAATAAAATATCAATAATTCTGCAATACATTAGAAATTACATATTTAAAAACGCACATACCAATTTGCCTTAGAAAATACCGTATTGTATCTTCACTCAGGCTGCCTTTAGCTATAAAACAAAAAAAAATATTTATAAGTTTAAGAGTAAAGCATGTATATGTACATAAAGCATAAAAGATAATGCATTCCATACCATTTAGGTACTCCGAAAGATCTCCCCCATTACAGTACTGAAAAATAAATATCACAAATCAATATAAAAATAGTTTAATAGTTTCTTTTTATAAATTTAAAATTCAGTAAATAAATATTAATTATAATTTTATACGAAACTCATGTCATTGTGATAAAATTAACATTTTTAAATATGCTTCTTATCTGATATATAATAGAAAGTATAATGAAACTCACTATAATTTAGTAAAACAAAAATTCTCTATACATAACAATTATTTTTATACACAATTGCATATATATTTTCAGAAAAATTTAAATTTACTTTTCTATTTTGCATCAAAATAAAGTATTTACATAATTTTAACTAATAATCTTTGCAATGAACTTGTCACTGTGTACTGGGATATAATAAAAATTTTTTTATTGTATTTCCCTTTTGCAGTTCAACATTTTATCTAATTAATCAACATAAAATGCGTACGGAAATATTAAATATCAGTCAACATAGTAATTTATGCTTGTACCATACTTAGCACCATGAGTAGCAAACTTAGGAGGAAAAAAATATGAGTACAATATTACATAGAGTGTCACAAAAAAAGCTTGATAGAAAGTAAGTGATCATTGTACAGAAAATACAACATGTAAGAACAGTTATCTTTTCTCTACAATGATCAATGAATAAATTCAATTTTTTTTTTACATAAAAATATGAATAACATTTAATATACAAGAAGCTCAGATTTCCCAACTATGTTATAAATCTGCTTCCAAAGGTAACAAACTCTAAATTGTTGTTGAAATCAAGTGCACCAATCTCACTTCAGATATCTAATTTCCATCCTCCAGTGAATTACAGACACTCTTTTGTTCATACCCTGGATGTAAACCCATAAGAAATTGCACAGGCTTAAGCCCAGACTGTAGGAGGCCAAACAATCCTGTGAATTTCTCTGCATCCAATACAAACAAGCACTTACCAAATGTCATTCTAAGTCACATGCACACATCAGCAGTTCTATTTTGCTAAAACGCAACCTGCATGAACCAGCGTGTCATTTTGAGATTGGCCAGAGCAACTCTCAATATTTCATTCTGGAAACCATACCATTAATGAATATTAAACCAATTATCACTTCATTTGGTGTCTTTCTTTCCAAATTTTTAAAGGCAGGTTCATTGAACAATGACATTCCTTTGGTTATTCTTAAAAAGTATTCTAACATTAAATAATCTTTCTTCCAAGGTTAATAATTTTACATTGCTTATTATTTTTTCCCCCAATAATCAAACATTCAACTGAAATATCTATATATGTGTTATTACAACATGGAAGAATTATACAAATTTCCATACAATTGAAATCAGAAAGTTAAAATAATTTCTATTTTGTTTCATAGTCATCCTGTTATTAAAGGTTAGAAAATATATAATTTTATGTTGAAATTAATTATGCAGTGTGAAACCTCATTAATACAAATAAAAGCTAATATTAAAATCTGAAACAGGATATGAAATTTCAACACTATTCCTTATCTTTAGATTATTCTGTTCCTTTTGAAATGTCATCAACATTTTATTTAATATTTTTTGTTATCACTCACAATGTAGTTACTTATTCTTAAGTTTTCACATCAATTTTTCAACTCTGGATGTTGAAATAACATGCATTTCTGATGAATTTAGTTTAATCCACTATTTTTATATGATGAAGAGCAATCATTTTAGCCTAAGTTGAAACACGAGTTTAAGAAAGTAACACTACTAATTGTTATAAATATTGCATATTTTTTTGTTTTGAAGCAAATTTGCTTTTTTTTTTTTTTTTTTTTTAAAAGATGATTTTTACTAATTTGAACTCTTTATAATTCAAACAGTTCTACTAGTATTTAAAAATTCAAATAAGTGAGATTCCCTTTTTTCTTTTCTAACTAAATAAGTTCATAAGCTTTCAGCTTTAAAACATTGTTTTAAAATTGCTTTACATATTTATATGACTCACAATTTGATTTGCATGACAGATAAAATTTAAGCTTCTTTTTAAAAATGATTGAACATTCCCAATTAAATTGTGATATATTTTTAAAGTGGGAAAATAATCCCAATTCTCAAAATATCACAAATATTAAAGGCCTAAAATATGCAAATTGAAATGCACATTAAGTCACCATGTACTTTAACTGCATTCAAAGTACTAAATTCAACCTATTTTGAAGGCACTGCTTTTCTAATTTGATCTTAAAATATTTCGAAAAGAGTGTTTATCTTTTAGCATAAAATGATAAATTTAATTTTCAAATAAACATAAAATTTCACTAATATATATATTAGCAGCATAAATTATTTTTCTCCAATAAACATTTGAAATCAAGTGCACAGATATGTCATAATTTATACAAAGTTTTATTGTGCAGTTAAAGTTTCCCTAATATTCTTGATAAAAATTTGCCAATTTATGTTTCATTAAAGATTTGTTTTAAAAGGGAAATGTTAAGCTATTGACTTTTTTCAAAATACAGAAGAGGGGGCTGTTATATTCTCGTATGATTAAGTAAATGAAATTAGATTGAATTGAACATGTTACAAAAAAAACAATTTTTTTTTTAAATAAAATATTTATAACCCATAATATTCAGAATGTTTTTAAGATGAAAATTTGAAAGTTAAGCAATTATTTAATAAAATACTCTTTCATATTATTTAAGTTCTCTTTAAAGACAGTTATAATGTTATATGGTAAAAAATACCAAACAAAATTTAACCGATAATTCCAGCAAAGAGTCATTTAAAATAATCTTTAGAAAGTAAAAGCATTGTTAAATACTTAAGAGATTTCTTCACAATTCAAAACATAACACATGAAATATTGATTTATTTATCCCTCAACAGTAATTTTTTGCACATACAAGCCAATTCAAGAAAAGCCTGGAATTTGGAGTAGATTCTAAATTATTAAAAGCATCCACACAAACCCAAAAAAGGTATAAAAAAAAGTTACAGCATAAACTATTCAGCTGCCAGTGCAGTGACAAAATCTTTGGAAAATCAGGAAAGAAAATTAAACTGATTTTAAATATTTTAATATCAAAACTGATTAATATAAGTATGATAAATGTAAATTTAAAAATATTAATTTTCTTAAATAAATTCTGAATTTTGTAAGTTTATAAAAGCTTTCCTTTAAAGTATTTAAGTAAATTCTTCAACCCTTGTAATTTCTACTTTATAGCTTTATAAACAGTGTCATTTTAATTTTGCAATGCTTGATACACACTTTCTAAAAAAATTTCAGTATTTATTTTTAAAAATAATAATAATAATAATAATAATAAAAGATGGCAATTTTTAAACTCAGATAATTTGATTTTTTAAATACTAATAAAAAATAACTTAAAATATTATTGAATGTTAGGAATGGGGGAGAGAAAAAATTTATGCAAATAGACTTAATTATCTATGCACACTTTTTTCTTCTTCAGGAAAATTATAACTAAAGCATATATATATATATATATATATATATATATATATATATATATAATTTTATTAATGTTTATAAATGATTGATTAAAAAGATATTTTTAGAAACAAAATCAGAAATGAAAACAAGTGTACACAAATATTTAATGAAGTTTGAAAGTTAAAACAGGGAAGAAGTAGATGACACACATTCTGAGTTTCAAACGAAACTGGAATTGGAAGAAATTAAAAACGACTTCCTCGGGACGTCAAGAACAAATCTTAGACAAATTCCAACTCATAACCAGAAGAGATATCTTAAAATAAAACTCTCGGTTGACGACAAGAAGTATGGAGCGGAACGGTTTGAGCCTCCAGGCAACAACGGCGACACTCCGTCTATCACGGTCTCAAGGCTGTGCTCAGCGCTGGAACACGTGCTACTGTTTATACACACAGCAGTTTTTGCTCGGCCGCCGCGCATGCCCAGTAGCAGCAACCTAACCTTCATTCAACGAGATCGTCGATTACTGCTTATGAAATGTGAAATATTTCAAAGGAATATACATACAGTTAAGAGTATGCTGCAAAAAAAATTATAATTTAATGAAATAAAATCATTTTTATGAAATAACGTTTTGGGTTATTCATAAGAATGAATTTTGTGAGAAATCTCATCTCAATAAATTAATTACTAAACTATTCTATACAGCTAAAAAAAATTATTTTTTTCTAAAACGCATTTTTCTGGGTTAATAAAAATTTCTGCCCTCACTGCAAGAGAAAATAAACCTACAATCCAGTGCATAAATGATATCAATGGAAATTTTATTTTCCATTGATATCATTATTTCAATTTATAGGCAAAGATAAGGAATTATAAAATTTCTCTATTAAAATGAAATTTTTATATTAGCTGCACATAGAATATTTACGATCACCAAATAACTAAGATAACCAAAAAAATAAAAATAAAAAATTTCATTAAATGAGTAGGAATTCCGACAGAACAATTTCACCCAAAAATTTTAATTTCTTAGCAATCACGTGGTAAAACGTTTTGAAAAGAAAATAAATAAAAAGAAAGGATATAAGATTCAAAAGAATGAATTCCAGATCATGATAGCGTCTAATGAAATTGTTTCAGGTTTATGGAATAAAATTTCACGCCAACTGTAAAAAATTCTATCCTTTTTATACTGAATAACTTACCAGTAAAGAATCAATTGTAGCTAAGAATAAAATAAAAAAAAATCTTTCATAGCGGTTCCAACATACATGGAGTTTAAAACTAAATTTACACATATTGGATTTAAAATGATTTGATTTTTGTGAGGTTCACTGATGCACACGAGGGCTAAAATAGTGGCCCATAGTTTAAAATGCATTCAGAACCATTACAAGCATTCAAGTGTTGGGTATGATTCAAAACCACAAACTGTTTAATTAAGAGCTCCAGAGCGCTAACCACCCTTAATATATATATATACACACTCATATACGCAGATAGTGAGACAAAAAACACATGAAATATTTGAAATGTTTTTACCAATAGCGAATAAATATCTGTGCATGCGGAGCACTGAAACACTGACGATTCGATGAAATTCCATCAACCCAAGTCAAGATTTATTTGAGCACAGTTCAGAAGTCTGATGTAAAGAAGATGACTCGTTAGTCAACCAAAACGTTATGCCTGCGTTTATTTTGGAAAAAAACATTTTAAAAAATAAAAATAATAATTAACCCTCTTTCCCCCTAAAATATTTTTTTAACGGGGAAAAAAACCTGGAATCATTACGTCATAAATATTTTACATTTGCATGGGGTGGCACCCAGTTTCCATCCTGTACAACGTTATTTAGGTTGGCCTTGAAAAAGAAAGCATGCTAATGTGAAACATAATTGCAGGGACAGCGTTAACGCATTCGTCCAAGGACTAGCGCATCCCACCCAGTGCACCTGTTGATTCAGAACCAGTCCCGTGACACATGTACAACTGGGCCGTTTCTTAAGCAAGATACCATTCTACGTTAAGGGGGTGGAAATTAATTAAGCACACACACAATACATCTTGTCATTTCGATTTCTGCTTGATAAAGAGGGGAAGTCTTAAGAATACCATTTTTTAATATTTATTGCTTTTGACTTAAATGCCTTGAAATTAAAAAATTCCAAACTTCAAAGAATTATTTAATCAGATTTACAAAATTTAAGTACTCACAAGTCTTTTAATATTTATTGCTTCACTCATTTATTTCTGAGGAATGTTTCCTTGTAAAATTATGATAACAATTTTTTTTTTCAATTTTTTCCGTTCATTGTTCCAACACATTCCTTCTCTGGAATGTATTTAAAATTATCATCATTATGTTTAATAACATCCAAAAATTTTTGATACTCAGTTCCTTCATAGAATTTAAAGACAAGGAATGCACAGAACAAAAGAATAAATCTGAATTGGAATATTATTTATTCAAAAAATGTTCTGTAAAAAATAACCTCAATATCTCAAATTTGTAACATTTTATTGACTCTCTAATCATTAAGAGAGGCGGTTAATTCATTGGAAATTGATAAAATTTCGCATGCATTTCGATTGCAGATTAACATGAATTAAAAGAAAAGGTAAACAATGCCGGCGTGTGAAAATCAAGACCTCTGATACATTCTCCACAATTTTTTATCGCCACAATAGTGAAATAAATAAAATTACAGCGCCAATTTCTTCCATACATTGACGTTATAAATGCAATGCATCTAAAGAATCATTTAAATTGTGAACAAGTTAGAGCACTGCTCTGATATGGTACTAAGATTGGAAAGCTTATTCCAACCCATGTTGATAATTGGAAAAACACATTTGCTTCTCCATACGTGCCGCCTGGAGGTGTTGGGAATTTTTCCTGACTCTCTGAATTGCGATATGTAAATACGGCTCATTCTATGAAATGTCCTCCCCGAAGAAAATAGGCGATGATTGTACAGACATCTCTTACAACAGCTTCCGGGTGTCAACACATTCGCTAAAAAGTTTGCAAAACATCCAGAATCGCCGGTCCTACAAATGGAAGAACTATTCATGGTAAGATAAATAATTGCGAAATCATCCATGTGCCATCATTTCCATCGGATAGTCATTGTGAGATACATATTCCATGGCTTCCTAAATCGTCAGCAGACTTCTATGAACAAAAAATTAGGGACTTCATCCTCGAATGAAAATAAACCACCACACCCGTAAACGACTGGATGCAGATGCCGCGGTGGCTTAATCGGTTAGGGCGTTGCTCTCATTATCGGAAGGTGGTGAGTTCGAATCCCGACCGAACGAGGATCCGACATGTTCACTAATGGTGGCTGGGGCTCGTTTAAAATGGGTGTGGTCGCAATGTCCTCCAAGTGAAATGATACCTCTGGGGTGGCAGTATAGGGTAGCATGCAAGTGCGACAGGTATCAACTGCACGAATACTTGTAATGCCTGCTGATGAAATGTTGTCTGCAGCTTATTGTGTAAGTGATGGCAGGTGCAAGCACCTTTCCGTATTGTGGTCATAAGATAACGACTTGTTACCAAAGATTTGAAATCTTTCAAAAAAAAAAATAAATAAATAAATAAAACTAAACGAATTAAAGAAATACTCGGAAAAAATATTTCGCGCTTAAAATCAAAAACTGATACCATTCATTTTCTAAAAAATAGAATAAGAAATGAAAACGTTTTATTATATTTCTTAAAACAAAGACTGCTTCTGTACATCGAAAGTGAGGTAATCCAACAACCCGATCCGCCTATTTTGCGGCCCCCCAAAGACAACACGATCACATCGTTGTCAGTTGCACGTGAAAGCTGAATGCTCGAGTTTCCAAGGTCACTATATGGCGGAGAGTGACCGCGGCCTTCGTCCACTCCTCCATTCCCCGGCCCAGTCGGAATTTTTCTACCTACGCCTAATTTATTTAGAGTGGCCACTTTTATGCACCTCTCACTTGCCTGCGTTAGTAATAAAATTAAAATAGAATTTTTATGACAGCAAAATACTAAATAAAAAAAAAACACTTAGTACGTACGCTTCAATTTTTAAAGAAATAAACGCAAATTATAAAGTATTAAATGAAAGCTTGTGTGAAACTTTTATTCACTAGAATATCTATTAGACGAAGTTAAGTTATATCGAGGTATTCGAAGAGGTTAGTCTAAAATTTGGAAGAGGAGGCAAGTTCACTTTTTAAGCATCTATTGAATTTTCTAAGAGGCGTTTTCACTTAGGTACAGTTAGGGAGGAAACCCAGTAAACTCCCAAGAAACCACTGCGCGCAAAACTTAAAAATTTAAGTAATAAATGAGAAATAGAATTTTTCTTCACCAAATTCATTCCATGTATTTTATGTGCAACTAACGACGCCCATGTTTTGATCACGAACAAAGCATTTTGATGAACTATTGCAGACAGACATTCATAACTGTGAAAACGGAAAGCTCCAGAGAAATCTGCCACAGTTTTTTTTGTCCCATTTCTTTCTTACTCGGGATAGATAAAAAAAATAATTACTTGAGCTTGCTTTCGAATTAATGTGCATTAAGAAGGGAAAAAAGATAATTTACGCATGAAAAATGTTTGAGCTTCTTACATAAGCCACAATTTTAATTGTATGTTGCTGGAGACACTAGTCTTCAAAAATATCTGACGTACTGTCTCGACTTCTCAAGTCTTACAGTATACATTTGGTTCGAACTAAAATTTATACATATATTTGCACTGAAATAATCTAGTACATATATAATATATATATATATATATATATATATATATATATATATATATAATAAATATATATATATATATAATAAATATATATATATATATATATATATATATATATATATATATATATATATATATATATATATATATATATATATATATATATATAATAAATTATTTCTGATCAACATAAAAATATTTAAATAATACTTGTTTTTTTTTTCTAAGTTAAACGCTATACATATATATATTGTTACAAATTATAAAAAATTATTGTATTTGTCTTAAAATATCTCAGGCAGATCGGAAATACTCACATTTTGGGCAAAAATTGCGGTATTTAGAAGTGTTATACGTTAAAAGCGGGTTTTCTAATGATTTGGTGACTTGACGATGTTTTGGCAAGAAAACGTGGAGACAGTTCGTGAGATTTTTGGCGAGAAATAGATACTTCTGGAAACATCCATCACTTAAGCTCTAGGTTCAATATTTAGAGAGATAGCCTAGAAGCTTCCAGAACCTTGGCGAAACTGGTAGATTTCTCCGCCAAGTCAGGTATAAATACCGCACTGAGGTATTTGAGACCTGTGATTGGAAGATGTTACTTATTGTATCCGACGAATTGTAGCTGTATAATTGTGATTGTTACAGCTGGTATATATCTAGTGGAATTTTTACGAATAAAAGTCCTGTGTTCATTGAGTGGCTGTCACACATTTTATTCAACTCTCAATCGACAGGAACCCCGAAGTTCGGTACAATATATATATATATATGTATATATAATTCTTGCACAATAAAGCGGGAATATTCATATAAAACAGAGAGATATAAGCAATTTTTTTTTCTATTTATTATAGGGGAGGAAAGCATGTTGCAACGAAAGAAACGTGAAAGAATCAACTCTATTACCTGAATTTTTTTGCATCACCTTTCAAAAATGATTTAAAATTAAAAAGAAGTCTTAAAAACAAATACTGCATTTATTTTATCACTAATACGTTTTTATCCGACGAAAATATTTCACCTGTATAGTTTATTTTAAAATATAATTTTTTACGTAGAAACATTTTTTACAGATTTATTACAATGTCCTGGTCTATCTTGTAACGGAATCATTTAATGTCACTCCTAAATAATTAAAACTGATCTGAAGCTGACACAACCTTCATACTCACTCATGAATCTTACTTTCGTTTTATTCACAAATATTGAGAAAATTGGGAAGAAGCACCACCTACTTTATTCAATGATAATATTTGTCATGGTTAAAATTCGTTTTTGTGATTAAGTAAAAATATATAGAAAAACCGTTAGTGTGTCTAATTCTGCAAAATATATTTATTGTATATTTCCTATAACTTCAATATTACATAATGTTTTATGGGAGATAGAACTGACATATGTTAGAAATGGTTAAAAAATCTCATTGCTATACATCTTATTTTTAGTACTATAATAAAAAGGGGATTAAAAAATTTAAAAAAAAAAAAAAAAGGAATAATAACGCAGAAATAAAATAATTGAAGTTAGGGGTGTAGGAAATCCTGACTTTTGTAAAATTTAAAACTCGAATAAGAATAAAGACTAAAAAATAGAATGTTATTCATATTTCCCATTTTCAATTCTTAAAAGGAGTAAAATTTTAAGTGAAAAACATACACTAGTGTGTTGTTGATGATTCGTGATGGTATTTATAAAAGTGAATATACAATAACTACACTTTTTTGTATTAGATTTAAATATTTTGATTGACAATATGTAACTTTATAATCGCGCTGATTTCATTTATATTGTAACAATTGGAAATTTTCAGTAATATTGCACGGGATTCATTACAGTTCAAGATTATCTAAAAAAAAAAAAAAAAAAAAGAGTAACAAACAAATTTAAGCAAATTCATAAAACCAAGAAGTATCAACATAATGCACACGAAAAAATTACATAGCATAACTTCAATAAATATCCATAAAAGTACTTCTTGTAAGACTTTTAGATTATGATACGACAGTTGACACTGGGGGAAAAAAAAGGACATTGAAAATCCAAGTTTTCGAGAGAAAATATTAATGTACAACGAGCAAGCAAACCTCTTTAATTACAAATACGTTAGAATAAAGAATGGACTGTTGCAATTTATACTGAAGCAAAACTATATTTTACTCTAAACGCAGTCTAAGCTGCGTTAGAGATGATAATTTTAATTTACAATTTAGCTATGCTGCGCAAGTCATAATTGTAAATTAAAATTAACATCTCTAACACAGCTTAGACTGCGTTTAGAGTAAAATATAGATTTAAAATTATTTTATTGAAATGAAAATGCAGCAGTGCAACTATATAATTTCCATGGATGTTCTTTCTTTATAAGGAAACAGCGAACATCCAACAGAATGAGGGCCATTGCTCTTTTAACGGAAACCGTAATGAGTTCCAATTAACTCTGAAAGCAAACACTGCCACGTGTTCATGTTCTATTTGTTGGGTGAACCACGCCTTTTTTCCTCATAGACATGAAATAACGGGGAAACACGTGAAATTGAGTGTTTCAAAAACAAATGGCTCATTTATAGTAACGGGTAGCTGAACAATGACCAGAATCTGGAGATTTTGCATTTTAAAACTTTTCCCCCCAAAGGCGATTTTGCAAGCAGGATATGTTGTACGAACGACTAGCAAAGAGTGTTTTTACAGCCAGTCCAGAAGCACACAACAGAAGGGAAAAAATGCACTTCAAACTAATGAGAGAAAGCAGCAATCAGCTTTATTCATTCTTGATTGATTGGTAGTCAGAGGCAGACAACAAATATCAGACAAAAATATCAACAATAATTGTTGCAAATATAAAATTCTCAAGTAATAATATAACAGGTCAATGCCATAATCTAAATAACCCTGTGGGTCGTATGCATTGCATCGCAAGATACCTATCAATTTGTACTCGATATAAAGATAACACGTGACACTCTAACTACACTATCTCCACATGTTTTTAACCATCCCGTTAAAATGTCATTTGGAAGAGGTACAAAAGGTCAATCATATTACATTCCCTTGTAGAAAAAAAATAAGTTTCATTATTTTGTTATTAAAAAAAAGAAGCTATTATAGAAGTCATGTCAGGAATATAGAATTTAATATTACATTAAACCGAACAATAAACGGTAATTATATTACACTAATAATAAAGAAAAATTGCTTACCTCTATCACAATATACAAATTTTTGGGGGAATCCTGAAAAAAGAAAATTAATCATAGAAATAGAAAATAACACATCAAATGCATTACTTCCAAATAATTATATAAATTTACATAAAAGTTAACACAAGGTTTAATACAAAATATATCACAGTAACGATAACAAAGGAAAGCAATTTACCAGCTAATAAAACTTAGAGACACAGGGACCGGAAAATTCTAACCTCTTCAATTATAATGATACAGCTGATCCTGTGAAATAAAGCCAAAGAGGCTTTAATCACGAACGAATGCTCAAATTAGGTGTATTTGACAAAATCATGCCCGTTGGAGCAAGTGCAAAAAATGTCTTGGTCATAGCATTATAAGCCATTAATAAGAAATATATTTCTACAATGAATCAATGGAACTTTTCATTTTATTTAAATTTGCGGTATTTTCAGAATATAAATTTCAGTGATGCACAAATGATCGTAGAAGCGAATGATTATAAAAGCGGCATCTTTACAAGTAGTTAGGAAAAACAATTTCTTCAGCCACCACATAGGGAGCAACCGATGATCGTTGCAAAGCATTATGGGAAATATTTTATCAGATAGTGGAACCAATGTCGCAAGGTATGTAAACCGGAAAACTCCCAAGCACCAATTCGACAAGCGTTACATGTAGAAAGCAGAAGCGCAACCTCCATCTATGATTGTTTAACAGTGGCTGGAATCGAACCCAAAACCTCATGCTCCGAAAAGAGCTGTTCTACAACTAGGCGGCGATGAGCTATTCTTTAAAGACCTATAGAAAATATGCGTTTTTTAGGGAAAATATGGGGACAAAGATTTTTCTATCATGGGCGATACAAAAATCTACTAAATGACTTACGATTACAGGCGTTACGAAAAAGATTAAGAAAAAAAAAAAAAAAAATAAAAACCAAAGAGACATTACTCATCAAGGATAATGGATATTATTCACCACGGGTTCCCAAACTTTTTTTTTCTCGTGGATCACTTTCAAAGTTTTACTATTTTCGGTAGACTTCTGAAGCTACATTTCTATTGTATTCCCAAAACTCCTAAAATATATCACCCTAAATTGGGTTAAGAAAAAAAAAAGTAGCACATTTTCTTTTGTGTCCTATTCATTAAAATAATCCTAGTTGTTATACAAAATTTTAAACATATTTTATAACAATCAACAATTGACAAAAAATCCACAATAAACTCTGGAATTTAAATAAAAAATAGTCATACGTTTTGTTCTTGGCATTCATATTTTTACTAATGTAGATAGTAAGCACAGCGCGCGCAAGTCGCATTTCATCCCTTTGCTGGTTCCAAACAAGCATCCCCAACAAGCAGGCGCTTTTTGAAAGTCTCGACACGTGGTGTACACTTGTACTATTCTCTATTGTTCTATTCATTTCTGTGTTTGAACTAAATCTCGAATATTTTTGGGTACCTGCCTAGTGAATGATGCTACCTGCCTACGTTAATAGGTAAATCAGAGCCAAAAAATTTTTTCTTTATTATGAAAACCGAAAAATTTTTCGTGGACCGCCAATTACAACTTCTGAACCCCTGTTTTCTTTCCAGGTCTACGTGGACCCAAGTGTGGTCTCCTATGGACCCCTGGGGGTCTACCTCGACCACTTTGGGAACCTATGGTATATACAATACACAAATTAATCCATAACAGAGGAGGTTAATTTGGTTCGGTTTGATTGTTGCTCAACTATTTTTAGCATACTAGGGATCATCAGGCCCTATAGTTGGGACCTAAAGTTTACGGTAGTTTGTTTGTCGCTCAACGGTCATTTTTTGCACACGAGGGCTAATTAGACCGGGACCTACGGTCTAAAGTGGATTCCGAACCACTACAATCATCCATGCCCAAGGTGGGATTCGAACCCACGAGCTGTTGAACCGAAGGCCTGAGCGCTAACCATTCGGCTGCCAGCTCGGCATAGTTTACGGTAGATTTCGAGCAACTTCAAAACACCCTAGCACGAAGTAGTGGAGACCGAACCCTCGAATTGTCGAACAGAAAGGTAAGGCGTTGGTGTTGCCGACTGGCAGCCGAACGGTTGGTTATTCGGCTCGGCAACATCAAAAGGGGGGAGGGTAAGAAAAAAAAACCCTTTTTTTCTTCTCTCCCCTTTTGAATTGTTTTCTGAAATTGTAAAAGTATTCCGTGTTAAGAAATTCTAAAACATTAACAGTTCACCCATCAGGGAACACTCAGAAGAGAATGCCCCTTTCCACATTCTTCCTTCAGATTTTCACATAACGGAAACGGAAAGATAATTTAACTAACCCATGGATATGAAGCTTTTTGGAAGAACCGAATTTTCTGCACGAGAACAAAAGGGCAGAACAATCTTTCCCCGAAGTTACTGAAAGGAAAACTTCCAGTTCCTTTATGAAAATAGACGACGAAGTTGTAATTCCTATATATATATATTTCCACTTTCCGGTCCATGGCCGGCCGAAGAGTTGAGACGAAAGTGAAGAAACTTAGCCCCTGACCTCGCTGTACAGAGTTACAGAGTTCTGTCACCATGAGAAAGTTTCTCTTAAAAATATTCAATTAGTAAGCAACATGCTTTATTTTTCTCAATTATAAAAGTGGTGTGAGCAGCTTCATGTATGCTGTCCTACCTTACAAATGTATTCATCGAATTTGTAAGTATATTTGCAAATAATTTTATTTATTATATGTCACAGCTTCCAATTAATTATATAAAGGAAGAGTTAAATGTCGGAATTTTTAAAGTTAAATTTTAAAATGCAGCAAATTTTTGCTTTAAAGGGGGAAAAATCCCCCTTTTCCGTTAAAAATCAATCAATAAATCACGCAGAATTTATTCGGATTCTAACCTTTCTTTTCGCCAGAAAGGAATTTACAAGGAATAAAATCGAACAGAAATATTATCATGAATGAGTCTTTTATTTAGAGTAAAAAAAAAATGACAGTTATTTCAATTCACGAACGCAGAATTAAAAAAATCCCAATCAATTGTACAAATTCACCAATAAAAACCAAGGAGCTACTTCCTCTCTGTCGCAATTCTGACAAGATTCTGAAAATGTACTCACCCCGTCAGGAAACGGCATGGAAACAGCCTCCACCTGCTGCTGAATGCTCTGCACAGAAGCCATGAATGAAGGCAGTGCTAAACAGATATCAGCAGGCAACTGCAACGAAGCAGTTCAGACGCAGCTGTGAGAGGAACTCCTGAACAAACCGATGTGGGTAATGGCACTCAAAAGAAGTTTAAAAATTGGCATAAAATCCCAAAAACCACGTTAGGGGTAGGTTTTTTATTTATTTATTTATTTTTGTGAGGGATAAATTATACATAGCAAAGAATCATTCGTATTACAATTAAAAAATTAAAACTGATTTACAGTTTGTAGACGAAAGTTCACAATTTATATCCCAAAAGTCTGCGTGAAAGTAGCGATTCTCTTTGTTCCGTTCATTAAGAAATACCATCATTTACATTTGATTACAAGGTCAGAGAACAAAGTGAATGTTTGTTTGTTTGGTTTGTCGCTCAACGGTCATTTTTTGCATACGAGGGCTAATTAGACCGGGATCTACGGTTTAAAGTGGATTCCGAACAACTACAAACATCCATGCCCTAGGTGGGACTCGAACCCACGAGCTGTTGAGCCGAAAGCAAGAGCGCTAACCATTCGGCTACCAGCTCGGCGAAACAAAGTGAATGATATGCATTAAAATATTTAATAGATGCTATGACACTTACTACAATTTAACAACGAAACTCTTGCTCATCTAATAAATAAAATAATATCTGAAAAACTACGTGAAAAAAAAACATTTTTTATATATAAAATATTATCTTGAAATAAATCAACACCATAAATGCATGCAGATGAGACAGGTATTTAAATTTTGGAAATTGTTTTGTTCTAATATAATATTTGAAAAAGGCGCCACCATTATATTGACACTTTTTCAAACAAATATATGCATTGCTAAATGGAGCAAAGGAGAAAAATTGTTTAACACAAATACTTTGGTATAACAAAATCTCCATTAAATCTCTGGTTGGTATTTTAAAAATAATGTCTAGCAAATAAATCCAAAAGATAACACTGAATAGTTTTATACTACAAATCATATGCTTTCTTTTCATGTAACAGGATACCACAGCTAAAGAAAACATCATGCTTCAGGCAAACAATTCTTATTCCAAACCATAAACACGATTAAAAGAAATGGTTAAAAATGGAGCTTCTATTTATACATGTGATTATTCAACAGTTACGCGACAACAAAAGGAGGAACACTTGTTAGATTTCTCTCTGCATACTAGCGTAGGAATGAGTAGTTATCGCCAAGCGCCCTTCATCAGGAGTTGCGAAACAGTCTCCGAATCGAAACGAGGATAGAAACTGGCGAGACGAGAAACGTCTCAGACAAGGAACACGAAAAGGAACACTGCAAAATTATGTAAATTAAGGTCTCTTAAACTTGAATAGGAGATTCCCCCATAGAAATTAAATCTACACGTTTCCAAGGCGTATAAATGAGAAGATTCATCAAGTGCCAGAAACAGACTTTAAATTTATTCAAATAAATGAGCGAATGACTTTTTTTTAAAGCTATTTGTACCTTTATGCATGCACACTAACATCTCTCGTTGGCAAAAAAAATCATCAAGTATTTCATAAAAGATTTAATACAGGAGGGATTTAATGTCAGGCAAAACGACAGAACAGTCGACTGCATACGTAAGAGTCGAACTATTAAAATTTCAGTCTTGAAACGATGCATTGCTTAAGATATAATTCACGCACGTTAGCGAAAATAGAAAATAGGAGATATAAAAATTGTGAAATAAAATATATAAAGCGTTATGACCTTCGACTTTCAAAACATTATACAAGCACTAAAAATCAATATTGTAAATCATTAAACGAGAATCGCTAAAAACGCGAAGGACAAAATTCCACACGATAAACGCAGAAGTTTTATCTTTTCCTCGAAAATTAAAAAGAGAAAGTTTCCTCGCCACTCTGACAACGCTTGAAAAAAGCGTGATCCTTGTTTACGTGGTTTCCCTCTGCATAAAATGAATCTTTACTAGAAGCCAGACGTTGCTGTTCTGAATTTTATGAATATGACGGAAGAAACAGTAACATGCATGAAATATTAGCGACCGATAATGGGCTTTAATAATCAGCCTCTATGATAGTATAAGCCAGAAGTAGAAAATGAGCGCTTATGTGCTTGGATACACAAGTGGCAACAAATAAGTAGACTGTGCATTTAGATTTGTTTCCAATAACTATTATCAAGAAGTAGCAGAGGAACCCGTATGATGAAAGAAGCATTTGGTTACTAGAAAAATGACAACGGAGGACAAGATATGTCTTCGATTTATCTTTATGAATGATCCATAAAATACAAGTCAAAAAATTTATTTCCCGGAATAGCTATAAGTAGTTTTTTTTTTATCGTGACTTCAGGTTTATTGGTTTGTTTACAACACAATAGTCGTTTTCTGCCCTCGACTGGCTAATTAGATGAACAGTTTATAAAGTGGATGCTAACATCCAAGGCGGTACAAGAGCCCAAGAACAGTTGGACCATTTGGCTGCCTAGATTATTGGGCAACTGATATTCTGCGTGATGGAATATCGGTTCAACAAAACAAATTTTAAACTTAATAAGAAAAAACTGAGATCTGGATGCATATAGAATAACACAAGGTTCATTGTGGCATGGGGGTAGGACACCACCTGGGTTCGATCCCAACCATTCTGAAGTAACGGGAGATGAATGTTATCCTTCTGCATGCTAGCCTGTCGTGATATGTGCTTGGGAATCTTCCACGTTTCTTAGCGATGCGCACACATACATTATCTACGAAAAATCATCACGGAAGATAATTTATGCTGTAAATATTAAAAATGGCTTATAGCAGCAATTATGTTGTTCACTATGTGGTGTCAAAAAAGAATTATATTTATTGCCGTTTAAAACATAATATATATATATATAATCACTAGAATAACATCCTCCTTGAATTAATGGAACCGAATCCGGATCAGCGATAAATAGAAGTAAACTTGATGTTATTATTTTTTTAAAAAATTTCTTTCTATATTAATGAAACATTATTAGGTTTAAGGGGGAATAAACCCCTGCGTTTTGGTTTCCTAATTTTTAATGGCTATGGTTGGGTTGACTGGATTTTATGGCTCAAAGCTTAAAATGAGCACATGAAGAAGTAGCAGAGGAACCCGTATGAGCCTAAACGCACAAATACTTCGATTATAAGATGTAGAAAAACAACAGTTCGCAAAAGTGCAAAAAACTAGCACATTAAATAGGATTATAACGTTACAATGAGGAAATTTACGTCTCGCAGAAGAACAAATGTGTCTCAATTAACCGAAGTTCACAATAATGTGATCCGGATATGCAAAGCTCACATAGGATTGCATCGTCGAGGGCAAACGCAGCTGCGTATCGATTGGATGGGGGGATGCAGAGGAGGGAGGGTGTCTTCCATTTCAGCAGAATGATGTCAACAAAAGTGTCATCTGTATCGACTGTAAACAAAATTGAGCACGACACTTCCATGTGCGACGCTGTTATCGCAATTGTTTTGATACTAGAAAATAAAGGCAAGAAACGCGTTTAACAAAAAAACAAGCGAAACATCTAAATATAGAAGCTGCTATCTGCGCTTTTCCCATTACGTTATGCTGGAAGGCAGGAAAGAGCTTTAAAGAAAGAGGTAGGTTTCACTCTAAATTAAAATATTACGTAACATACATGATTAGTATTTTCAGAAAAAGTGCTCTATTTCGTAGTGTTCATTTACTTCCACGGCAAAAAGAAATGCAGTAAATTGTTTAACATTTAAAATTCTTAAAGTAAATTAATTTACAGTAAATTCCGTATTATCCATGCAGGAATTATCCGCTTTCTAAGTTATCTGTGGCGATTATATTACAAAAAAAAATGTTTCCATTTTTAATGAAAAAATATATCAATGAAGGAGAGAAAAAATATAGAAAACGCGCATATTTACGACTGATTTTCTAAAAAAATAAATAAATTGTAAACAAATTTGTCAATATACCCGTCCGATGGCTGAGTGGTTAGCGTTCCTGACTCCTGAGCTGTGGGTCCCGGATTCGAATCCCAGTTCGGGCATGTATGTTACTTTCTTTCTCTGTTCTCTGTGTTTCTCTGCTCTATCTTTTGAGATGATTCATGAATGAGGCACACTTTATAAACGAGTCTGTGGTGGTATATAGGGAGATTTGACAAAAGGAAACATAACAGCCTTTCATTCAAGAATAAATTCCGAAACGAAAAACAAATTAAGTTAGTTCTTAACAAAATTCCACGAACACAACTCCACTATTTCCTGGTGCCACAAAAATAAAATCAGAGAATATTTAATAATAATTTTTATACATAATATCTTTTTTATAATAAATAAAATGAAATTTTAAGGGATTATAACTCAATCATGATGGCGAAAACCAGTACTTTTTTCAATTCTCTTCTTCGCTTCCAATGTCATATAAAATGATAGCATTTTTTGTTTTCAACTAATGAAAATTTCATAGAAATTGTATAGTTTCTAACAAAAATACGACCACTTAAAATCAAGACTGCTCTTAATGCATATAAAGAATTATATGAAGCCAACAAGTTAAATTTGGAGCATGAGCAAGGGATGACCCTTTGAAAGAATTTCCCTCTCGACTAAAAACTTCACGATTTGCGATTACATTCTGCGCAACTTGCAGAAAAACGCGGTCGATTCCTGACAGCAGAACTACTGTTTATACAAGTAAGGAGCTATTAATTATCATAATTTCAATTAAAACACCATTTCTGCAAATAGCACTTCCTACAATTTTCGTCAGAAACATATTTTTAGGCAATATTAATACTGTCAAACAATAAAAAAAAAAAATAAAAATAAAAATAAAAAAAAAAAATCTCAAGTTAAAATCAATATATATTAAAAAATGATGAAAATATAAATCATGAAATGTCATCCTTACAACGTTATGAATCGCTAACAATTTTAAAACTGAAGAAAAATAACGATATATTTGCAATATTCGCAACATTTTTGCAATAATTAATAAAAGTGAATCTGTCTTTGACGTATCTATAAATAAGAGACGAGGAAATAAGAATCGGTACTCACCACACACTCCAAAAGGGCGACGACATTCTTGTGCTGAAGTTTGGTTAGTTCCTGAAATAAATAAGAAACATCCATAATGAATAGAAATTTGATATAAATAACAGAATATGTACAGTTATATCATAAAGCAAAAAAAAAAAAAAAATCTTGTGCATCAGAAATAGTACTTTAAAAAAAATAGTAATGCAAAGTACACTAACAAAAAATTCTTGCGATAAGAATGTACAAGTCCAACAGTAGAAGTTACACATATCTAGAGAATTTTTATGTAATAAAGCTAGGTTCTGCTCACACATTTTTAGACTTTATTTCACTGTACGGAAAAATCGTCAGCATGGGAAATATTATTTTCACTTCAGTTACATTTTTTAAAACTTTATTTATCGTCTGAAATTTAGAATTTTTTTTTCTTCTTACATTTAAAATTGCGTTTTTAAGAAGGCAATTAGTGGAAGGACACGTTAAGGTTCTTTACTTAGATGGTTATTCTTTTTCATTAATTCAGAATAGCTGTGATTTAATTTAGAAAAAAGTCATGATTTTACGATATCTAAATCCAAGGCAGAAATCATAAATAATAAAGTAAAATGCCATAGCCTGGCATTTAAAACGAAAAGTCTTTTGAATGTTAATTAAAAAAAAACACGCAGTATTTTCAATATTGCAAAAATAGGATATGTAACGATTTAAAAAATAAAAATAACTCAAAGGGATAATAATGGAAATGCATTAAACTGATCCGTTTCAACTGTAATTCAAATTATTAACTTTGATTTAAATCTTAAATAAGACAAAAAATATAATTTTCATCACATTTCTTATCGTAATATCCATGAACGTAGAACAAGTTGTAGAATTCTTAATATAAAACATTTAATAGGAAAAAAATGGGGAAATATCGTACCAATAAATGAAATTCTGGTCTATTTAAGAGACAGCATAAAAATGATCAATTATCATCATAAAAAAGGAGGGGGAAAAATTGACTACATGGTTAAAAAATTAAAAGAATATTTTTATCGGGTATTTTAGTTATTTGTCACTTTTTTTCCCGCTGCATATGGACTCTTAAAATTTGCATTATCTAAATGCCATCCAACTAAATTTTTCTAGAAGGGAGGGAAAGGGTGCAGAAATAACATAGGAATTAGAACCAGACTTTTCACTGATATTTGACGATCTCCTAGTGTTAAGCCCATGGTTTTTCTTCTTTCCTGCATATGGACTCTTAAAATTTGTATTATCTAAATGCCAACCAACCAAGTTTTGAACGAAAAATACTCGGGAAATTTTTTGGTACACATTCCAGTTAAATAGAAATTGTTTGAGAATTCGAACAAATGATGAATTGGAAACTACCGTCAATCATAAAAATAGAGTAAGATTCCTCAAGGCAGACTTTCATGGCTTATGCACATTTAGAGATCATCTGATAACCGAATGGTTAAGATTTTGAATTGAAGCCCATGTGCGCAATTGGCCAAGAGGTAGACCAAGGAAAAGGTGGCATGATGACGTCTTGAACGACCTTGGAGAATTAAAGTCTCAGAGCTATCTCGAGGGATATGCTAAGGCCCATCCAGTGATGTACAGTCAACAAAGAAACGCCGACAGGACAATATATTTTGGAAAGCTGTTCAAGAGCGAGAAAAAGTACCTGTTATGAAATTACAAAAAGCGTTATTAACATGAAAAATACGATGTTGAACAATGGTTCATAAAAATAAGAACTCAGGCTCAGATAATTTGAAAAGGATTAAAAACTTTCCTTCAATAGAACAGAGAAAAACAGAACTTTATCCAAATACTACATCAATATTTAAGAACTGATTGGTTTGGTTGACATTTTACCCTTTATACGATGGTTAAATGGACCAATAGTTTAAACTGAATTCCTAGCCCCTATAAAACATCCACACCCAAGATGGAAGTCGAGTCGATGGCCTGCAATTACTGCTCGACTGAATACCTAAAGAATAAAGATATTCTGAAGAAGGTTTCTGATTTAGCGAGAATGATTAACGGAGTTATAACATTTTAAAGCAAAGAAAAAATGGCACAGGTGCCCCATAATACAGCATGCCAAATTTTAAGTTTGGTGATTTTTTTTTTTTTTTGCTTGTTTGTTTATCTAGCAATTTGGTTTTTATTATGTCATAGAGATGATGTCCAATATGAATTTTGTAGAAAATTCTCTCTATTCAAAGGAAACAAGTATTTGCGTCACAAGATGTCACAATACGTCATCTTAGCAGCATTTCTTCGTCTTCAAAAATCCAGAATTTGGCAAGCTAGATAATACGGCATCTGTGCCCAAAAAATAAGCAACAAAGGAAAAATAATTAAATTCATTTCGACCATAAACTATGCACAAAATCGTTGATACAATACAGCATGAGATCATTATTAATAGTGAAAAATGTAAAGCTATGTTGAAAGAACAAATACAATTCTATGCCATTCAAAGCAGAGACTGAAAATAAATTAAAAAACAGAAAAATCTTCTTTCCGATGCTTGTGTACAAGCGCTAAATGAATGTAATACTGTAAAACCTAAGGTATCAGTTAACCGTGCGAGATTGAATTTGACAATGAGACATTAGGAAATACCAGATTGCATAGAATGATTTCAGAAATATCGGTGCGCGCGCGTCGAATTTTGATTTAATGTTATTAATTCCATATTATTACAGTTCTCTTTATTTAACGACAGAAAAGGTCTCAACAATACCACGGATACTTTTCCTACCACGCACATTGTTGATAAGGCAAAAATGAAACAAAAAAAAATTTTTTTTTAATTAAATACCAGCATTTTGTACGAATTAGAATTCAGTGAGTTAATATTTGAGTCAAATATGAAGATTTCGGTTTCATTTTATATGATGCTCTATGATCACTTTTGGCATACGATGGCTAATTAGACTGGATATAGAATTTAAAGTGCAATACGAATCACTGAAAGCAACTACACCCTAGTTGAGAATCGAACACACACACTGTGGAAACAAAGGTCAAGAAAGATCTTCTTTCAGCATCCCGTTTGGCTTCTTCACTTTATGGACTTCAACTACAGGATGTGTACTTAATTATCCTTTCCCTAGACAATATCCATTTTGATGCCGCCAACGAATATCAGAAAACAGTTGTAAAGTTTAAAAAGCGTATTGTGTTTTGAGATTTCTATACATAGTCAGTCGTATTCATAAATTGTAATGGGGGGGGGACCGTAAAAGATTTCGGGGACAGATATACTTGTAGACAGAGAAACGCAAATCAACCATGATTACGATCGGTTTGGTTTGTCACTCAACGGTCATTTCCTGCACACAAGGGCTGATTAGACAGGGAACTAAGGTTTAAAGTGGATTCCTAACCACTACAAACATCCAAGCTCAATGCGGGATTCGAACCCATGAAATGTTGAACAGAAAGGAAAAACGCAAACCATTCCGGGAAACGGGAATCTATGAAATCCGTGTTATTTAATTGAAAGATGCAATTGATAAACTTAAAAGCGATACAAAAATAGACGATCGTGTAAATTTAATTGAACTTGGTAAAAAAAAATAATGGAAATAGCTAGAAAATAGGTCTTAATCATTCACGATATATTTCAATCAACATGTAACTTTAAAAAAAAAAAATTATTTCGTCGACATGTATTCGAGATCAGATAGTTAGAAAAATATTGCTTAAGTACTGAAAAAATTACCTTTTTCCATCACAAACAGAAAATAAATAAAAAAGAGAACGCCATTTAAATTGGTTAGGATCTTCACAGAGTGCTTTTCTTTTTAATCCTTTCCAACACTACATAAGTGATACTTCATGGGAAAAAATAAAAAAATGACTTGGTTGATGAAGAAATGAAATCTCTAACATCAGTCGATTCGAATGCAATAAAGGTAACAGTAGCTTGTATGCGAACAGTGTCGCTTTTGTGGTTCAATCCTAAAACAGCCAAAGACCACTTTATTTATTTATTTTTTCCGCAGTATCATGTCTATTTATTGATCCGACGGGAACTTTGATGTATGTATATATATATATATATATATATATATATATATATATATAGATATAGATATATGTGTGTGTGTGTGTGTGAGTGTGTGTGTGTGTGTGTGTGTGTGCTCGGATGGTTTCTTCCTCTCTTGAATGCGACCCAAAATAAGGAAGCCATTATTAATGACAAAAATGGGCATGTAGTGTGGTACATGTATAAAATTACGCAGAAAAAGTGTTAGAAAATAGTGCCAATAAACAAATTTTTCGCCAATATAAAGAGATACACCAAATATATACATGGTTACTTAAAAAAAATCTGGATTTTTTTTTAAAGAATAGTTTTAATAAACGAGTATTTACTTCGAAAAAGAGCCGGTAAAATAAGTTTAGGTATTGCCATTTTAACTGCATTCAGATTTATTTATTGTCGATGCAGAGTTAATTATCAAATCGGGCTAATTTTATTTTTCATCCTTTGAATAAAATTTTCATTATCGTTAAAATAATGATTTCAGAATAAATACATGTTTTCTTATTTTTCCAAATAAATTGTGTCACAATCAGATTCTCTATCTTGATCAACAGATAGAATTCGAATTAAATTTGCACTAAGTAACAATAAATAACGGTTGTAAAGTGTCGATTTGGCGACATGTGTGACAACTTTCCGAGTCGAGTGCCTTTCTCAAGAGCACCCGCAGTTCAAAAAAATATAATCAATTCGAACAATAACACTGTAAAAAGACGCAATTACATTTAATGAGTTTTTTTTTTATTATGGAGACGGAAGTCATATTTTAATTAAGAGATGAATCTTCAAAAATCTGAACTTTGTAGTTGTTAACACATGAACTATGAAAATGAATGAAATAAAATAATAGCCCTTGCAGCTGAACTTCTAAACACTTAGTGTTTCCTTCTGGCAAACTCTGGAGACACGTGTTCGCGCACAATAGCAACAAACGCGCGGCCTTCGAGAATCAGCTGATTTGGGGAAATATACCTTTTCCAAAATAAACACAGGAAAAAAAATAATAAAAATAAAATCTGCGAAATTCTCCGCTTAGATAACTGCGGTCTGTCCCTGACCCACTTCCAGAGAGACTCGCTGATGCAAGAAGTACTTCTTCACAAGCAACGAGACTCGTAAAATTAAAGAAAATGATCAAAAACTACTTCTTGACATGCGGAATACAAAGATCGTTTAGATTCATACTTTTTTAAACCTTGAGAACAATACGAACACAGTAATTCTAATGTGGTAATTTAAGATAGGATTGTGGGAAATTAGAATATCATGAAAAGTAGGCTTAAGTTACCAATATTTTCATGTACATTATTATATGCATAAGAATTAAACCTTTATTTATATAAATGCATATGCTGTACATAAATATACATTTTTTTTTAATTTCTTTGATAAAATGTGTGACTGTCGATTCCCATCTGAACATCCATCAAACTTCACAGACTCAGCGGCATACTCTAGCAGGCGTCCAATAATTCTGATTATTTATGCATCCAATAACAAATTATTTGCAGAGTGATCAGACACAGGTGTCATAACTCATGATTCTAAATTCTGAATTTTTTTGGCGATGAAGAAATGTTGCCAGGGTGACGTGCACGATGACGTAAATACTAGGGTTACAAAAATAGAATTTTCTGCATAATTCTTATATGTAAGACGTAATAAAAACGAGGTTGTCACATACATAAGAAAATACGCCAAAAAATCGCCAACCTCTGAATTTGGCATCATGGATTATAAGGCACATGTGCCAGTGACCAAGCAATTGGTGTGACAACCTCGTGAACTCAGAATGATTTTTGAGAACATTCTGCACAAGTAGGTAACTAAAGCTGATCTTGTGGCACATACATAAACGAAATCTTAGCCTCGTTGAAAAATCCGCTAGATACAAAAGTAAAAGAAGTATGCACCAAGAAAATATACACCATAAATAAGTTACACTGGTAATCTATTTCATTTTATAAGGCATACAAAATCCTTCCAAACAGATGACATTTGCAGATGTTATTGCAGCTGACTTGTACCACCCACCCATTGATATTTGTAAGAGATGAATTTAATTCAAAGGACTAATAATCAGGGATTTTTCTTCTCTCTTTTTTGAAATCGTGCTTAACAGCACAGCATTTGTTGTTCTCATGGATCCAACAGAGGAACGTGAAATGAAATCAAAGCACGCTCCAAAAAAATTGCCTCTTTTCAATAAATGCAATCAATGTATTTACTCTATTTTAACCACAGTTTTGTGCGTTTTTGTCATTTAACAATGACTTTTTATTTATTACGTACATAACATTAATATTTTAGTCTCCATTCACAATTTTCAGTGAATTTCACTAAGAACGATGGGCGGTCGGATGCAGACTGAATGAACTACAAGCATTCATAATGGAGTAACGTAGAAAATTCAAAACTTTTATTAAGATAAAACAATTCATTGAAAAAAACTATACCTAGATACAAATGAAAAGCAGAATAAAATATATTATATACAACTGTACTGCCAAGCACTTTGAGTGGTACGGCTTAAATTTAGCATTTTTAGTGGTACGTAAACTGTGGTACGGCTTTTTTCTTTCAAGAAACTGTCTCTTTCAATAAATGCATTTCCTAAACAAAGACAATGCCTTTTTTTTACTATCAATTTCTTTATATAATATTTACAAAATAAAATACAGCATAAATAACATTTCAGCTAATTGCGAAATAAAAATGTATTTCATTGATATTCATTAGCAATGATGTACAATAATAACTTTAAGAAAATGCCTGGCGTTTTGTATATGAGAATTAAATGAACTACAAGAATTTATAAATGGTCGGTAAATAAAACTGCAGCAACGAAAAAAAAAAAATCCAAGATTCTTTTTTAGAGGTAACAATTCATTTCACTGAAAATTCCTATTAAAATCCAAATGAAAAGTAATGTATAATAATATATTATGCACAATTATATTTTTAATAAAACTTTCCAAATTCCTTCTTTTGCCATACGCAATGCATTCATGCATATTTCTATATAAGTCGCAGCATGATAAGGAAAATGTTTAATGGATACTCAATATCTTTATTATTATTTAACACATAGTCTCCTAAGATTCCAATGCTACACAACGCACGCTCTTGATGTTTTTTTTATATCGAATTCCAAAACTTTTTGAACGAGGCGGCCACTCTATAAGTAATATGCAATGTCTTCTTCCTTCGATCAGCCCATTGTAGAGGGGAAATAATTTACTCTAATGACGTAATTTCAGCAGGCGTCCACTAGATTGAATGGACGAAACAGTTGTGTGGGAAACAAAAGAAATGTCATTGGACCCGTAAACATATTAAGAAAGCCTTCTGGTTCTCCGCAAATTGCTGTTTAAGAAAAAGCACATCAACTTCGAACTTAACAAATAGCAACTGCAGTCGACCAACATTTTCCCCGCCAAATAAACAAATAGACTCTTTCCATCAATCTGATCAACAAAAAAAATAATAAAATCAATGATACTGAAAATAAGGGAAAACTTTTGTTAAATCGTTCATTTAATATTTTAAAACCGCATTTAAAGGAAAAAAAAATTTTTTTTTAACTTAGCCAAGTAGCATGGATTTGTCTTTCGGAGCACTTTTTACGCTTATTAGATTAGAAACACGCAATGCAAAACTGTAAACCAGCAAACACTACTTCAAACTTATTTAACGTTTTCACCCAGAGATGTATTCCTGAAATCTATAGCGACGTCATCTTTGAAGATTTGCGAACGTATGGCCCAATGGTAGAATAGCCCAGACAGTCAAGAGCCACTGGTGAATAACGACAGATGGATAATACGTTCTTGTTTTCTGCATGTTCATCTGCAAGATGAGAATTTTAGGCTATGTAGCAATGCTTTTATGTTGGGATATATATATATATATTAAAAGTATCTTACTCCTCTCAACATAATATATCCTCTTGACTAGAGTAAACGCGCGCGCACCCTCTAGGAATCAAACAGTACATATTCTGGGCAGACGTCTTTCTGCCTTACTTGAGGGTAGATGTGTAGACTCTCTTGGGTATCATTGGAATTGTCCTTTAATGTTATTATTTTATTGTAATCATTTGTCTTGTAATTATCATCTGATGATATTAATTTTTTTTGTTTATGCACCACTGCCTTCTTTCTATTTAGTTTCATACCTAAAAATTATCTGTCAAGGAAAGCAGTTAAGTGGCAAGGATTAATCACTCACATCGAAGAAAAGTTTGACCAACAAAATCTCAACAACCGCGCCTGTAATTAGCTAATTATAAAATCGTTGCAAATAGCAGCAATCGAAAGTTTCCTGCAGATGTAGAAACAAAGGCCAAATGTTTAGCGTTTGGGTGTACGAGAATTTCCACATCAACGAAATGAGAAAGAATAGCGCTGGCTACATAAAGCTGAAGTAATTAATTTAAATAATTCTCAAATACAAGGATAAAGATACAAGGACAACTGCCCCCAACCTTAAAGTGCGTTAGGGATAGTGTCCAGAGAATGATCAATGATAGCGTCTAAATTTTCGAGATAAGTTATAGTAACAGTTTTGCGATATTTTAAGAAATCGTAATTATAGGAACAAGAGAAAGTAGATATACCCACCAGCCACCTGACTGAATATTAATTTATAAGTCCCTTTCTCGGAAGTACTTCATAAAAGTTTTTGAAAATTACTTTGGTACTTGAAAAAGTGATCGATAAAGAGAATTACGTTAATAATGCACTTTTCAATTGCTTTCAAAATGTGTACTATAATAGTTTTCAAAAATGGTGAAATTTTAGCGGTATAATTTCATTGCGAATAAAAACACGCATAAGTTTTATGCAATAGCTACTTAACAAATCTACAATGTTTAGAAGTTTTAAAATTAGTTTCTTCACCCCAAAAAATCTAATCACATTTATATACTGATTTCGCATATAAATGAGCAAGAAAATACAATCCAAAGATTCACAATGAGAACAACTTCAGCAATACTAAAACTAGAGGAGGGATTGAAAGGAAGGAGGTCGGTTTGGTTGATTTGTTGACTTCTTGCTAAACGGCTGCTTTTTGCAAATGTGGGCTAATTAAACAGAGACTTATGGCTTAAAGTGGATTCTGAACCACAACACACATCCAAGCTCAAGGTGAAATTCGAAACCATGAACTGAAGGAAAGAGCACTAATCATTTAGCAACCAGATAGGTAGTGTTAATAAGGCGGTTTAGTCGGCTATAAAATGTCTCGAATATTTAAACTACAATTTTAAACAAATTTTTTTAGCGTGGTAATACATAAATATTAATAAATAAAAGAAGAAGGAATAATTAGAAAACTACATGGGCTATCATTAACATCTTGGAATCAGTTTTACTGAATTTTTACATCACACTTAAGATTAGCGAACTAATATCAGTAATCAATCCAGAATTGCACAGTTTTATGATTAAAGAATTATATAGATTAATATCGTTTTTAATATTTAACTAATTACAAAATAGAAATGTGTTAATTTTGTAAAAAGAAAAAAAAATACCATTTATTTTCATAATCTTTTTCAACATTTCTTCCAGTGACATAATTATTACACATAAGCTGATGTTGCAACTATATGTCTATAGGTGGCGCTGTATACGAATATTTGTTTAGAAACAGAATAAGATTATGCGCCTAGCGAGGTAGCTGTTTGTTCTATGTCCTGTCTTGTTTTGTACTGTCCCGTTTATATACTATGTTTAATAAAGAAAAAACCTGCTCAAGGTAAGCTTATTTAAATTTTGAATTGATTCATTATTAAGACCATTTAATAAACATGATTAGAAATAAGAGAGTTAATAGAGAAGTATTTCACCTGCTAATATCAATAAAGTGAAGAAAGATTTTTAATTTTTTTCTCAATTAAGATATTAATTTTTTTTTATTTCCTCCCCCTTCAGATCAATGTCAAAATTAAAAGAGTGAAACTTCTGGTGGTGACATCTATCGGAAGATTTTAGTGCAAAGTCGTACTTTCACGTTCGTAATGCTCTGGTTGAACGAAAGACTAATAGAACGAACTTGGTTGTGTCATAAGTAACAACAACAAAAAGATTTTCGCATTCAATACAGAAGTATTTCGGACAATTGGGCAGTTTTTGAGATGAACAGCTTCAGTTCACTATTTTGTGTTAACTTAATTTAACTTTCTAAACGTGAACTTAATTTAACTTTCTAAACAGACACGTGACGGTAAAAAAAAAAAAAAAAAAAAAAAAAACACTTTAGAATCCTGAAAAGAGAACTCACCTGGAGGATCTTTATTTCCTTGCCGATGAGAGGCTGAGACTTTCCTAACTTTCCCTTAGAGACGCATTTGATGGCCACCACGTGGCTGTGATTCTGTAAGAGAGAAAATATTTCATTTAGAGAACTCATTTAGTCAAGCTGTTTATATTTCCTAATTCGAAAGTACTTAGGGATTTCAGAAATGAAAGCAAATATAAAAATAATAAAATCACAATTTTGTTTAGAAAAACGCATATAAATAAAGTCACCCTTTAGATATTTTAAAAGAAATGAAAACAAAGAAGGTTTTTGTGAACATAAATAATACTTGTTAAAATCCCGTCTGCCAGGACAGCTGTCTAATTGACTTTCATTAGAATTAAAACAGAAAGAGTGCAACATACCATTACAAATATTAGTCACTACTGATTTGTCACTCAAAAATAACTAAACATAAAAGGTATTTTGGAAACACCAGTTTAATCAAAAGAAAAAATATATCATTTAAATGTAAAAGGAAAACCTAATAAACATTACACCCCCATTCGATATCTTTAACTTTGCATAACGCATAACTATAAATTTGAGTGATGTCGAAGGACAACAATAGTACTAGCTTCCCAAACCATTTTTTTTCCGAATTTTCTTGTAATTTTTAACACTGCAATGCAATTATTCGTTTGGTTTAACTAACTTTCATATGATGCCCTTCGGTGCATTTCTCCAGGTGCCAGATTCTTATTACTGAAATTATTCAATCACATTCTGCTATTTAGACCCATAATCTTATCATTTTGTTAGTTAAATGCAGAGAAATAACTACTTGAAAAGAACTCTTTTGTGCTTAAAATAACATAAATAGTTTATCGAAGTAACAACTAAGAATTTGGTATAGTTTTCTAATGTTGTCGGGAAAAGGTTATTTGAGCTATAATTTTTTTTCCCCATTTCGGCGAGATTTTACACATACTATCCCGTGAACTTAATTTATTAATATTCAATTATGGAAATGATGCAACGGATGAAAAAAATTCAGACGATTCCTTTATCCATTTCCATATTTTACTTCAGAACAGGATATATCAATATCATTTTCTTTTAATACTTTTTTCAACAGATTTTGGTTCTAAATTTTTGTATCATCAATCTTAGATTTATTGGTAATTTAATTAATTTTCTTTTTGTGCTATTAAGATGTGAAGACAACAAACTTGACGACAAACTTGAAAGTAGAGCAGATATTGGTTAACTACTCTTCTTTGATGGATTGTTGCTAATTTTTGCAACTGTCTGTAAAATAGAATAGAAAAGGCCAACTTTGGGTTTTTTACAATTTGTCTTGCTTCCGGTGGTAAGTAATATATGTCTTACTTTTGGCATATTTTATCTTTGTTGCAATTACTTCTTTCTCCAAGATCAAGATTATAGGGCAAGATTTGGAAAATGCATCATGTGCAACAGAACATTTACAACACCTGAAAATTTCTGTAGAACAAGCATTAGTTTCATGACCAGATTGTGCACATTTTCCACTTATAGGATCACTTTATTCCTACATGCCTGTTGAGAAAAACCACATCTCGGATATTTGAAACATCTAAGAGGGTAAGAAATATATGAATGAAGTTTGCAACTTATATGACCTGCTTTTATGGATTTTAGTATTACTGGTGTTTAAAAAGTTAAACACAACAGTATCATCAAAATCCATAAAAGCGTGAGTGAGGTAGGGATAATTGTGTGTGTGTGTGTATTTATATTGTACCAAGCTTCGGAGTTCGTGTCGATATAGAGTTGAATAAAGCAATTCGTAAAAATCTCACTAGATATACCAGTTGTAACAATCATAATTATACAGCTACAATTCGTCGAATACAATAAGCAACAGCTTCCTATCACAGGTCTCAAATACCTCAGATAGAGAACAGCTTCTTTAGACTAGCAGTCACGACTAATCGTCTTCACTCACTGACTGTCTTCACAAAACTAACCAACAATGTCGGGCTGCGGTATTTATACCTGACTTGGCGGGGAAATCTACCAGTTTCGCCAAGGTTCTGGAAGCTACTAGGCTATCTCGCTAAATATTGGTCCTAGAGCTTAGGTGATGGATGTTTCCAGAAGTATCTATTTCTCGCCAAGTCGCCAAAAATCTCGCCAACTGTCACCAAGTTTTCTCGCCAAAACATCGCCAAGTTACCAAATCATTACAAAACCCGCTTTTAACGTATAACACGCCTAAATACCGTAATTTTTGCCCAAAATCTGAGTATTCCCGATCTGTCTGAGATATTTTAAGACATATACAATAACTATTTATAAATTAGTAACAATATATATATATATATATATATATATATATATATATATATATATATATATATATATATATATATATATAAAGTTGAGTGAGGATAAGTATACCGTCACATCGATAATCAATGGAAAGTGTTTGGAGTTTTTCACATGTCACGAGTACATGAATTGATTTTAACGATGAAAGAATTAGAACCAATAGGATATTTGTAAAGCTTCAAGCTTGACGGCATAACCTACAACAGAGCCCTACAAGGGAGGACAGCCACCAGCTCTAGACATACCCAGTTTCGGCGCTTACCATAGTGATAGTCGACAACATTACGCTGGGAATCAACCCCGGAGATAGAGACCACCCTTGACTCTAAGACCAAGGATGTTACCCCTTCCCTTGATTCCTAGCAGACTAGCCACGGCTATAGCTAGGTACTCAGGCAACCACAGTGTGCCACCCGTCCAGAAGTTTAGCGCGCAAGGCCAACACGTAAAAATTTTGACTGTCTATGAGAAGCAGGAAGCAAATAGAATGGCTAAAGCTACTCATGAAGAGCTCCATCGCATGCCATCGAAGGATGGAAAAGACAAGGAGAAGAAAAGAAAAACAGAGAGTATAGATACCTAGGGTACCTTGGGATTGGGACACCCATACTCACCTAAAGGTGAGCCCCATGAGGGTTCACCTACCCTCAAGAAAAAGTTTATTAAAAAAATGAAATTAGCTGCATATTGAGGTCCGTATTTTCACTTGGATTGATGTTTGCAAAGCAGCGTTTATAAAATAGTGTGAGCCCAAAATGGCGTAAGCATATGAAAGATCAGTAGGCATCTTCCTCCAGCAGGCAACACTTTGCTTTACCAAAAATCAAAGAGGACATGACAAAAGTATGTCAATAGTTAGTTATACATAACGATGAATAAAGTGAATACAGTCCTGATCACTGGAAACGGTAACAGAGACGAACGAATTTTTGTTTATAATTACAAATTAAAAAAGAAAGAAAAAGGTCGTTAGGTGGATGAATAGCATAAGGGAAACAGTCAGAAACCATTAAAATGACATCACACGGTTCCTAAAGAGCTATTTCTTATCAACTCATTGAAAAAAAAAACACTCCCCTTAAAGAAAAGCACTTATGGGAAATTCTTAGTAAAATTGCAACGGATAGCTAACAGCTATCCTCCACTTTCAGAGACAGGCGCGAAGAATAGCTCTGAACGACAGTTTGACGAGAATGCCTGAATAGGAAGCTTCAAACTGGATGGAAAACCCATCGACTAGACTGTAGCCTCGCTTTTCACTCTGAGTTCCGGATTCACTTCATGACTGAAAAACTTTCCATTCTTTCAATTATTTCCAATGAGAAAAATGTTGATGACTTTAAAAATGAATATTATTCATTGATGCATAGGAGAATCTATGCATTTTTCAAAAGGTAAAATATGTAGTCAATGAAAATAAACTGACTTGCATTATTTAATACAAATATTTTCTTTTTCTTTTCATTATTCACCCCACCCACTTCATTGAAATAACAAATTCGCTATGTCCCGATGCAGAGTCCAAATGATTAAGATAGAAGGAACCTTGCATGACAAGCATTGGACAGAAAAAACCTTAAAAATGTATACAATATCGTCGTCAAATGAAATCTTAATATTTTTCTCGATATATAACACAAAATATGTAAACTGGATAAATATTATCGTTACGCACGACATCGCGTATCGCTGCCATCCGACAGTACACAACGGAAATAGTTGTTTCACTGTGTTTGCAGCTCCACAGAGAACACAGACAAGTCAAAATCGCTTGTCGCACCCTGGAAAACTACCAAGCACCCACTTTAAGGCTCCCTGTGGCCTGGTGGTGGAAAAAGAGGGCTCGCTCATTATTAGATAGCGAGACGGATGTTGTGCTTTCAACTTATCCAACTCTCCGGTGCGTTATGGGAAAATTTTCCCCACGTCGTTTACGAAAGCTTCCACCGTACTTTTGAAAACACTTCAGAATAGCTGCAGGTTGCTGGATTCGAATTCCCGCTCTTACATGTGAGCTCAGCTCACTCTGCATTGCTCTCAGCATTGTTTACATCCCTCCCGATTGAATATTTGGGAAAGATCGGCCGTCGAAACAACTCTTAAATGAAGCGTACCTGCGCAAACCCTTCCGGTGATATTTATGGCATTCTCCACGGAGTCATTTGGCGCTTCCCCAAGCTCTTTTCGGGAAACTTCCACGCAGTCTGGAGGAGGAGAGCATCGGCCTTCAAGCGCGGTCACATGATCCCTTCCTAGAACAAAGGATCCACACTATCGCCATTCCTTCAACCACCTACACGAAAAGCGCATTCAATAGCGCGTGCAAAGGTAAACAGCGAAGAGGCCATATTGATCACAGGGGTTAAAAAAAATTGCTACACATGAACAGTACTCAATGAGAATTCGTTTTCATGATCATGCCAGAGAAGTGGTTTGGTTAGCGAGTCACTTAAAGTTGTTTATTTTGCGCGTAATGTTTGCGCAAAAATTGCTTTTGTATGTTTTGCGCATAAGGACTCAATTAGACTGGGACCTCAGCTTAATATGGATTCGAAGCTTCAAATACCCAAGACCGAAGAGGTAATCGAACTCATGAACACCCTGGCTGAGTAAAAATATTTAGAATTAAATTTAGGTTAGTTTTTATGAAATTTTTATTCGGGAAATAAAGAATCGGAATTAGTGCGAAAACTTCAATTGCACGCATATATATTTTTGAGAGCAAGGATAACGTTTATCATTCGATTCAGTGCATCGTTGCACCGATATTCTTTACAACATAAGAATATTGCATTTTTTCTTGAACAAATAAATATTCAAACGATATTTCAATAAACAAATATGAATCATACATTTACAATAATTCTTTTCCATAATTTACAACTATTTGAAATTTTATAATTGATATGCTATTTATCACAACATAGCTGAAGATTTCAAAAAGACCTTTCAGATTTCAGGACAAATTTTGAGCGACGCTTGTGTGCGATTTAACGTTCACCCAGATAGACACATTAATTGAACATTAAACACACACTAATTTACACTACATGTAGAAATGTTCATTAGAAATTGATTAGAAAAGATACACCTGGTTTTTCCATCATTAAGAAAAGAGAAAAAAATTTACAGAAATTTAACAAATTTTTTGTGCCCATGTTTTACAAGTCTGCTTTCTATTATTTCAGCTATATTAATTAAAAGAAAATTTTTAATGTTAATGTAAGCATGGGAATAGTCTCAAGACTCAAAAGATATGGTTTACAAATATCGCAATTATTAATTCAGAATTCTATTAATTAATGAAATTTTTTTTAATTTAAATTGTCCTTTCCGATTTAAACTAATTCTAAAATGGATGTTTGTAATGTCTTTTCCATTTTGCTTTTTCTGCTGTTCATGTGTTAACGGCTTCAACCAATGGAAAACAACTTCAAACTGATCCTTTGTTCCTTATACAAGAAATCGTTTTATTAACAAAATCAATTCGAAAATATTCCCAGACATTCGATGGAGAACTTCACCTTGTTTGCTGCCGCTTGAAAAAAGATTTGAAAGTAGGCAACAAATTCGTCGACAAGTCGGATAACGCCGTCTCAATACGATGTGATGTGATGAAAACGTTATCTGACGTCATGAATATTTTAAGCCAATGAGAATCGTAATAAAGTGGCGTAATCAAGATCTCAACTGTAACGAAAGAAACAGCCACTTTATAGTTAATAAACTGTTACTTCCGCTCGAACACGAACATTATTGCGTCTCCGAGTGTTAATTCCAGCAGCGCGAAGAAAAACAAAAGTTTTTGTGGGAACAACTATCATCAAATTCTCACCAAGTCTTTCTTCTGAAAACAAATTTTGTTTAATTAAGTTAGTAAATCTATCTACTTGGTAAAACTTTCTCTGCCACATACGATACAAGTGGTCCTTTGACGTTAAAGAGCAGACTACGATAAAAGCAAAAAAGGAAAGGAACGAGTTATGAAATTTATTACATTTTCAGGAAATACGCGGCAAAGATCACCATTTACAAGCAGTGGGATCATACTTTTCGAAATGAATTATTTTGGGTTCGATCCCAAGGACCACGCTACTTTCAGCATGTACATTTCTCGTGGTGGCTCTTCAAATATTTTTAGAATTGCAGTCTTATGATACATGAATACTGTCTAAACTCGGTGAAAATTCTTCTTTAAAAAATACTTACGGGTTTTAATATACTACAAAATGCCAAGAGAAACGTGCTTAAACTACTATTCCAGTTTTCCAGTGTCAAACTTATTAGTTTTATTGATAGAAATTCGGCTTTTCCAAGAAAAAGTTTCTAGGGAAAGCAGAGTTATCACAAAACAGCAAGAAAGGTTGCTTTTATTCGAAACTGCTCCCTCTGGAAAGCATCTACGGAGTCGGTATAAATCGTATTAACAGCGCCCCGACCCTTCAGCATCGCAACTGGTACAGATAAAGCTACTTTGCAAAAGTAATTACATTTATCTGTGTGATGCACATGTATGCATTCCTCGAAGTACAAAAAATTGCTAACAAACCCCTTCGATGACCTTGAAAGCTATCTTTATTGATCTTGTTTGAAATGGAGCCATGGATTGGCGAACGACTTCCTGATATCGATCGCCGCGGCGTGGGAAAAAACGTTCCTATATTGTCATCGAAGAGGCGTTAGCAAACGTTAAAATACCGGTGCTCATTCTTCAGGAACAGGTGAAGTACCACAAGACCAGAAAATAAACCCCACTGAAAAAGCAAGGCCTGTCAAGTTCCTTTCTCCTTGTTTGTGTCGTATAAAAAAAGGGGACGCGCGCGCGCAAAAAAAAAAAAAAAAAAAAAAAAAAAAAGAATTCCTTATGTTAAATACACTTATTTCCAAAGCAAAATAAATGAGAAACAAATTTCAGCACAGTAAATACAAAATAATAAATAAAAATCATCTTGCTTTTTAAGCTAAGGACAAACTTCGAATTATTCCTCGTTTTAAAAAAATCAAGAAGTCAGGTAATGTATTGAAGATAAGGAAATAACTATAAAAGCAGAAATAGTCCATAAAAACAAATCAGCGAATCCATTTCATAACACTTGAATCAATTTTTCTTCAGTGATAAAGAAACCTTCACCTACGGCATTCCAAACCAGACAAATTATTCACAGAAAATGCTACTGGTTTTGAAACCAGACACTTTAACGCGTTTCCGTAACCAGCTGCGACAGCGTCGTGGAACAGGTTCATTTTTAAGAAGCTTTTGTTTAGATTTATTTTTTTCTATTTGCTAAAGAAATGTAGTTAACAAGAGTGAGTCAATAAACAGAAATGCATTTAACTTTCCAGAAGAGCTCCACGTGATTATTTTACATCAAACAGAATCATCCTCAAAATAAATCACGAATATTAATAGAGGGGAGAAAACACAAAGCAAGCAATGAAACGGACACAACTCTCTTGTACATTTATATTGCTACAATTAAGCGAGAATGACAATGTATGTGACGAAAATAGCTCATCATTCGAAATAAATATGCGCATTCGGCAGTGAAATCGAGCCGTAACATTTGAGCACAAAATATTCGACTGTGCGGATACTTCCATCCATTGTTCGTTTTTTTTTTTTTTTTTTTAAATTATTATTATTTTTGAAATTAAAAAGGATAATATCAGCAAAACTACCTAACAAGAACTGAATTCAACCATAACACATAAATTATCCATTTCATACGCACTGCTCAGCCCCAGAATGTTATTGTGGTGCACAACAGAAAATGACTACAAGATACAAACAATTTTCATCCATCCTCAGCATACAACCGATTCGCGCAAGCATCACGCAAGAAACAGGATTAAGGTCAGCTTGGCATCGTTTGATTGTCACTCAATGATCACAAGCGCAATATTGGACTAGAACACATAGCGTAAAATGGAATCCGAACCCACAAACTTTTGGTCGAGTTGGCAACTGTATGGTTAGCGCTCGGTGGTCTTCAGTTTAACAACTCGCTAGACTTGGATGTTTGCAATGGTTCGAAATATCCTTTAAACTGCAGCTCACGCTCCAATCAGTCCTCGTGTGCAAAAAATGACCGCTGAGCAACAAACAAATCACGAACTTTGAGCCAGAGCAATAATTTTTCGGTTGTTTACCAGAAATGTACTTTGTTTGGCCCTCAACGGCCAATTTTTGCAAATAAGATCTAATTATACAAGGACCTATAGTTAAGTGTGGACCCCAAACCATTACACATAGCCAAGCCCAAAGTGAGAATAGAGCCCACGAACTTTTGAACCTAAGAATATAGTAATAAACATTTATTTAACAGTTCTTCTTCTAATAGCGTAACAACCTATTACAGTTCTCTACTGAACGCTTTTTCTAGCCCAGTCTGTCCATAGCGACACTTTGCCAGTTCCTAACTTTCAGCATCTTGATGTCTTTTTCAGTGTCAACGAGTCATCTTGTTGGTGGTCATCCTCGAGCACTGTATCTTTCGGGGTGTTGTAACATTGATATTTTAGTGGGGCTGTTATCCCGGCTTCTCCGGACATGGCCTAGATATCTTAGCACGTTGCTTCTGATAACCTGGGTAATCTGCAACAGGTTATGCAATTCAAAATTTTATCTGGTTTCCCAAGCTAAATTGCAATGTGGGAATAACATAAAAAAATGACACTTATAGTGAGCAGTTTAAGTACAAAATGTGATAAAGTTTTTCCTTATTGCAAAATAATAGCTGTTGGCAATATAGAAAACGTTGGTCGCATAGGTGTTAAGAATTTTCGTGAGAATAATTACAAAACTTAACTGACCCTGAACAGATGTGTACACTATAATTATGAAATGTGCACTTACACGCTTATATAAGAATATGTGTGACAGTTTAAGGGACGTCGCTGTTGTTGTGTATTCTATCTTGTTTTTTAATTTTAAAATGCTTTTAATAAATACTATTTTCCAACATAAGATATGTGTATGTGTTGGATTCATTTTAGAAGAATTATTTCTGCATACATCTACCTAATTCTACTGAGTTTATACCCTGTATGTCTTCCTACAGACAACAATAAGCGTGCAAAAAAAAAAAAAAAAAAAAAAAAAACGGAAGACTGGACTAAAATGTTGTGTTCTGATTCAGTTCCTGGATTAAATAAAGTAATGAATGCTCGTAAAAACTTAAACTCATTTTTCGCGCAACAGATTAAATCTTCATTGATAATAAGAGATCGATAAAAAAAAAATTAAGCCTCTTCTACAGCAACGATTGTTGACATGCAGTCAATTTTGCGAAGATACACTGAACCATACCATATTAAATAAACTAATATTTAATAGGGCAAGGTAATGTTATAATAATATCGTATCTAACATAAACGAACACCTTGAATGGAGGAGTTTTAAATAAGACCTGAATAAATAACCGTGTAAATATAAACGATCCATAGTAGAATAAAACGTGAGTTACTATATCATATGATATGACATAATTGGCGCTACAATTTACAATAACCAGAGTTTACATACCATTTCTTTAACGTCGGTAATAAAAAAAAATAGATGGAAACGAAGCATAATTAATACGCCTCTCGCATTAGATCGTGACATAACCTGTGGTAAAGCTCGGAAGTCACGACAACCTCATTCTCTTTCCCTCACACAAAGCATGGGATTTTTCACCAGCCTTCCAAGAAAAGGGAAACTAGTTCTTGTGGAATAACTTCCTACCTCAGACTGCTTCCTGCCTTGGTGGAAAAGGAGACAGGCAGTTAACGTAAACAATAACAAAAAAACTGCATAGCCGACCACAGCTATGGTACAGGCCTCGGGTGACCCCAAGAGTGTCTGGCGTTCTAATTCCAAGGGACTGCCACCCGAAATAACAGCAGGTGGCTGTTATTAACACACATCAGTCTTATTTCCTCAGACGGGTTACTTCAAATCACACTTCGAAGATGAAAAATCACAAAATAGGATTTCAACACTCATACGGACACAAAAGCACATTTTTCATCATTCCTAAAATTCCGTACCTACAAATAAAGCGCACAAGAAATGGCGAGTATGATTTCCGCTTTACTTCGCCAAACAGAACATTCATTGAATTCTTAAAATATGCTGATCAGTGGGCATGCGTTGCTTTGTAGCAAAACACTGAAGCAACTTTATCTAGCAGAGTTAATCTATCTAAAACGATACCACATACATAGGTTAATTTCATAAATCACATGTGTATCCTCAAACACGAGTTCAGTTCTAATAAATATTTCTGTGAGTTACAATTACGAAATAACTGCATATTTGGGACATACGTACGACATAACAGAATGTGATTGTTTTTAGTCGCCAATGTTACTGTTTTCGGTCCTTATCTAATAACAAACCAATTTTGTTGGAAATGAAATTCGGAAATGTAGGTAGTCTTTAGAAAACTGGGAAATAGAGAATTTAGCCAATAAGAAGATTTGTCTTCCATGGATATAAATTAATTTGTTATCAAGAGCACAAAGGATAATCTCAATAACTATCATAAAAATAGTCAATGTTCGCTCCAAGTGTGAGCAACTATAAGAAAGATAAATACATGTGTAATATTCTGACGACCAGGAAAAAAAAAATGGCACCAAAAATTCTTCGCCAACAATAAATCCCATATACCAAATACATGACTATTATTCTAACAAAAACTATTTCATTTTTTTTTTTTTTTTAAAGCATACAAGAAATTTTGGGTCTAATAGATTTTCTCTGCTTTAGCTTTTATTTAGTCTCATTAAAATTGCACTGGGAAATAATATCAAATGTTTTGGTGTTAGTTTGGCCAATTTTCCTTCGGGCACATCAATGTGTATGGCGTGGGAATCCCACGGCGTTGCTTCACAAAATGAAGTTATTTTGCATGGAAATAGTTTAAAAATGGACATAATAGTGTATAAACACGTCCCTTGGAAAAGACTTTCACAGCACACAAGGATTTCTGCATAACAACATAAGATTGTAGCAAGGATATTTTAATGCTTTTTCGATGACTGCTACTGGGAAGATTTTTTCTTCGACAGAGCTCTCGCATTCACGTATCGCCAGGGACAAAACCTCGAAAACTCCGAAACACAAGCCTCGACTGTGCATATAGAGGAACAAGATTCATCTCCCGTCACTCACAACAGCGGCTGGCATCGAACTCAAAACCTTACAATTTGAAGAGCACTCGCTCACCACTAGACCAAGAGAGCCCTAGGCAACGAGTATTGGGAAAAGGCAGACGTATTTATTACAAGAGTCGTACGAGCGAGAACAGTCCTTACGAAAGTCAAAGTAATTCCAACGCCACCTGAACTCTTATTCCAACCAACAGGTGGTGATGGGGGAAAACCCATCGTAAATTAGATGGGAGGGACACAGCCTATGCACATTATCCTAAATTTTGATTTCAGCAATTAGAACGCTTTACTTTGCAGGATGAGCGGCAGCGGATTATCACGGTCGAACATAAGCCTAAAAATGTATTATCCAAACATGTAGTCACCATTCTAATAGGAAATGTTTCTTTTTCTTATTTTTTTTACATCGAAGTCTTTTAAAAAAAAATGAATAAATAAATAAATAACTGAAGTGATAAAAGCTATCCTAGGAAGTGCGATATGTCGATAGCTGGATTTGTTATTAAACAGAAACATTAAATTCCAGTTGCATCCGGCGATGTTCTAGAAATTTTTCAGCCAAGTCTTTTTTTTTTAAAAAAATTCTGAAATTGATAAGGCATGTGGTAAGTCTCCCATTCAAGAGTACAAACTCAATCAGATGATAATAATCCCCACCAGATTCAAGAGTTCCGCAAACAAAGAGTCAACACTGTGGTGGACCAAAACAAAAGATACGCGCAGCTATCTCGTAATTCTCTCGCACGCAGCCATCATGCGCCTTGCGTGCCTCGCTCGTCGCATCCGTAAACAATGCGCCATAACTACAATCACGGTTTATTCTAACATTTATTAATCTTCCCCCACACATCGCTTTTAAACAGCACAATAACAAAAACTAAAAAAAATATATCATTGTACATTGATAAATATTTTTTTTCACACACAAAATTTGTACAAGTGCCTCATTTTTGACGCGCATATTTTTTTTTAATTTTTACTATGCATTAAAGTTATTTTTGTTGTTGTATGCCAGCTAGGTTGACATTATGGGGTGCGCTTATCCACTTTTCTAACTGAACCATATTTTGATGTGTAGTCCAACTTCCTCAGTGCACACGTGGCATAGGTACCCGTTTATAGGGTAGGCAATCATTCACACAACCCATTCATACCAGGAAAGGGCAAAGATAGGATGGACAGAGAGAAAGAGTACATCCACGCCCGAACCGGGATTCGAACCCAAGAGCTCCCTCTCCGCAGTCACGCACGCTGAACACTAGACAAGTTAGGTGGATATTAATGTTAATATTACTTGCATAATATGAATGCAATAATGAAATATCCGTGTAGGAGAAAATGGAATTATATATATATATATATATATATATATATATATATATATATATATATATATATATATATAATTAATTAATTAATGCCAAATGAAGAATAATAAATTGAAAATCCGAAATGCAGTTAACAGATGGAACATATATGTTCAAAATTTACAAAAAACTTAGAATAAAAGGAAAATGGAACAAAGTACCAACATGGCCAGCTTCTTACATGATATATATAAACTGTTGAATATTTATATTTCTTCTAAATTTCAATAAACAGAAGCATTTTCGCAAATTAGTGAAAAAGCAGTGTTTTGACAAAATAGAAGTAACTGTAGCGGCAAAACAAATTTGTCAACAGAATTATTATAAGTGGAAAAGATGGAAGAAAATGAAGTAGTTGACGTAATAGTCAAAATTTACGACAAACGTATTTTTTCATCGTTTTGGATGCTGGTTCTCAGACGCAAGTTAAGGAAAAGCTAGGCGTCAAAATGGCGGAATAAATATCGTGGAACTGCTTGTAACCGATTACATTTAAATTCGGTGCCGTTTATGCAGCTGACGCACCAAGAGTAGAGGAAAAACATCAACAAATAGGACCAGCGAACTTGACATTACAGGAATAGTATATCTATGTTTTAATAACATTAAATATGCACTCTGATCATTTCATCAGAAAAATGCTACCCACTCCAGCATTTTAAGCATAAAAATTCTTTACTGAAGATAACAGAATATTTGTTGACCAAACAAACAGTTTACGTAATGAACCAAATAGTTTACATAATGAACTTGTGATTTTATAATCGTATCTGACGTGACGGTATAAATCGAAAACTTTAATCTGACATCAATATTTATTAGATAAAATTGTAAAACGTGGATTTATCTTTTAATAGACTTATCTTTAAATAGAAGGAATTGGGGGGGGAGGAATGACGGAATCCAATTCTTACCTCAGATAACATTAATGATGTTCGCTTAGTTTTTTTGTTGCTTCGATTCAATGAGCAACATGCAGAAGGGGAAAATCAATATTTAATGAGCAGCACATTTCGTTCTGTTTGTCACTCGACGATCATCTTTGCACACGAGGGCTAGTTGATCTGGGAACTACGGTTAAAAATGGATTCTGAACTACTAATAACATGAATGGCCGAGATGGGATTTGAACCCACAAACAATTGATTCGAAGCCAGCTCGGAACACATGTCAGGCAGCAAAAACTTTGAACAAAACAAGCACGACAAAAAACAACAACCGACCAAGGAGAATCTTATATATAATTTCTCTCGTTTGCAAAACCATTCTTAACTAGATGAAAATGTGACATTTCAGCTCTGAAATTAATCGCGAAATGTTCGAGCGCATTGTCTGCCAATCACTCGCGGTTTGGCGGGGAATTTTCGCATGGACGCAAATGGATCAAAATCGGCGTGACCGGGCCAATGAACTTGACAATGCCTTCGAGGCTTTGTCTTTTGTTGCACGAATGGCAGTGTCGCAACTGTCTCTGATCCGGTGGCTGGACACTCAAATATGGAACAGTTAAGTTCCGATGCAAAATAAAAAGGTTATAACATTCTTAACAACGAGCTGGTCGCATTTTGCTTCCATTCAAAAACAATGAACATCACAAATCAATAAAGAAATCTAATATGGATGAACATGGATTATAAATTAGAAAACTTATACGGAAAAATCCTTTTCATTATACGATAAATAGCTGAAAATTAAATTTTGAAATAAAAAAACAATTATTGTCAGGATTTATATATAAAATCGCAAAAATAATTTTTATTATCATATGTTTCAAAATAACTACATTCGAAATTAGAATGGAATCAATCTGAATGCCTCGTGAAGTCCGTTTAACCCTCATATGATAAAAATTATTTTTGAAACAAGAATAAGAGGGATTAATAAATAAAAACTGGAACACAGCATAATTGTGTAGCCGTAACATTGGCACTTACTACACAAAATCACAAATAATCTTCAGAATCATGTTTTTCAGAACTAGTGCGAGCGAAATTAATCGAAAGGCACTCATCTGACGGCATCAAGAAGATTCAACTCTCATTCTAAAATGCTGGAATTTTGAAGGAAAAAAATTAACTACAAAAAATCGGTGCAGAGAGCAATTGTGTCACCGTACTATATCAGCCTGTATATGTAAATAAAAGTATGCAAATAATCTTCAGAATCACGCGAACAAGAGTGTTCGGAACCATTGAAATGAAATTCATCTGAATGCGTCGCGAAGGGAGTATTCATACAAGCAGATAGGGAAACTGTAATCTGTTTTTCCAGTTTTATTTACATCGTGGGTTTATATTTAGATTGCAATTGCGGCGATGAGCGACATTCGCAAGACATTAAATTTTGTTGCCTTATCTCCAGAAGCATTCTCAACCACGCAGAATAGAACGCATTTCCGGGGATTACATCTTCGATAGCGAGTTACATAATTCAGGGTCAGTGACGCAAATTTAAATTTGAATTCAATCCAGTTTTTGAAGCTAACATTCTAATATTTCAAACATTAGAGATTATTTAAGCAAACGTAACTTGATAAAAAGTTGGTGAAACAATATATTTTATCAAGCTACATATTTGCTTAGATTGAAGCAGCTCCATGTAGTTAAATGTCTTCCTATCTTTTCATAAGCTTGGTTTCACAATTTTTTTATAGTTGCTTTTGCAATTTAATATTCTCTCAAGTAATCCGCAAAAAATCTTTTTGACTTACATAAACTATCACATAACTTTCGGCAGTAAAAACTACTCAGAAGTTAATTCTTAGTATTATCATATCTACTGTCAAAAAGTTTAATTTTCTATTTACAAATATAAATATTAAAATATTATATTTATAATTAGTATACATACAAATATAAATACAAATTAAAAAATGCCATTATTAATTTAGAATCTTATTAATGAAATTTTTACAATTGTTATAATCACCCTTGGCGATTTAAACTAAACATAAAGTATCCACTGTACGGGGTATTATGTCTTTTTCATTTTGCTTTTCTTCTATTGTCACCGTGTTAATGACTTGATTCAATAGAAAACGGCTTCTCAAACCCATACCTTGGTCTTTATATAAGAAGTTTATTATTTAATTAAGTTTTTTGTTAACAAAATGAACTTCTACACTATTCTGACATTTGATGGTGAGCTTCGCCTTGTTTCCTACCGCTCGAAAAGTGGGATTTGCAGAGAGGCAGCAAATTCGTCGACAAGTCGGATTGGCGACGCCGTCTCAATACGATGTGACGTAGAAGAAACGTAACCTGACGTCATGGCTATTTTAAACTAATGAGAATTGTATCTGTTGAGATCATGATTAGTGCCATAATTACAACAGGAACATAAGAAACAACTATTTTATGGAGGGGAAAAAAAGAACCCTCTTTTAAAGTAAGATATTTGATCAAGTTAATTTATATTAAAAAAGAAAATTATATATTGTACAGAGCTTTGGGGTTCGTGTCGATTGAGAGTTGAATAAAACAGCCACTCAATGAACACAAGACTTTTATTCGCAATAATTCCACGAGATATACCAGCTGTAACAATCACAATTATACAGCTACAATTCGTCAGATACGATAAGTTACAGCTTCCAATCACAGGTCTCAAATACCTCAGGCAGAGAACAGCTTCTCTAGACTAGCAATCATAACTAATCGTCTTCACTCACTGTCGTTACAATACTGACTCCTTCTATGTCGGGCTGCGGTATTTTATACCTGACTTGGCGGGGAAAACTACCAGTTTCACCAAGGTTCTGGAAGCTTCTAGGCTATCTCGCTAAACATTGGTCCTAGAGCTTAGGTGATAAATGTTTCAAAAAATATCTATTTCTCGCCAAGTTGCCAAAAATCTCGCCAACTGTCGCCAAGTTTTCTGGCTAAAACAACGCCAAGTCACCAAATCATTAGAAAACCCGCTTTTAAAGTATAACATTTCTAAATACCGCAATTTTTGCCCAAAATGTGAGTATTTCCAGTCTGCCTGAGATATTTTAAGACAAATACAATAATTATTTATAATTTGTAACAATATACTGACACTTTAAATTATTTCTAATAACTAAATTTTTCTTAAAATTTTTCAATGCAAGTAACTCCAAGTAATCTTGCTCCAAACATGAACAGTGGAACAGAACAATTACCATAATAATACTCCAATGTCGGGGTTGGAAGCGGAATTCTGTCGTCCGACAAGCTGACATTTTTAACACCGCTTACATTCATAATATCAAATAATAATTTTCGGCCAAGATGCAAGTATTGCCGGAGCTCTGTGAATCAAAGCTATCGAAAGCCAGACAAAATACTTTCGCTTACAGCAACAAAAACATGGACAAGTGGTCGCTTGGTTGGTTGGTTGGGTTTTATGGCGCAAAATCCAAAAATGGACATGCTGCGCCATGACAAGTGGTCGCAAAGCATATCGATTTCATTAGAAAAGAGACTTGAAGCAATTTTCCCATTTACTTTGCATAACCTCTCACCGGGGCGTTATACCGCGCACTGCGATAGGCTTTTCGCATCTGCTGCGTTCCTCGGGCGGACACGATACTGTAGGGCAATCTCGCATTCCACGAAGTTATTTGATCGACTGCGACACTCAGAATGCATTCGAATGCAAATCCCACCTCACGAATGAAAAAGGTTTCCTTGTCGTTCATAATAGAATTCGATCCAATTTTGTATTCACACCTTCAAAATTACTTTGTCGTACAAGGGCACCCCAGCCTACGAAGGGTCAACCTGAAGAAAAAAAAGAGTGCCAGTTCACAGATACTCGATCTTAGTTGAAAAGAGACGGCGTTGAATGGTATCGATTAGGAAGAATATTAAACAAGAGACTATTTACATACATTATAGATATTAATTCTGCAGAAAAACAGGTTGATTCTACAAAATAACAAATACACAATCTAACAGGCCATTTCTCTACAGGAACAATTCTTAAAATTGTTTTGGGCTAATTCAAATTTTTTTTTTAAAAAAAAAAAAACCATAAAAATTTTATTTTTGTAAAAAATTGACTTTATCTTCATTTATTACATAATGGCTATTCATTGGTACTCGTAAGATGAGGATTTTAAAGTGAAATTCTAAATCACTAGAAATATTCAAATCTGGGGTGGGACTCGACCTTACGAACTGCTTACTAACCCGGTGACTGAAACAAGGCAAGCTTTTAAAAATATCATTAATGAGATTGTGACGTTAAAGCAGTGAAGCGCTCTCATTCCTCGAGGATAAAATGTGTGAGCACGGCAACAGATTTTTTAATTTTCGAGGAAACATGGGAGATAGAGGGTGGCACCCATGAAAAACACCCACACTCTGCATACGAATACAATTTTCAATGTATTAATACTTTCTGAATTCGTTGAACGAGCTCCCCAACAAAAAAGGGGCACCTTCCTCACGGTGGTAAAGACTTCCACGAAGGCACACGTGGCTCGAATGAAGAACACGTCGAAGGCACACGTGGCTGAAACAAATTCAGATAATTTGTTTAGCGGCTGCTCCAGGACACCAATCGATTTTCCGAATTAGTTTATGTATCCGTACGGATTTTCCGGAAAAACATCTACTCAAAACAACAAGCACGAAAAATCGAATCACGTTACAATACCAACGTGTTGGCTGTGAAACAACCAATCTTTTCCAACTAGGCAGGCCATGGTAAGTTCTGAAACACTTCCAAATCGCTGGAGTGATTTCGAATTGATTTGGCAACATGAGCGAGAAAAAATACCATCAATTTTCTCCTCAGAATTTAGTTACGAATAAAGGCAGTGACTTGGTTTTGTCCGAACACAAAAAGTTAAGTCCCACAAGTATCGGGTTTTAAAGCATTTAAGAAATTTGATGAGAATAATCTTCCACTTCGCCATGCCAAGTTAAAAAAATTCCTCGTTGAGATCAATCAGTTCTTGTCTTACGGTTATTTTTTGTAGACTTGTCTGGAACTGAGTTCAAAATAGATTTCAGATCACTACAAACATCTACGAAGTGGAAATCGAATCCACAACTTGTTGCGCTAAAAGTCAGAAAGCTGATTGAATCCGAAGGATATAAGTATCAGAAGCGTGTAGACGAAAGTTAAAGACATCATATTGATACTAAAAATCTTAATGTTAAGTACAGAGCTCTTGCAAACAGCTTAGTACTTTATATCAAAATTTCGTTTTAAAGCAATGCATGTCTTAGTACTTAAATATTAAAATGTTATAACAAAACTGGGATTAAGTTTACCACATAAGTTTTTCTTTATTGTTTATACATATATATATAACACTAAATATATAATTCAAAATTAGTTTTCTGTTAGACTGTTAAAAATAGCAAAGGCTGGTGTTTAAATTAAAGTAACAGGTGGCTTTCAGAAAGGAAAAAAGTACTAATACAATTAATTTGATAACACCCCCTTTTCCTAACGCAAATAAAATTAGTTAATTTATTATTTTTCGATGAAACATATCAAACAGTTTTCATCCCCAGAATACAGAAACGGAAGATTTTTCAGACTAAAGAAACGGAAGAAAAAGAAGACTCAAAGTTACGTAGTTCTTCCGCGTCTCTACTTTTTGAGTGCTTCTACATTTAATTGCTGTTAAAGTCTTAAAATCATTGGACAAAAAGAATAAAATATTGTGCAGGTATAGTTAAACGCTCACCTTTTTTCCTCACAAACGCAACCTATTCACGTAGCTTAAAACGGATTCCAAAAGACTACATTCATAGGGCCGAGGTTGGAATCGAACCCGCGAACTTTTGAAGGTCAGACTTTGGTCACCACATTGTTTCCAACTAAGCAAAGATACGTCCAAATCGTAATCCATTTTGCCTCAGTTCGATAAGAAATAAACATTGTATCACCTTCTAAGTAACAAAATCGAGTAGTTTTATTTTATTTTTCAAATAGCTTCTTCTAAAATTTGTTTCATGAAATATAGGATCAAATCTTTAACCTAAAATTTTCAATTCTTCACGAAAATCGAAATAGAATCTATACAATGATTGAGATAGCTATTGCTTCTAACAAAGAACTGAGAAATTATAACAAAAAGGTATTTCGTATCCCTGAAAATATAACACAATAGACTTTAGGGCTGTCACTGAAAGGATGAGGTAAGGCCCAGTTCGTCACCCTATCGCCAAACAGGGATTCGATCGACTGACCTTTCGCACGGGAAAAAGGAGAGAAATACATCCCTCTCTTCGATGGCGAAATATCTGCCTTTGAAATTCGAAAGGGCGAATCGCTCGGAGACTCGGACGATTCCTCCTCCTTCGAGGATTTCACCTGTCAACAGGAGTGAAGGGCGACCCATTTTTAGATCGGTCGCCCGATTTAGCCTCTTTGCAAGAGGATGCAAAGGTTGGATATCCCCTTTTATCTCTCCATTTTGTTGATTACGTGACGCACGGCATCAAAGTGTGAAAACAACGGCTGCGCCATTCAGTGTGGAAGCTATCGTAAATAAACCAATGTCTGAAATAGTGGTTTCAATACAAGTTGAAATGAGACATAAAAATGAAATTTCGCAGAAAAAATTCTTTTACATGATTTTAATTTTCGTAATTTGACGCTGCTGGCACACACACACACAAACCATGAAATTGACAACGAAAGCCTAGCCATTTTTGAGCATAAAAAACCATGCATTTATTCATAAAGAAAAAAATATTTTCTCTTTGGAATAATAACTTCTCAGGCGGGTAGAAGAGGAAATCGGTGTGCTGAAGCGAATATTTGTTCAGTCAAATAAAACAGCTGAATTACAAATGATGTAATAAGGTTGATAAATTGAAATCACGAAATGTTTTCATCAAATATTTCACGTGCCCACTCTTGCCAATCGCAGACACAGGATGGAAAGATATGTAAACTTTAAAATGTTTTTGTTATTTATTTTCTTACAAAACTGGAAATTCCTGCATTGATACATTTCGAGTGCAGCATACTGGATGAATGCCTATGATAATTTCACATTGAATACTTTCACCACTCATAAAGCTGTCACTTTCATCATCTTCTGTCTCATTCTCAGCGTGTTCATGTCGCAGGCTGCGAAAATGATGTCATGGTGAGTTTCCACTATTTCACAACTGTATTTGGTACAATAAACAGCAGAATATTATTTCTCGATTTTAAATTTTCCACAGATGCTAAATATTCAGTGGTTAAGGCTCATTGGGTGCATCAGGAAAAAACTTTAATCATTTTTTTGCAATACATAATATAAATGAACACAGCTTTCAAAAGAACATGGATTTTCAGTAAAAGAGTTGATCAGAAATATTAAGGATTCATGGTCATTTCAATGTCACATCTGAAGAATTCTTGACCGTGTACACAGTGCACATTCATCTGAAAAATAGTGAGGATGAGTGACCACATAACACCGAGAAAGATCACGATTAGCGGCGCCGATCGAAATCACCTCGGTGGTAATTCCCTCACTTTTGGGGCAAGAAGAGAAGGAAACCGAATCGCCGCCTTCCTCCCACCCCAGGTCAGAGGCTTCGACTGCTCCATACCCAAGAAAAACACAAGAACTCTAAACCGGAGAGCTTCTTTGGTGCCGAATATAAAGACGCTTTATCGGAAACAGAGAGAAGCTTTTAGCCGCGACGTTATCTCAATTGTTCTGATTTCCAGTTCAATGTTTCGTAAATTCGACGCCTATATCCAGAGTGAATGTTTGAAGTAGATAGATTATATAGAAAATGGACGTATAAAACGCCGAAGTACATCAAAACCAATACATCCTGTTCTTTCAAGCGTTTTCAATCCCTTGATTCATTCATAAGCTTTAGACTGAAACGGAGCTCATTGATACTTAAATTTAAAAATATTATCCATTTCAGAATAAGTTAAATAAATCAGCAGTAAAAAATAATTAAATTTGCAGCTGTTATCAATTTTAGGAAAGTATTTTAAGAGATACCATCTGAGAACAAAAGGCTGGGAAATGTAATCAATAACAGAAAATGTGCTTTTATCAGCAGCTTGCTTAAAAAGGTACACGACTTTGGCGAATCTCGACAGAGGAGTTCTGCATTATTTTTCATTCCATTATTGCACGAAAGCTAAGTGTCCTGAGAAACCTCTTATTAAATTAAAAAAAACAGCACAATTTCAAATATTAAAAAAAAATTTTTTTTTAATATAATGAAATAATGTCTTAGACTGAATAATTATTGAACGTGAGGCACAACTTACAGCCAAAATTACTAAACATACGAAAAGATAGTTTAGATTCATTATTTTAGCAACGAAAAAGTTATTTAAATATAATACCTACAATAGGATTCATTCAAAAATCACAACAAATAAGCCTTCTTGATGAAGACGACGCTACATAAATGTGCTTAGATACTAGTCTAAATGGTATGCCATTCCAACATTGTGTGATGTAAAAGCAGAGTAATCTATCAGCACTGTACCCAAGTTAAATAAATATAAATGATTTATCAACCACATACTGGATATATTTTCTATTGTTGGCAAGAAATAATGTTGTTTGGTGTCATTCTTTTAAGATCGGCGAGATTTTATATGTACACGTGTACCACATTTTAAATAAATTACGATAAATTGCTGCTATATGCGAATAAGACGCTATAGCCGAGTATTAGATCACCTAAATCATGGCCAGAAGAATATCCAACCTCATAACCCTACTCTATTCGAGTCAACCAACAGCTGCAAACAGGAACCGAAACTCTGTTATCGCGAGTGCGTGGGCAGATGAATCAATTGCGTCACCTTCGATAATAAAGAGGACTGCGTCGCTCCAGAAAGACACTCGCTCACTGCCAAGGTCTTCCGTGTCATTTCATAACCGCACACCTCAAGGTTACACATTACCTGAGAGCAGGAAAGCAACGCGAATTGTTTCTGATTGGTAAATAAGTTTAAAAACCCAAAATCAGCTGTATACGCTACTGCAAAAGACACGCCAATGGTTCGAGATGCATTCAAAAGGCAGTGGGCGGAAGCTGATTGGAAACAAAATAACGCAGAAGATGTGCAATTGCATCATGGAAAAAATTTTCAATATTGAAAGTTATACGAAAGCATTTTCCAATGTATATGGGAAACTAAAAATATTATACACCTACATCTCGAATAATTAAAATTCACATAAATCTCAGACTAAAAGACGCCATTAGCTTAAAAATACTGACATTTAGGGAATGACGATTATTGATATGTTATAATAGTCGTATAAAAAACACGTTATACTCTTATAGTAAATCGAACAGGCAATCTCACATATACATTATATTGCTCAAAATATATTGTTTTCTATTAATATATCAACACATATAAAACAGATTTATAGCGTAATATAACATGGTAAGCCCAACCCATTCACCACCGCAGCGAGGCTACAGGAATAGGTAGAAACAGTGCGTCTTGCAGTGAAATGAACGCAGTGTGAAAATTCCTTTCGCAAACAATTGGTATTATGTAATGGCAGTTCGAGGAGAGGTGGAAGAAATTAAATAATAATTGAGGAGAGTCACAGAGAAGAGTCGATTTGGGCACGTTGCCAATATCAACGGGGTGAATGTTTTGATGCCAGATGGATGCGCGCAGGATCGTTTTCAAGGAAAGAGGAATTACGACGACACAATCTTTGAAAATGAAGTTCCCTTAATTCATTACAGCCTACGTTTTCAACATATTCCTGAGGCTGTTTTTGAGAGTACTTTTCCCATCATTTTTTTTTAAAAAAATGTTTTGCGTTTCATTTTTATTGCATAAGAAAAAAACACATATTACAATTTAATTATTAACTAAAATCTCAATTCAACTAAATTCTATACAAAATTTCATTTATCTCTTAAATTAAAATCCTTTGATGGTAACATTTCGGTGACTTTGTCAAATACTTATTAAATATGGTTTAATAATTTATTAGGAAAAAAATTTGAGACTTCAAAAATTGTTGAAAAGAATCTAAATGTACCGATAGACTGCCATATGAATAAGTGCAAACAAAAAAATTTTTCCCTCACAATATTAGATATTTTTAAATGCAATGAAGCCTGTTACGCTGTTTAACTGTATCCTGAAGTATTTTTCATTAATATCAATGCAAACAATAGAGTAAAGGAAAATTAATTCTTAAAAGACATCATTATACATTTTTTAAAAATAATTATAATTATTCTGGAAATAAACACACATATAACTTCATGAAAATGAAAGCAAATTTTCTTCAACAATGACACAGATCAACAAATCTATTTCTCACTTCACTCGCCACGAGCTAGGGCAAACTTCAAAACTAAGCTATTAATTTGTCTGAGAGCGAAAATAATTTTTTAATTATCTATCAATAATAAATTATGAATAGTGAACAGCATTTGTATGTTGTAAATGAGTGCAAAAAACACCTAAACATATTTGTTGCTATACAAAACAATGCAACATATATTTCTTCTCAAAATTAAAAAATAAACACTGGATTGAAATCAAGACCATCCTTTCCAACTATCTCTTAATGCAAATGGAATTTCTATGATTTGTGGAAAACATTATTCTTGGCTAATATACCTCTGATACACTCTCATTTCAATTTAAGTCAAGTCAATATATAGGTTATGCGTGTGTCCTAACACTAATTGTTAACAATAAGAGAGATGCTAACTACAGCTCTTATGATGATGTTGATGGACATTGTCATCCATGAAAATATTAATCTAATTAAGCAAAACTGCAAAAAAGTAATTAACAAGCAGAAGGTTAATAAAATATTACTTTGTGATGTCATAGTAATGTTATAGACATGACATAATTAGGTAAGATATTTGCCCACCCCATGCTATAGTAATAAATTCCATACATATTTGGTTCACAGTAACTGGTTTCATATTTTCCCCATGGTAACACTCCTCAGAATTATAACAGCAGCAGAGAATGACTTATAATAACAAATATTCATTACATCAAAGATATGATTTTTGACCATGATATGTGCTTTGTTACTCATACTGGATGACATTTTACAAGTCTCCATAGAAACCAACATTATTTTTCATAGAAATATGGAAGCTGCAACATTGCAAATCTAAATTTAAAAAATTTTTCTGTTTTAACCCCTAATGGACTTCTTAAGAATTGTCCTCTCCAGGCATAACAACATACACATTACCATTTTAAAATTTGAAATCCGTAATTCTGATATGCCCATTCCAGTAACACACTATATAGCTCAAGATTTCCAATCATGAGCTGAATAGTAATGTAATTATCAATGTAATTATGCTCAAAATAATATACATATTTTGCTATCAATATTATAGTAAAATTAAAAATATACAGCCCTTTTTACAACATTCATTAATTAGAAAATAATTTAAGTACATTAACTTATCTGGGCCTTGATGTACAAATAGAAGATCATTTAAAAAATTTGTCAACTGCAACTATAAGTTAGGTGTCACAACAATCAGAGCTAAAATGTAAAACCAACACACTTTAAGTGATGCTTTCAAAAATACCCATATGATTTTCAAAGCATCACCGATCTTTGAAGGAACCTGTAACCTTTTGAGGGTGTGTCCCCAGATGGCGGGTGAAGGATGGCCTCCACTGGTTCTCCAATGGATGGTAGAAGGGAAATAAAATATGTTCTGTGGACCAACAGGTAGAAGTCTAACCTCTCCGAGGCAAGGGCACTCACTTTTCCATGAGAAGCTAAAAATTTTATATTCAGATTATACTCATAAGAAGTTTACATGCTATTGATGTATTTCTCTTTCAGGGTAATCTTTTTAATGACAAAATTGTACACATGGCCAACGCCATGATTTTGGCACATAGAGTAATTTTACTTGACTCTAAATGTATACGACCCGAACCAACCAAAGCATCACCAAAATGTCCATTAAAATTTACTACAGCACTTTTTAGATTTGCATAGTTTATAACACAAATATCTATTAACTCAAATAATGGTTTACATTAGTAAATACTGCATTAATAATAAAAGCAATCTTTGACATTTGTAGCAGATTACTAAACAGCTAAAATGCTGTCATAAAATATTTGAGCATCTGCAATGTTTCTGCCTTCTGAAAATACTTTTATGGATAGAGCCATTTCGATGTATCATAAGAAAGAAATCCTTTAAAACTCCAAAACAAGCTGTAATGCACCATCCATTTCTAATTGTTAAATTATTTTTAGGAACGAATCTCAAATTTTCACTCCAAAAAGTTCAGTATTATCAATAAAAGTACTCTGAAGTAAAACTATAAGATAAACATAACATTTATTATAAAATATGAAGTTTTATTGAGACAATGCAACTGCACAACAAGTTGTTAAATTTGCTACACAATGAAGGAATGACAATAATTTAAAAGAAAGTATGTTTTATCATTAATGCGTACAGAAAAGGGCTGAAAAATTCTAGAAGAAACTGCATCATATTAAATGTAAAATGTGATTCTAGAATACTTTATGCTTCTGATATGAATAAGAAATAGTGTGCTGTCATTACAGTAACACATGTTTCGCATTGAAATATTGAGGTATTTATGACCATTAAGTGAACAAATGAATCTTTAAAACAGACAAATGTATTATAAGATACATTTACCAAATACTGTCAAACATGATCCCTTAACTATTAAAAAAGAGCTAATGTTATGATTATGCTGGCCACAAAAAAGTTTCAATAATTGAGACAGCAAGTTGTCACACCATTACTGAGAGCAACCACTTATTACCACTATCTAGTTGGAATCTAGCTCGAAACTGTCCAAAGATGAAAAGCTAAAAACTAAAGATGTTTTGATTTGCCCTAATGTGCTTTTTAATTCTCTATAGTCTGTTGGTTTCTCAATTACTTTTTGCATACAAAGGTTAATTTAACTGGGATGTTGTAAAGTGGATTTCGAACCACAAAAAACACCCATGGTCATTGTAGGAATAATTTAACAGGATCAAAAAAGTAATCATTTCACTACAAGCTCAGAACAAAATAATACAAAAGATAATTGAATGGAGTTGAAATGAAATGGAGTTTTGAATCACTACTTTAGTGAAAAAGTCCCTATAAAGTTTTAAATAAAAGCATTTAATACCAGAATTCAAATTGAAATATAGTCATAACTAATGACAATTTCCTTATACTTGTCCCACCTTTGGCATAACCATTTTTATTTGATAAATAATTAAAATTTGCTGTTATAAGGAACATTAAATTGAATAATTACTTTAAGTAGTAATCTTACGAAAATAAGTGTAACTTGTAATATGATCGGAACAACTTTATACATATGTTTGTTTTTAGAAACATACTATTTAATTAAGCACCCAAGATAGTTTTAAACATACTTCATTCTTATTGATTTAAAGACTCATTTGCTATACGAGTAATTCAAAATGCCTCCTGATTACAATGTTAGACTTAAACAGTTGCAGCACCATAAAACCAATTTTTGGTATAAGAGATGGTGAAATGAAATGTAAACTGTACGAATGTTATAACCAATTTCTCAAAATTTTCTAGCAATGAATAGTTTATTTAAAGCCAAGTGATTTATTGTTAAGGCTTTTCATTCGTAAGACACAGGTCCAAGATTCTATTCTTGGCTGGGTAAGACTGACTCAGACTTTCATACCTTGAATGAATTGAGAAATTGAATATCAGGTATATTTGGGAACTAAACACCAGGGGTTTAAAGTTAAGCTGACCACCTAACTTGAACATATGCTTCACACCCAGGGCTCTAGGTCAGGAAAACACATGAGCACTATAAGCCTTGGTCTACATTGGGTGCCAGAAATTTAGCTTTTAGAATAGTTTATTCAACTTGAAACTTTAAGATGAATATTTTAGGCTACTAAAGAAAATGCTCCATTAATTAATATACATTTAGAAAAAAATTAGATATAAAAATTTTATAAAATTGAATCAAGGATAAATTTTTATTATACTAATGACATAGTCAAAATATGCCTCTATGGAAAACAACATGCACATGTTTAAAATATCATTCGATAACAAAAAGATGAATAAATGCCTTTATCTGGAAAAAGGACCCTTTTTAACATTTAGAAACAATAAAAAAAAAAACAATAGACAATTTTAATACTGTGAACTCATAATCATCCAAAGTAAATGGAATTGATATTAAAACAAACTATACAGAACACATTTACATACAGAATTGAAAAAAAATTACTCTTCTACTGTATCTGAATCAGGAGTCTACTTTATCAATACTCTACGATCTGTGTAAGCTACCTTAATTATTTGCGAACATATTTTAATTTCAAAATATTTTTAAGCTTTGAATATTTAAAATTAAAACTTTTGATATCACAAATGATGGTAAAAATGACAGATATGATATAATAATGTGTAATCGAGGAATGTATATTTGCAACTAGGAGGCACATAAAAAAGAGGAATTTATATATGTCATCCATTAAAATTAGTCATTGAATGGCTAAGTGTAATTCGCCATAAATTTGCCAATGAACTGCAGTCTTTTATTAAGACATCCTGAAATAGGTATACAAAAGAATAATTCAAATGGGAAAAATTATTTAAAATTGATATACAAAAAGTTATCAAAATTACGCCAAGAGAAAATTAAGTTTTACATAAAAATTATCTACCATTTAAAATATGTAAAATATTTTAAATGATAGATAATTTTGCTAAAATAGAGAGGGTTGTGACTTAAATCACAATCAAGAATTGGAATATTTGTACAGATTCAAATGAGATGGATTATTAACGGCATCATTTATTATTTTACACAAAATTTAAATGATAACATTAATTTGAATATAGCTATTTAGAATGACAGTTGCTAATCTATTAATTGAAGTTTTTTATCTATGCAAAATTACATGGTAAAATTGATGACTTCATAAAAAAATGAATGCATATATAATTGAAACAAAAAATTTTATTACAAAGGGCATGTTACATCATAAAATTAGTTTTACTAAAAAATAAATAAATTATAATTGGAAAATTAATAAAAAACAACTCAGTAAAATTCAAATCACATTTAAGCCTATTAATTTAAAATAAATCATAATTATTTATAAAATTTAATAATAAATTTCATTATTTTTTAAGGAGTAATTTCCACTTTTAATCTTTATTTATTTTTTTAAATTTAGTATGTTTCTAAAGATAAAAGAAAATTTTAATTCAAAAAGCTTTACTTTTGTTATCAAGAATGCTATCTTATAATGAACAGTATGAAAATGAAATACAATAGAATTGTAGGTATTATTGCAGTTATTTATCACCACATAACAGAGAACTTATCAGTCAAAGATTGTTGTTAAAATATTTGAATTTGCATCTTTACCTTTCTGAAAGTTTTTCATTACATTGTGGACCATGTATCACAAGAAAAGATCTTGCAAGCAGTTACCCCACAAATTTACATACAGAAAGGAACATCAGTCTTCATGAAAAATAAATGCTTTATTTCTTAAAATTAAAGAGGAAAAAACATTAAAGAATGTTTCTAGTAAAGACTAGAAATGAAAACTATCAGCTCAAATGTTTTTGTTTGTTAGTCACTCAAAAATCATTTTTTGCACACAAGAACTAATTACACTGGAACCTATAGCTTAAAGTAGATCCTGAATCACTACAAACATAGATGCCTAAGGTGGTTTAATTGATTTGGTTTGTCATTCAACAGTCATTATATACACACCAGGGTAAATTAGACAGGAACTAGTATTTTCAGTTAATTCCTAGCTACTACAAACATCAAAGCCCAAGGTGGGATTTAAACCCACAAACAATTGAACTAAAATCAAGAGCACTCTCTCTAACCATTCAACTACCAGCTTCATACCTACTCCCTTACCAGATCTACACCTGGGATTTGAACTCATGAAATGTTGAATTGAAAGACAAAGTAAAAATTGCACAAGGTTAAAATATGAAGGTCTAGTATTGTTATAAATAAAAACTTTTATCTTTCCCATGAGCTTTATTATATATCAGGTATTTTAAAACAACTATATGCAAGAAAATGTTCTGCCCTCCAGGAAGCCCGCTCTTCTTCACATTTCAAGACGCTCTCCACTCTTGGAGGTATTTCTTTTCTTTATTGGACTGCAAGGCTTATTATGCTCGAAAGAGCCAACATAAGGACATAATAAAAAAATAAATAAAAAATACATCTTTATCTTAACTAACCAAACACTTTAACATCTTACCTTTTCAAAAATAAAAACTGATTACCTTATTTCTATAATTAAAGTAAAAAATATTTTTTCCCTTGAGATTCTTAAAGAAAATTAGAATTTGAAACATTTCTTAACTCATTTATTTTTTGTCTATATGATTGGGAGGTAATAAATATTAATATAGCATAAATGTAATTATGGTCAATTCCTTATTTTCTGCAGAAAGGTTGAAGTTTTTATTATATTAAATATAAACAAAAATAAACAAATTATTTTTTTAATTGTTAGAAATTGTTCTTGAAATTTTACTGAATTTTTAAACAAAATATTACACTGTTTCAAGCTTCTGAATCTCAACTGCCCTTTCTCAGGCCTGAAAATGTAAAAAATAGCCTAAGTGGAATATTTTTTTTCCTTCTTTATTTCTAATTCTAATACCAGATATAAGAAAAGGAATAACTTTATATCTATATAGTAAAACAGTTCAGAGTAATTTTCTAAAGAACGATCTTTTTAAGTAGTTAAAAAATTGGGCAATATATATTCCTTATTCTTACTAGAAAAAAGTCAATAATTCTTATCAAAACAATTTTTTGTGGAAATTAAATCTGAATAATGCAGTTATATATTATTTATGACTCAAAATATTAAAACTTCTAAAAACCACTACATTATTTTCTAAAATAAATTAAAAATTTACATTATGTATTGATTGAAAATATTATTCTTGATACTCAAATAATAAACACTCAAGAACATAGAATGAATTATTTATTCTTAAAATATACAATTTTTTAGAAGTTTTATGTGAACAAGCTGCAGATTCCTATTCTAAAAAGGATTTTTAATGATTTAGAGTGTAGTTGAATACAACACTAAAGAACTATTTGATTAACATTGAAGAACAATTTCTAGTGGAAATATATCTTAGATTAGTCCCTGCAATAAAAATTTTTATTTCTCATTGATGTTGTATAATATAACTGATATATACCCCTATATTTTATATTTAAAATACAAAAAAAATTAAGCACATCTGTCTATATATAAAATACAAATATATAAGCACATGCAACATTCATATACATAGAATATAATTTAACATTTCTTTATAATATAAATGAATTCCCTCAATCAAACTTAAATGCAGTTTTAAGAATAGGAATTAATAGTATTATTCAAAATTTTAACAAGTTTCTAAGCCTCATTACAGATATTTATGCATACTATATATGTATATAAGAAAATAAAATTAGTTTAATATTGATATATAATATTATGAATTACATGATACATATTTAAATAATTTATGAGTTTGAATAAACAAAATAAATAACCAAATGCTAGACTGTTTAGTATATATATTATATATATATATATTCTAACCAAGTGTTAACTTTGAATGATTAATGTTGATTGATTTAAAGTATAAATGGAATATAAAAAATAGACAATCATTTTATGATAGAATATATTAACAATTGAAGTTCAATTTGAACTAGTAATATAATTAAAAAACAAAATTCATCAAAAATATTAAATTCCTGAATTCCAACAATTAAAATGTCTAGACCTATTCGATATATTTCCACATTGGACTTTACATTAAAATATTAAATAGTATAAACCTGTTTAAAAAATAACCCTAAAAATACAAATGAAAATACAGAAAAAATATCATTGAGAGTTTAACTTGTATGTTTACTAAATAGCATTAAAAAAAAGTTCTAATAATTAAAAGATTTTCAATTTATTTATTTATTTATTTGGATATCAGTTTATTTGATCAAGAACAATAAATTTTTAATAAACAAGTACATACAATGCAATTAAGCCCACTACTAAACCAGACTCTGAAATAAGAAAAACTCTTGAATAATTATCCCACAAAAACAATTTATTTTAAAGATTTTTTTTGTTAAAATCAATTTAAATTTCATATGAGCACAGAAAACAATAAACTTTCCACCTTATAAAAATAATACAAATAATTAAGCAAAAATGTAGATTTTACTAATAAAATCTACATTCTCCTTCTATACTGATTAATTGTATGTAGATTTTACAAGTAAAATCTACATACAATTAATCAGTATAGAAGGAGAGTTTGGTGAAAATATTTAATAAATTCTAAAAGGAACAATACTACATTGAAAGTATATTACTTCTTTGTTAAACAAAATTTAATAAAACTTAAAAACGTTAAATCCACAGATATAAAATAAAAAATATTATAGCTTATCACAAAACTTCAAATAATAAGTGAGCATTTGAGAACAAATAACTTTTCCAGAAAGAATTTTACCAGGCAATATTCCCCAATGAAATATTATTTAAAAAGCACTAATATGAAAATATTATCGCAAATTATAAATTACAGAAGAATTTTATTCAATAACATATTACTTTGAAAAAACTTATTTAAATATGGTGCACAAAAAGAGAATCAGGCATCAGATCACGTCATGTAAAATTTCCCATATCTACACGTTTTATTTAGAATTAAAAATATAAGTACATTATGTATATAAATTAAACACTACAAACTTAATCTGATTAAATAGATGCAAAAGAAATTAGAAAAATTCTAAAAAATAGGCAAAAATAATGTAAACAATAGGTATTGATGACTACTCAAAACTAAATGTATTCTTATTTTCTTTTCTTAGTGAAGATTAATGATTGATTATTACCTTTTGATGTCTTCCTTTGAAAACAATTGCAAAGGCACCATGCCCAATTATATCTTTCGTATTATACTCATAATCCCCAACTTTCTCCATGGAAAGTACTTGGTACAAGAGCTACCTATATAAAGTTGTGTAAAAGTTCATAGTTAAACAGCAATCTCTTTAATAATAGAAAACAGATGAACCTATGTTATCCATTAAATTTTGTTCATACGAACAAAGCATAATTATATTCATGATTGACAATTACGAATCAGCTGCTTCACAAGTAAAATAATAAACCCTTTGCTATTACGGTCCTTGTCTTTTCTTTCTGTCACTAGATCAAGCAAGTACGCATGATCACAAAATACGCACACAACAAAACAGATTTCTAGCAAACATGCTTGCGCCATCTAACGCTCAAAATGATAAATATTCAATTGCTTCCATCATTTACCAATAAGTTAATTTTAAAGGTAATTTTCTACTGATAATAATTTGTTAAAATTCAATACATATTGAGATAAAATTATTTTTTAATCATTAGATTAAAGCATCTAATGATTAAAAAATAATTTTATCTCAATATGTATAATTCATTTTTTGTAAAAATTGTGAAGTCCGGAAATCTGATAAAGAGAGATTGTATTATTATTCCCGAAGATAGTGAGTTTACTGATTTATACAGTCTAAAATGGGAATGAGCAATGGTTTTAAACTAGATTCGTAGTTTAATTATGCAGTTAGAGAGTCAATACGAATATTTATATAACAATATTTGCCGACAGCCATCAACACATTTTCTATTTCCACTGATGTGCCATGAATATGAGAAGAGTACATGAGCCGTTAATCATGTTTTTTGACATTTTTTAAACTTATAAAATAAATTTAACACTTAAAAGCTTTGATTGGCAGGATAAACTGCTGAAAATACATATCATAATATTCTAAACAAACTCTGAAATTAATTAATCACATTTATGAAGTAATTGCAACCGGGACTCAAAATTATCAATCAATCAATATGGTGGTTAGAAACTAATCTTAACCGTGAATGTGTTGTTTACATTCAAAGGGTATGTAAGTGTTAAAAGAAATGTATTTGCTTCATTCTTACCACTCATTCTCTCAGCTTATTAATATCAACTTTAATTTCATGATGTTAGACAACATAGATGCACCAATCATTTACTTATAATTTATCTTAATAAAATATAACTTAAGAATTAAAGTTATTTAATAATGGAAAATAACTCTACATCTTTGGTGTGTAGTTCGGATGTCGCCGCTTTTGTGGATGCTTTGGAAACGTTAAATTGTAATGAATCTGTTAGGTAAGAATGCATTAAATATTAATTATGTATTTGCTTTAAAATTAATAATGTCTGAAATACTTACGAAAACCATTGTTAGACACTTCATAGCTTAACAAATCAAGGCTGTAATGAGGGATATTAGGATGCCCCCAGTTATTTGTCTTTGGGGAAAACTTATGAAAACATGTCGCAAGCTAAAAATTTACAAATTTCATTTTGAATTTTAGTATTACCTTTGTCATATCTGTCATTTAGTCCTTTAACCATGTTGGATTTGTTGGTGATCAAAAATTTCTCCAAGTTGACATCGTTGTGATAACATTTTCTTTTTCTAAAAAGATTTGAATATTTAACTAAATAAGATAAATTCAATTTATGAAATCAAAAATATTATTGATATTAAATAAAAGAAAAATACAAGAAAAATGTGATTTGTAAGAATAAACTAAAACAAGCAAAAGTAAATACAAAATTTAGATTATATACATGTGTGTGTTAAAATATGAGATATATACACTTTATTTTCATATCATTAAAACGTAATGTAAATAGAAATGAAGCCATTAAATAACTAAGCAACATGTATTGCCATATTTGCAATCTATTATCTTAAATTCATTCCAATCACACACAAAAATTTCATACAATTCACCAAATTCAAAAATGTACGAGTTTGTAATAGTTTGAAATTCTTATTTATATATTATGTCATAGCGCTCATTATTTTTAGAGAATGAAGGTATATAGTAACAATTATATGCAAGTTAATAAAATCTAACTAACATAATTTATTTTAATTTAGTGAAAAAACATGTGCTCCCTTTTTATTCTTAATTCTAATTAAACTGAGGTTGTCATACTAATGTAGGTTTTATAATAATATTAGTTTAATTTTTAAAAGAACTACTCATATATAATTAATATATAGGGGTTTTTAAAATTTAGGCATTATAAAAACTTTTTAAATGTTAATCATTTTTTGTTTAATTTAAAAAGGTTGTGTTGGATGTAATGTAATTTAAATGATTAAATAGGATGGCACCACTTGTACTAGAGTAGTAGCTTCTACGCACAGCGGAGGAAAAGGTCTTATTCTTAAGCCAACACTGGAGCATCAAATCAGCTATCCATTTTTATATTGAAAAAATTTCAAGTTTTTTGTTTTTGTTGAAAATGTTATTGAGAATTATTTTCAAAATGAAACTCGTAATCTTTAACAATTATCAAGCTAGTATGCAATGAACTTAAATGATTACATATAATGCAGTTGAAATGCCATTGATTGAAAGGCTGAATGGAAAGTAGCTGTAGGTAAAGATGTATAACACAAAAACAAGTAAATTAAAAACAAAAAAACATGAATTTATTTGTTAATTTTTCTCAAATAATATTAAAATGTAATAAACTAGTGATGTATAAAATTGTGAGTATAATTTATATTGCTTCCAAATAATGAATAGTTGTAGTAAATAGCAAATAAGAAATGTAGCAAAAAAATTTATAAAATAAAAAAGCCAAAGTTCAAATTTATCTACTTACAAATAGAACAGAAGTTAATTGGGTAAGTATTAACTCCTTAACTGCTGTGAGTGTATGCAAACCCTAAGCTGATGAGTTGGCTGCCTTAGCATATATATATATGCATTTTAGTAGTACATTTTTCTGCAATGCACTGCTATCAATAAAGCAAAACCCATGATTTCGGAATGCATAAGAATGTTCTTGACATTGTTTACAATGAAATTTCCTGTTTCAATGAAAGGGCAAGTTGGAAAAAAGAATATTTCTAGGAACAGGGGAAGCTATTGCTTGTTCCAGATATTGTAGTAGTTATTTGTGTTTATTTATATTTTTTATTTTGAGTAGTTCATAACTGTTTATTTTTTGTCAAATATGTCTGATGATGACTATTTCCCTTCACCTTCAAGATCAGAAATCTTGGAATATGACATTATATTGGATGAAGATTCTGATCTTTTTATACTTTTAAAATATATATATGTTTTTTATTTTATAACAGTAAACACTTAGAATGGAAAGCATGCAGCTTCTTTCCCTGAGATATACAGCATAACTCTATGTTACTGTGTGAAAACTGGTAGTACTGGAGAGCAAATCTCTTAAGTTAACTTCAGTGGTTAAGGGGTTAAATATGTTTATTAATAAAATATTCATGTCAACATTAGATTCTGTTTCAAAACATTCTAAAATATGAATTTTTTTCATTGCAGCCCATATGAAGAAAATATTGTCATATGTATATCTGAGCAGGATAGTACCATCATACCAACTCATGCAAGTGTCCAAGAGACCGATACCACCGTCACTGATATTGAAGATGCTTGTGCTAATGCTGGCAACCAGTTTTTCAATCCTGATACTCGGAAATTGAAGGCAATTATGCAGCAGCTTGTTGCCCAAAAGAAAGCAGCAATTATAAGAAAAACTTCTTTAAATAACCCGAAAGGAATGAAACAGTTTAAAAGTGATGTCTGGAAATGGTTTGGTGATATTCAGTTATTCATCACTGAAAATGATGCTGAGCGATTGAAAGTGCCTTATTATGTGAGGCTGATAGGAGAGGAACAACAAATGATTTGCAAGGTCTTTGTTGGTTGCTTTAAGTGTTCTGCACTGTTTATGTATGATTCTCAACATCACTCCACATCAACTTTACGTTACCATGTCAGAGCTTGTACAAGACCAAAAGAATGGTAGTTGTTTTATTTATTTTAAGAAAATGTTGTCCCAGCATATCTAATATAAATTTATCTAAGAATCTTATTATTATTTGTGCATTAAATATATTTTGCAAATATTTATTAACTCTTTATGTTGTAATATAGTATTTTCTTTTTAAGACTTTTCTTTCATAATGTATTTGAGTTTGCTTAAAGTTATCTGTTTACTATTAAAATTTCATTCCTTCTAAAGATGTATTTGTTCAAAATCAATATATGCTTCAATCATTGTACTATTTTAAATAGTTAATGCACTGATTTTTAAGTATGGATAGTATAGTGATTTGGAAATTTTTGAATTGAAGTTCCTGTTTAATTTATCATCTTGTACAAAGGAGATGGTAAAACAATAAACTACTCATGATGAGTCATTTTTAGTTATTTGTAAAATAAATTAACTTCAATATTGGATGTAATCATATTAAATTATAAATAATTATCAATTTAGTTACTGAAGATAATTGTTAAAATTATTTTATTTTACTCTTTCTTTTAAAAAGTATGTCAAAGTGAAGTACAGATTCTTCTTTTATGGTATAACAAACAGGAAATATATGATAAAAGATGAGACTAAAGCTTTTACCATTAATAGGGGTTGTTCAAATATTTAAGCTTGAGCTCATTGTCAAACTGATAGGATTACATTATTTAGATTCAGATTCTTTTTAACTGTTATTGAACAATGATGATGTTTGTTAGAGTTTTGTTTTTTACATGCATAATTTAAGTCAGGAAAATCTGAAATAAAGCTTAGGATTTTCCTGCATTTCCCCCTTGCATAAGAAAATGTATCTTACTTTTTACTAAAAAAACTATTTTGAAACGTAAACATAGTATGCTGTGAATATTGAAATGCCTTGCAGCAATCTTCCATTGCTTCATTTCCTTTTGTGATTAAGAAATTCTTGGCCTCAGTTGTACCGTTTGGAACACATGTTCTCAGCTACAAACTATAAAATTTACATTAAATACAGTCAACCATTAGAGTTTATTTTATCTTTATCTATCTTTCAAGAAGACAAATATTTTAAAATCTCTGTTTCCAATTTTACCCAAAGTAAAACTTAAAGAGAAAATACTTATTGGTCTGAACATCCAGAACTGTGAATGTTCATTACACAAATGTGTATAATTACTTTGTTTATATAGATCATGAATGAAATATAGCAAGTGAGAAACTTATTTTGCATATTAATTTTAAATTGTTTCCACTCCTGAAATTTTATTTCCTTCATTGTTACTTTAAAATGGAAGTTTTTGACTTTAAAAATGATTTCTTCTTTTGATAAAATTCTAAAATAAGAATTATAGATTCTTTATTGTTCTATTCAATAAATCACTGATTTCACATTTGGCAATGTCATTTATCTAACAGTTGAAATTAAAAGTAAATTTTATTTGATGTTCAACATTTCAAACTTTTTTGACATATATTACTTATCTGTGAGTAGTTTGATGCTGCTTCCCCACTTGAGAATTACTGTCAGTAAGTAATGTTTAGAAGAATCACCTATCTTCAGCTTTGTTGTACTATTTGTTGGTTTAAGCATCAGGGCCCTAATTGATAATAAGAGGAGTTAGTCTTTCTTGCTCCAGTCAAAAACCACTATGCTTAGAGAAACTGGGCTCTAAATATTTCTTAACTTAATGTTTGAATACTTGTGCTGTATAATGCAATCTACTAAGATAGCAGTCTTGTTACTTAATTAGGACTCTAAATTGCATTGGGTTTGTTGCTTATTATGTTTAGCTTATTAACCAGTTGGTACAATATGAAATGAAATTACCTTCACTTGTTGCTTGTTTTTATCATAGATGCTAAACATTAGAAAGGCAAGAACTTAACCTGATTCTATATTATTAGAGAAAAATACTATGAGGTACCTTTAAAGTATTTCAAATTTTCTAAAATGCTTCTCCTTTCAAAGAGTATAGTCCTGTTTCTATACCATGGTGAGGCCTTTAAATCAATATTATTAAAGTCTGAGACTTTTTCAAAAGCAATAAAAACATAATTTTGTTCAAGCATAATCTACAGGTCAAGGACAACTACAACATAAAATTTATTCTTCATTTACAACAAACAGCTTAGTTGCGTTAATACTATTAAACCTATTCTGCCCAACTTTCAGATCTTTCCTTCAAAATAGAAAATCCTGAATTTAAACTCTACAGTTACAACTCAAAGTAAAGTTCTCACAGTTTAACAGCAAGAAGTTTTTGCTTCCTTCATGCGCATCTGTCAAAATGTATGGATGGAAATTTCCTAGGTCTCTTTCTTGGCAGTTCATGAATATAGACCACAATCTGTGATAGAAATTTTTATTAATGCATGATGAAAAGGACAAGAACACCTAGAGTGTAAACTCTTTCATTTAAAAACTTACTTAAAGGCCAAATGTTGAAAATGTAAGAAGTATTGTGTTTTTCAGAATTGATAAGTATTACATAACTATAATAATCAAATGATTATTTTATCATTTAAAAAGAAAACTTGATTTTATTTTTAAAAATATCAAATTAATTTTGAGTGATTAAATTACTGTGTCTTATAGCATTGGTACTATTCTATAATTTGTTTCAATGTTAGTTACTGATAAATAAAAATCAAAAAACTTTTATTGTAAAAAGATTTATTAATAATATAAGTTATATATTAATTCATTTAGCTTTTATTTAATTTTTACTTTAACACACACATTTATGTGTGTGTGTATGTGTGCATTCAAGTGAGAGAATAAACTTATATTTCTGATATTTTTTATTTAAATTCAAAACATTGTGCATTTTATGTTTGAAAGCTTATTTAATAAAATTTATGATGGGTGCTAAAGGCAAGGTGGTGATTTAACATCTTTGCCAATACTTGATAATGAGTGTATTTTTCAGAATATAATGCCAGTACCAGTTCTTTATATGTTAGGAAAAAATTGTCATATACTAATTAGAAAAAGCAATATTTTTTTTGTAAATAAAAAAATCATCTGTGTATATGTTTTGGACAGGATGGAACACTATTTAGCAGACTGCTGTATCCATTTTCTCTTGCTCAAAAAAGGAAGAAAGAAAAATCAGAACAATTCAACGAGTAATGTTCACTTAAGTAATTCATTTCAGGATTTCAAGAAGTATGGGTGAAAATAAACTTTGTTCTTTGAACAACTTCAGAAGCAGATTAAATTGCCAAGAAAATTGTGTCAGTCTTTAAAATAATTGAGATAAAAAGAAAAAAAAAAACAATATTAGCAATTCAACATTAAAACTTAGAAAATGAAAAGAATGGCAATTTATTTGTGTTGCTCTACAGAAGAGAAAATTTCGAAATGACTTGAAGAGAAATCGCATGCAACAGTGCCAAGGAATGAAAGAAGAGAAAATATTCTTTTATTAAGGAGGAAAAATTAACAAAATAAGCTCTGGCAACCAACAACTGGATGATGATGCTTAGAAGAAAAATTTAAGCAAGAAGTTTGATTAAAGGCATGAAAAAATATAACTGGACAAAATCATGAAAATTAGTCTATTAAAACAAACTTATATAATGTAATATCAATAAAAAATATCTTGCTGGGAGGCTGCTCCCTAAAAAATAATTTTTCAAACATTTATTCAGAAAGTATAAAAATTATTTTCATTACATGAAAAAATTTCTATAAAATATTGCAAGATGTTTTATATCTGAAATGTATTTTCAAAATTTATGGGATAAAAGATTGCAGCAGACTTACAAAATGTAAACATGCTTAAGACTTTCTCCAACATGTAAGTGACTTGTGTCATAAATTGAAAATATTGTGATTTTGAATTTTTTATTCAGAAAGCGTTAAATACAAAAAAAAGAAAAAAAAAAAAAAATTCCATATCGAAAAATTACTGAGCTTACAGCAGTTTATTTAGTTAAATTGAGTTTTTACGTACAGGGATTCAGCTTGTTGCAATCTGCCACTGGGAAGATATGGATGATGACCATCTTAAGCATTGACCCGTTGTTATAAAGTTTTTCTAAGACACTTCTATGGATGTTAATTTTAATTCTTTTTATTCTTCATCATCACAGTCAGGCTTGGTATAAAAAGAAATTTTAACTTACAAACTTTTTTTTTTTCCTCCTTTTTTCCCCCTCTCTTACTTTCTCTTTAATCCAAAATATATAACAATATAATTCAAATGTAACTTGTTTGTGAATTACAAGTAAAAAATCTATCTGTACTGGGACAAATAATCCTTAAGTAGTTTAATTATCTTTTCTGAACATTGCAAAAATATAAATATCTAAAATGCATCTTTTTTTTTTTTTTCAGTGGGCTTCTTCTTTGTTAGCAATTTTGAATTAAGAAAAAAATGTTTTTAACCATTTTGAAAGAGTATTAAGATTACTTAACAATTTTTGTCATGCATGCTATTACAATAAAACAAGATACTGTTTAATAAATATTACCAGTTATATAACTATAGCATATCTACGCTTTCTTCCATCATCCCTTTATTACTAAAATTATGAAATACAGTAATTTGATCAAACGCCAAATATTCAGCTGGTTTTAAAATATTAGATGTTTTCTAGTTGAATAACAGCTTTTGTGTAAATTGAATTTAGTGTGAGTAAAATATTTTAAAAAATGCAATATTATGGTTGATAATGAACAGATATCGTATAAAAGTCCAAGTTAATTGCCAATGTAATTTATTTAGCAAGAATTATAAGTTGTTTTATTGAACAAAATAAAAAAATGAATGAGCACAGAAAATACTTTGACGCCTTGTGTAATTTTATCACAATAACCAGAGAAATATTATGTTTATCTTTACGTCAATCATTGAGGATTTATGTATATATATATATATATATAATATGAAAAACATAAAATATTATAAAACTGAAATATATAAATGAAGAATTATTTTCTAGATTTTTATTTTTTAAAAAATTTGCTTAACAAATTATCACATTAGCGTTATGTATACTAAAATGTGTAAATTATTAATATCATTATGTGTGTGAAATTTTTACTTTGTCATGGTGATGAAATAAAAAATTTGAATCTATACATGGTAAATTTGTGTAACTATTCTTACTATTGCTGCGAATATATTGTTGTAAAATATTGAATTAATGCAATTCTTTTTTTTCTCCATTTAAATTTAATAAAGCTAAATCGATTTTATCTCAAAAAAGTTACAATGTAAAGTAAAAAGAAAAGAATTAAACTATATTTTTTGTAATTCTTATTAGTCTATATGGTAAGTTTTATTTTTCACGTTAATTTTACAGGGATAAAAACATTTAATCTCAGATTAGTTTCTTATTTTTAAAAGTAATCTCAATTTTACAATGTCTGTGATGTATCTATTAAAATGTAATTTCTTTTCCATTGTAGTATCTTCATATCGGATGATAAAATGGAGGACGATCTTCAAGCCAGCGCAGAGGCGGTGAACAGCAAAGCAGTTGTCTCCCAAGACGGGTCGACAAGAGTCAAGCGCTTCCGTACAGACCCTCGCAAGCAGAAGGAAGTGATCGAGCAACTCTTTCAGAAGCAGAAGGCCATCATCACTCGCAAGTCTTTCATGAATATGAAAGGCAACAGACGGTTCAAAAGTGATGTTTGGAACTGGTTTGGTGACATAAGGCTATTGATAAGCCGCAGTGAAGCTAAGAAGCTTAAGATACCTTATTATATAAGGCGGTGTGGCGATGAACAGATGGTATTGTCCAAAGTTTTTGTCGGCTGCTTCAAATGCTTAGCATTGTTTATTCACGATTCTCAAAAATCTACCTCCACTCTCCGCTATCACATCCGCACTTGTTCACGTCCGAAGGAGCGTAAAAAAAGAACCACTCCAAATATAATATTCTTCCCCAATAAGAAGAGTCCCAAAGAACCTGCTGTTTTTAACTCAAATGATGCCATATCTGGCCATGAAAAATTACTAAATTGTGCTTTGAGTACCGAAAGTTCTTTAGATATTATTCAGGAACCGGAATTTCGCAAAATCCTGCAGATGTGCATCACCATCGGAGCTATGTATGGAGATGTCAATATTGACAGTCTTTTGTGCGCAACACCTACTTTAACGAGCTTTATCCTCAACGATTTGTATGTAACATCTGTCAATGAATTCTACACTGAGTTTCAGCATTCGTATGGTGCCACTTACAAACTGAACGTGTGGATTGATGAGGTGTTGAAACTCCCATTTATAAGTGTACAGTGCAGTTACGTAACACTCAAAGGTGATTTAAAGTCTGTTACAATTCACACTGATGATTTTGATTATGATGTAAAGTCTGCTGAAAACGTTCGCACCTGGTTCAACATGTTTCTCGCTGATCAGCCAGTGATACCTTTCAAGCGGCTGATATCAATTGATAATGTGTCAAATCTTGTTCCAGTTTTTAAAGAAGAGCAATGCGTTAAATGCTGTGTTCAAAATGTAACCAAAAGTCTTCAGCAAATTGCCAGCAAAGGAGTTGCCATGACAGACAGTGAACTTCCAGACTTTACGAATTTGCTGAGTAGCTGTGTAGAACTAGTCAACTATTTTGAGCAGATTTCTGACCAATATCAGCTGCCAGAAGAATTGATGAAATGTACAGATGAAAAATGGACGTCCATTCTTTCTTTGTTTCGATCTATTGATGAACAATATGAGAACATTCTTGTCGTTTTGAATGAAACTAACTCCACCCATTTGCTATCAGTGGAAAAATGTGCCATCAGTGGCATTGTTGCATTCTTCAAGCTTTTTGAAGATGCGATCCAAGAACTCTCCAATTATTCTAAACCAACTTTAAATCTTGTGATTCCTTGGATTAGCAAACTGCAGAAACATTGCGAACCAGAGCATGAAGATTCAGCAGCTTTGAAGCAACTGAAAAGCAATGTAGCCCTTGAAATGAACGACCGCGTCATTGGCTCTCTTTCGCTGTATCACCACATAGCAACGATGCTGGATCCTCGATTCAAATCCTTGGCGTTCGGATTTCTGGGGCAACATAAGGAAGCGAACGCCAAATTAAAGTGCCTTGTGAAGGAATGCATGGAATCTCCCAATGTAGAAGAGTTGTTGGATGTACGAAAATCATATTTTGAAACTGAGCGAGTGACTAGCTTGATCACAAACAAGTGCTACGATCCTAACAAATGCGATAAGGCTGCTTTGGAAGAAGTTAACAAGTATCTCACAGAGCCATTCCCACTCCTGAGCGGTGAAGAAGAGCACGAATTTGATGTTCTAAAATTCTGGGTTCAGCACGCTGATATTTATCCAAATATCAACAGAATTGCTCAATGGATTCTTTCTTGTCCGGCGAGTTACATTGAAGATAATGAAATTTATTGGAGCAGTAATTGGCTAGTTCATTGTCCACGTCTGCCATTGCCTCCTGATAATGTCAATAAAGTCCTCTTTGTCAAGTCTTTCAGAGGTTTGTAAAGAAAATTTGACTTTGTATATAAAAGGCATTAGAATATATGTTATAAAATTTCAATAAACAGCATTTTAAGTTCATATGAAATCTTTTGATTTTGAGCTATACTCTATACATATGTAATTATGATTTTTCAATTAATAAAGAAAACCAGTGCACACGTAAAAATTTTAGTGAGAATATATTATATAGATTTAAAAAATTGACAGCGTGTACCATAAAATTTATATTTTTAGCGATGAATTGCTTTTCTTCTTACGCAAGATGTTTATTGATCGTAAATATGATCAGAATAATAGAATTCAAACACTTAAAATTTCGGGAATTAACAGGAGGGCGACAAAAATAACTAACCAAAAATTAGCGTTGATATTTGTTATCTTGAGAAAATTCAGAATCAACTCTGTATATACTGCACAAAAGAAATATCTAGATTTTCTTCTACATAACTGAAAAAATTTAAATCGTTTTATCATAGCCAACGTTTCTTATATTTTATTAGCTTTTTAACCTTTGTTGTGTTAAATCCAAAATGAAAATTTATATGCATTTTTTATAATTTTTTGTTAAGTCTTACAGCAATTATATTGATATAAGGTAATACAAATTATGCTACCATAAACGTGATAGAAGTTAACATGAGCTATTTTATGAAAAATGAAAAAACAATTGGCTTATCGTATAGTAACTTGATAAAATTCGAAAAATAAATATACCCATAAATCTCATTTTCAATAAAAAAAATAAAATAAAACAATTTACGTAGTTGTGTATAAAATAAAAACTAATCATGAAGCTCTTTCCTAATTATTAGAAACGGGAAAGGAAATCCGATTTCCCATTAAGTATTTCTAATAAATAAATAAAATATCAAGAATTATTTTTTTTTTAATTTCTTGTTCATATATGCTTGCAGTTTAATTTAATTTGTTGAGTTGTAAATCTTTTTCTCTGTTATGTAGAAAATTTGGCTGTATGCTTCCTTTAACAATAAATGCATATTGAATATTCGTATATTAAAATACTACGTGATACACATTTTCAGATTGCGTCAAACTGTTTTCCCCTATCTTCTGTAGATTACTGCAATTATTCAAACGTATTTCATTATTAAAAAGTAACGTCGTTCTCTTACATTTCGAAAAACAGTGAACTGTTACATTTTAACAACAAAAGTAAATAATATTTCTATTGTTTAGTATTGATACCGAATACTGAAAGATTAATTTTCGCAAATAAATTTTTTCAATACAAATCAAACTGAATAAAATCCAGTTTTTTATTTCATTAAATATATATATATATATATAACATTAAATGTTTCATAACATATATGATGTATCTCATTTACCCAAATGTGGCAAGGAAAGAAGTTCAGATATTGATTTCTTTTTCGCGATCGTACATTAAACAGGTGTTGAGATTGGTAGTGGTTTTGGTCAGTAGAAATAGGCTATAAGAGAAGCTTATACCAACTTAACCTTAAAGTTTGCAATGAATTACTTTCATTTCCAATATAATTCTCAAGGCAACAAGTTCAAAATGCTTTTATGGGCTCAACGAGGTCTAGCAGTGCGATCCTTAACACGTCCCAGATGCGATTCTAACCACTGTTGATCATCGGTTCTGCTTACAAGTTCATTGAAGTGGGTACTTTAAAATTTTCTAGATTTTGTTCCTTGCGATAAGGGAATACAGTCCACTATTTGAAATCTTCGGATGCCAGTTCATGTGGTGACAAATTTAATAATCGAATTTTTTTTTTCAAATACTCGTATTATATATTCGGAAAACAAATATATTTGGATTTAATGTAATGGAGTGAAAACATTTACAAATACTGAATAAATCGGATATTTTTTAATTAAATAAGAGAAATGCCGTATAATCCAGCAAGCAAATTCTGAGTTTGGTTATTTTTTAGCAGATTTCCTTATGTATCTGGCAACCTGGTTTTTATTACATTATAAAGATGAAGACATTTAAGAGTTGTACAGAAAATTCTATTATGGCAAACTTAGAAATAACGTCTTTGCACATGTCACAATACGTCATCTTGGCACCACTTCCTCATCGCCAAAAAAATTCAGAATTTGGCATGCTGGATTATACGCCATTTGTGCTGATTGCTGCTACATTTTGAAAAATGATGTTATGTAATTGTAAATTATTTAGCAAAAACTTCTGAATAAGTTTGGGAAAATATTTTTTTTAAGAAATAGGCAATTTGAAAGTTACACATTTTCATATAATGCTAATTTCCTAGATAATACCATACGAATCCATTACCGTTGAGTTACAAACAAACAAAATCGATCCTTCCAAGTTTATTACAATGCGATTGAATAACGAATCAAAGAAAATTGCTTTGATCAAGAATTGAACATGAAACTTATGCTGTATGCGTAGGAAAAATATGATTTTTTCCTCCCACGGATTATTCAGGTTTATTCCCCCGAATTTTTTTTAATTGCAGAAAATAGTAAAAACTATTCGTAGTTTTAAAAATTCTTGCAAACTTTTAATCAAAAATTTATTTTAAAAAAATTGTCAGATTTTGGAACTTATTGAAAAATTGATTATTTTTCTAAGTGGTCAGAAAAGAGCATAACTATATTTATATTCAAGTATTTTTCATTATTTGTTTTAAGGGGTACACGCTGCTAGCAACCATAAATGTAACATCCTGAAGGAAGCATTCAGTTATGAAATTTACTACATCCATTAGCGGAGGTGAGATATGTAAATGATTATAATTTCAGCGCCGACGCATATCATGCGCGCCTATGGCGCCACTTCAAGACGCTGTTTTAAGGCTTGGAGATTTCGACGGTTTCAAGTTCAGCAATTGTTTTACATGTAGTTTAAAAAAAAAAAAAGACGATTATAAATGCCACTTAGAAAACAGTGATCATTTTTTGATCAAGTTCCGAGTTTGACAGAGGAAGAATAGTGGCCTACCGTGATTGTGTGGGTTATCTTCAGGGAAATCGGTAGTCGTATTGGACGAAACCAAACAACTGTAATGATGATATATGATCGTTGGATGCAGAAGGGTAAGACGGACCGACGTGCTCTATCGCATCCATTTCAGTGTACCATTTCATGTGATGACAGGCAAATTGTGAGCATGGCAGTGACGGAACGTTCAGCCACATCACAAACAATGGCACAGCACATTCAGTCTGTAATGCAGTGGTTTCCAACCTTTTTGTACCGGAGCCCCCCTTTAAAAAAAGGTTGGTGCGCTCCCCTGTGGCAAATAATGCATTGTTTTTAATTAGTGGCAAATAATGCATTGTTTTAAGTCTACTTCTTTTTTATATGCAGTTAAAAATAGAGCTTATTTCGCTTGGTTCCGAAAACAAAAATCAAAATCAAAACTACCAGTCAAATCTTGCAACGCGTTTTTGTGAAAATTCCCGTGAACTGATTTCAATGATATTTGGTATGCTTACAATATAAGGGTTCGATGACAACGCAATATTATGAAAAATAATTTATTGATATGATATTAGAATGATAAAAAATATTTTTTACTTTTTAGTGCATTTTATAAAAGCCTATAACTTAATTTTTTTACCAGTTTATTTTCATTTTCCATGATTTTGGCGCCCCTAGATCATTGCGCTCCCGGCGGCCGCCCGGATCTCCCTACCCTGGGGCCGGCCCTGTATATATCAACGTGGTTATCGCAAGCACTACTAACGAACTAATTCTGTTCATAGAAAACAGAAACAAACAGATGCTTCTGTTTACTGAAGTTTGGCGCGTGTAAGCACGAGAATACCCGGGATGTTGCGAGTACTTATCTTTTGATTCCACACCCCACCGGTGCTCGGCTCCAAACGCGAAAGCGAGATATTTCGTTCAAAGAAGCATATGGATGGGATGTTTTAGCATTTGTACCCGAAAAATTCGCGGCGAGGATTGTGGATTATGCATACTGCTGATTCATTTTTTGACACCTATTTGACTTTTTGGTTTGTATTCGAAAAATAATATTTTGGAAACAGCTGCATGCCCCCCTTGCAACTGTCTCGCGCACCCCCCAAGAGGGCGTGCCCCACAGGTTGGAAACCACTGCTGTAATGCATCGTCCAGTCTCTACCATTCGACTCCTTTTACAGCAGAGTGGTCTGTCCGCAAGACATCCGTTGCTTCGTCTACCCTTGACGCTGAATCACAGATGTCTCCGCCGCCAATTGTTCGATGACAAATGGATATGGACGGCAGAATTTATAAAGTATTTTTATGTATAAAGTAATTAAATATTATAATTATAAAGTATGGCTTTTTGGGGGAAGGGTAAAAAAGTAGATTTAATAGAATTAGCAACAGAATTAGGTCTCTCGGTACTTGAAGGTACTAAAATAATTGGTTTAGAACGTGTTATAACGGAACCAGAGACGTATGATGAAGAATTTAGTAAGAGTTTATTAAGTACGATTACCGAAGATCGAATTGCATCAGAAATAGCTGCCAAAACCTGGGCTGATTATTAGCACGAACTTAAACGTTTACGTATAGCAAATGGAGTTCAAAATGTAAATATTTCAAATTTAAGTAGCAACGATGAAAGTAAAAACGTACACACAGATTTTCGAAAGTTAATGCACGAATATAAAATCAAAGATGAGAATATAAATTTTTATTCAGTTTTATTTAATCGGCAGGCACTTTGTGTAGGGTTAAGTGAAGAGTATTGGGTGTCATAATTATTGGAACTGTGGAGAATACTTAATCCAAAGCTGGTATCTCACCGATAAAGAAATTAATAGATGCCATCGTAGCACAAGACATTTATTAACAACACATACAGAGAGAGATCTAAAACAGAAGTGCGAGTTAAATACATAAGCGAAATAGAAAAATTAAGCTTTTAAGTGACAGCAGCGGTGGCTGACGATACACTGCGCATGCGTGGTAGAAGGCGAAAATTCCATCTATTGCCATTCTCCGCAACATTCTCCAACCTTTTGAGTATGTCCTAAGCTTAACACTCAAAACATAAAATGCTTATTAATACTAATATAAATGAAATACAAATATACATAATATTATTTTCACATAAATCATAATGAATTTCAACTAAATAAAATTAATAATGATACAGAAAATATGGAAGTGGAATTGAGCTAACTGAACAAGAAAATAGGTCTTTAAAATTTATTTGTTAGCTGGTTTCAAAATCCGACCACTACTAGTTATTATTGGTAGTAGTTCGTCATTTCTCTCAGACACTGGATTTTCTATTTCCAACCTATAAAGTCGTTGGATAGGTCTTAAAAGTTCCGAAATTTTGGTTTTAATGATGGCGAATCTTATCTGACCATCACGACCAGGAATTATTTTTATTATTTTTGCTGAACACCGAAAGGAACGCTTTTTATTAGCATCTTCTACAAGAACAATCTCATCAATACTAAGTGGTCTGTCCTTATAATTTTTTAACGACTGCTGTCGTAACTGTCCTAAATACTCTGAACGAAAACGGGACTTTAAAGCATATCTAAGACGCTGTAAATATTTATGTCGTTTGCTCAATTTCCCTTTGTCAACAATATCAAGGTCTAGCACTCCAGACGTTTTAATTTAGTACAAGAATTGTTCGGGAGTTATAGGTGGTTCATCATTGATGTCTTCGGACTCATAGGTAAAAGGCCTAAAGTTTATCAATCGTTCACAGTCACATAATACGGTAATCAGTTCTTCGTAATCAAGAGAAGCTTGATTCAATATTTTTCTTAATATTTGTTTGACAATTTGATTCAGACGCACCCACCATACATACCACCCGGCTGAGGAAGGAGGATTAAAATACCAATGTATCTTTTGTTCAACAGCTTTGAAACGGAGATCTAAAACGTAAGTATCATCTTATATAGAGGGATTATCTTCGAACACTTCACTGCTTATATTAGAATTCCAACATCTTAGATTAAATGAACCAGAAGCAATAATTATTTTAGATTTCAAGAAAAACTTTTTTTAATTCTATCTCAGAATTTAGACTCATTAAACAGTTATCTACGTAAAATGCTGTTTTAAAATTTCCGCAGTGTTCTTTATGTTTTCCAGAACCTTGTTTAAATGATACTTTTAAGTAGCAGCCAATAAATAAGTCTACCAGCTAAACCAAATACCACTCTTCCATGGCGATATTCCACTACATGTTCCCCATTTTCCTTATCGAACCACAAAAACCGTAAAAAATCCCTATATCTTTTTCTCTTATAGTGATTTGCAAGAAAGCTTTCTCAATATCTGATAAAATACCAACGTTATTCTTACGAAATCAATTTAAAATTGAAAGAATCATTTCTATAAAATTTGGCCTTGTGGACAAACAATCGTCAAATGACGGAAAACCATGTGGGTGACTATTCGCGTTAAATATCGGTCTAACATTCGTAGTACTGCTCTCTTTTATGACAGAAAGATGGAGTAAATAATGAATTCCTTTTACTTTTTCACTAAAAACCTTTTCAATATGCCAAGATTCAAGCAATCCTTAAAAACTGTACAATATTTTTCAAATTTTCCTGAAGTCATTAACTTTCTTTTTGTGCTTACAATACATTTATTTGCGTTCATCTTATTACCAGATAAAAAAGAATTTTCAAGTACCCAAGACAACGCGATCTTATGTCTTATTACCCTCATGATAGAAAATGCGTCATTACAATTGTCTGATAAGTGCGATGACTTAACTCGAAAAATGCATGCATTGTTTTTAAAATTAGTTCTATAATTATAATTATTATTATTACCATTCATACTGAATAATCTACATGCAGGAGGAACAAATTTAGATTCATTAGACTTATTCTTTTTAGCATTTACTTTCTCAGAACAGAAATCATTACGTGTCATTTGAATTCTAAATTCTGCATCAACTTCAGTTTTAATAAAATCTATTAATAAATCCAAATCACTTTTACCTGAATCACTAGTGGTAACGCTTCTCTGTCTTTCCCAATTTTTTTATAAAATCGGTTGGAAGAGCAGATTCTTAAATGGATATAATATGTGAGCAAATTTATCTTTTGTGAGCCCTAAAGACTCAAGCGCGCGAAGTTGCGCGTTTGCAACTTATCGTACAGTGTTATTAAATTAACACCTCATTTGTCAGTTATGACCAGTTTTAATAACTCCTGAACGTAAACTTGTATGAAAATGCTTTCGTTTCTAAATCTTTCTTGTAGATAGTCCACAGCTTTCTCGTAGTTGGCTTCGGTGACTGGAAAACTTTGCACTATTTGTCTTTGAATAGAATCAGTTTTTGTTGTTTGAAGCAAGTAATGCAATTTGTCTCTGGTATCAATTCTGCAATCTTCATGTATCTTACTAAATCTATTCCAGAAGTTCAGCAAGTTCTACGGATCACCATAAAATTGTATCGTTCTACTTCAGGCAATTTCTGTTTCGTAGATGACATCACAGGAGCAGTGACCGTTGACGTGGCACTTTTCACCTCTAACGAAGCAGTGATTCCTGTAGTCATTTAGTGTTTTCGTAAATTTGCTTACACCTTAAATTTATATTCAGAAAATTTATCATAATATGCTTGTGCCGTTTCCTATTCCTTTTCGAACTCCATTTCTTTACAATCCTTCTTTTGAAAAAGTTTAAAATAGTTCTTATCAATAGAACGTAAGATCTCGTATTTTTGTGTGAGTTGCTCGAAACAGATTTCTACTTCTTCATTATTCTTCTGTATAGATTTTTATAAACCTTTAAGTTTATTAACAACTTTTGTAAAAAAAGAACGTAAGGCTTTTTTTCCTTGCTTGATGTTGTCCAAATTCATTCTTAATAATGGAAATCAAAACAAAAGCACTTTATCGGTGAGTTAAATTACATTATGCTTATAAAAAAATAACATTCATCCCAACTGTGATGCCAGAAATGTGGAGAATATTTAATCCAAAGCTGGTATCTCACCGATAAAGAAATTAATAGAAGCCATCGTAGCACAAGACATTTATTAACAACACATACAGAAAAACATCCAAAATATAAGTGCAAGTTAAATACATAAGCTAAAGAGAAAACTTAGCTTTTAAGTGACAGCAGAGCGGCGGTTGACGATACACTGCGCATGCTTGGGAGGAAGCGAAAACTCCAGCTATTGCCATTCTCCGCAATAGACTGCTCCCATATGAAATTACGCAACTAATACTGCATGAAAACGAAGATAAAGCAAATAATTATAACAATATAAAATCATTATTGCTTAAGAGATATAAGGTAAGTGCTGATAAGTTTAGATTAAAACTTTTAAATCATATAAAAATCCAGAAAGTACATGGAAGGATTATTCATTCGAATTACAAAACTATTTTGAGGAATGGATAACGGGACTCTCGAGATTTCAGATTTTAATAGTTTAAAAAATTTAATTATTATTGAACAATTGAAGAAACAAGTAAATTCAACATCTCAGGAACATTTTGTGGATGAATGGCATAAAATTAATTCTCCAGACCAGTTAGCTGTTAAATTGGATAATTAAGATAATGTTCGATCGATTAACAGTTTTAAATTAAGAAACTCATCGAATGATAATTCTCGTAATGATAAATTTCAGGTAGAAAAGAAATCATTTCCGTTTAGTGAAAACAAAGGTATTAATTGAAAAAGTCAATCATCCCGGATGTTCGAAATGGAAAAGGGGAATATAAATGTTTTAATTGTAATGATTATGGTCATATATCTCGTGAATGCTCTGCGCCGAAGACTTTTGCTTATTGTCAGAAATGGAAAAAGCAAGGTCATTCTCAGCGAATGTGTAAATTTGAAACGGACCAAAAGTGTGAGGGGAATAATTTATCCGTCTGTCAAAACAATTCAGATTCAAGTGCGTCGTTGGCCCCTACGAATTACTTAAAAGATTCTTACATTTATAGAAACAAAATTATTGCATTAATTGATACAGGAATTAGCTGTTTCCTTTTAAAAGAAAGTATCGCAATAAAAATGAATCTGAATATGACTCCGGATAGCAGTAATTTATTTGGTTTTGGAATCAAATAATCCAGTAGCTAAGTTTCTTGGAAAAGCTGTAGTAAATATATGTGTAGATGATGTAGTTCGAAAATTTATTCCTTTATTAACTGTCGAAGATAATTTCTAATCATGCGATTTAATTTTAGGTAGAACATGATTAGATTTACCATATAATACTCAAATAAAGACGTTTTTTCAAAATTCAAGTAGACATAAGGGAAAATACAGTTAAATTAAAAACATTAAATGAAATAGAAATCGAAAGTAAATCAATTAGTTTAATTAGAGCGAAAATTGAAGAAACTGAACATTTGATAGTTAATAGAGCATTTTTAGTCAAAAGTATAGGGTGGAATTTCGATTTTATACTTGAAGTAGTTAACGGTGAAACAGTTGTACCAGTAACCAGTAATAAATATAAAGAATAATTTAACTTAAAAATAGGAAAAGTCAGTGCTTAGGTAGGGGAATAGAAAAAAGTTAGGGAAGCTTAACCCTATCTATATAATAATGTTAAAAGAGATAATGAAAAAGTTGAAGTTATGTCAATTAACAAAGAGAAGTCTCCTATTTTAATTAAAGACATTAATTTCGGTAAATCCTTAGAAAGTGATAAAAAATTGGAACTTTGGAATTTATTAAATAAATATAAAGACTGTTTCGATTTAAACATAAGTGAGTTAGGACGCACAAATTTATGAAAAATGGACATCAAAGAAATAGGTGGCAGTAAGCCAATTTTTTAAAAACCGTATAAAACCAATTCTGAAGAGATGATACACATAAAAGAAATTGTATTCTAATGGAAGTGGTATGGAGTAGTTTCAGATATAAGATCTCCTTATTTTAGTTCTGTATTATTAGTTAAGAAAAACACGGGGGAACATCGATTGGTTATAGACTACAGAAAATTAAATTCTCATACGGTCAAGGATAAATTTTCATTACTCAAAATTGAGGACATTTTAGAATATCTAGGCGGAAGCCAATTTTATACTACTTTGAATTTAGCTAGTGGTTATTTACAGTTACCGTTGACTGAAGAAGCCAAACAGAAACTTGTTAAACTCCAGACGATGCAGGTCTCTAGACGATACAGATCAATTTGAGCGAATGATCTTTAGAATGGTGAATGCTCCAGCAGAAATCCAAAGATTCTTGAATCTTATTTTGGGCCCATTGTTCAACAAAAAAGTACTGTATTACTAAGACGATGTGTTGATTCCAACTAAAACATGGACGGAAATGATGCAGAACCTTACTGAAGTATTTGAACGCTTTAGAAAAGCCAATGGTGATTTGAAACTTGGACCACGTAAAGTAGCAGCTATTGAAAAATTTCCTGTTCCGAAAAATACATACGACATCCAAATATTTTTAGGACTTACTAGTATCTTTAGAAGATTTGTTCCTAAATATTCTCTCAAGGCAGCACCATTGTCTGAACTTAAGAAAAAATATGCAAGGTTTGTTTGGGAAAAAGAGCAAAGTAAGGCTTTCGAGGAACTTAAAAATAATCTTATTAAAGCTCTAATTCTAGTTCATTATGATCCTCAAAGTGAAACTGAGGTACATTGTGGCACAAATTTAATTGGATTGGCCGGAATATTATTTCAAAGAGATAGTAAAAGGAATTGGAGGATTGTTTATTTTGTTAGCAAGAAATCTAGGAAACTGAACAAAAGTACCATTCGAGTAAATAAGAGTTGATGTCAATTGTGTAGACATTAAAAAGGTTAAGACAGTTTCTGATAGGAATAAAGTTTACGATATTTACAGACTGTCAAGTAATCGTGTATCTTAAACGCTAAAAAGTCATCACAAATCCCCAGATAGCAAGATGGTTTAACCTCATAGAAGAATACAATTTTAAGATTCGGTAAAGAACAGGTGAACGAATGAAACACGTAGGTGCACTAAGCAGAGCAGTTGCTGAAGAGCCAGAAGATACTTTTCACAGTATTATTGAGAGAAAATTTGAAGTTTGTGTTACCTTGACTACAGAAGAACATGTTTTAATGCAGAATTCAGACATGGAACTACGTAAATTAATAGAGATATCCAAGAAGAAAGAAGAGGTCAGGTCTGAATCTGAAAAGAAAATGATCGAAGGATATGTTTTCAAGCAGAATAAAATTTATAGAAAACACAAGATTAAGGATATAAGGACATTTTACTTTATGTAATACCTTTATCAATGAGGAAAAGTATGGTAGTTAGATTCAACGACCTCATGGGACATTTTTCTGTAGACAAAACTGTTAGTTAAATAAAAAGAACTATTTTGTGTGGTTTTAATATATGAAGCGTTACGTAAGAAGACATATTTCAATGAGTTTTGAGTGTTTGCTGAACAAAGTTCCAGGAGAAAAAAAAACAAAAAAAACAGGGATTTTTCAACCCAATTACACCAGGGAAACATCCATTTTCTATCATTCACGTGGATTATATAGACCCTTTTGTTAAAACTTGTAAAGGAAATCAAGAACTACTCGTAATAATAGATAATTTAACCATATTTGTCAGAGCTACACCTGTAAAAGAATACTTCAACTCAAAATGTGCTGAAAGCTTTACGGAATTTCATCTACGAATATGGTTTCCCGGATAGGTTGATAAGTAATCGAGACTTATGTTTCACTTCTCATCTATTTGAAGAGTTTTGCACCACAAATAGAATTAAACATACTTTGAACTCTACAAAGTATCCTGTAGGAAACGGAGTAGTGGAAAGATTCCATAGAACTCTATTAGCTACAATTTCTACAAGTATGGAAGATCCAAAATATAAAGATTGGGACTTGGAAAATAAAGATGCCGAACGGAATTTAAATAAGGAAGTTAATAAAACAACAAATAAGACTCCATTTCAAATACTACATGGTTATTCACCTAGATTTTATGATGGACTAATAAGCAAATTAGTAAGTGATGAAGGCAAAGCATATAAAGATCCTGAAGAAGTACGAAAAGAAGCAAGCAATTCAAAATATAGAAACTAAGCCAAAAAAAAAAGGACGAATTCATATTTTGACAATAAAAGATGTAAAATAATCAACTACGTAATAGGTGAATTTGTGGTCATGAAGAAAACACCTCACAAGCAACAAGTCAACTTTTGAAAACTCAGCCGAAATACAGGGGATTGTTGATAATTGCTCAAGAATTACCAGGGACTCTTTTTCACAACCACCGCCCATGTAAGTTAACTAAAACCCTGGAGAATTTAGGAAGACACAAGTGTGATACTGAAGTAGAACTTAATGAACTTTTGCTTAATTAAACGTTTTTTTTATATTAAATTAAACTTTAAAAAAATCTGAACTTTTTGCAGTATTTTCATTGAATAAAGCATATAATTTTCATTATGTACTAATTAGTTCTTTTCTTCTTATAAGTAGATTAGCAAATGCAAAATTAATATAATTTCATAAAATTTTGTTAAATTTTATGGCTAAAATTAGTACGTATGTCAACTGAAGAATTCTCAAGATTTGTAAGTTTGTTTATTTTTATTTTGTAATATTTTGAAATTTTAGTATGTATTATTTTTAGTTTACTAATGTCAAGTAGCAGTATTGTTTGAATTAATCAGGAGAGCTTAATTGATCAGTTTGGCCAACTGTTAATATTAAGGCTGAAATATTACTTAAAAAATAATGAATGGCCACTAGTACTTAACATGACATGTTAAGAGATATGTACATGTAATTAAATGGAGAGATTATGTGAAGGACCTCACTATGAAGGAGCTAGATAAAAGATGTCTGTAAATAATCCTATTTGTAAATAAATCTTTAAATATTTGTAAATTTAAGAACTTTTTCCTTCTTCACCTAAGCTACCCACTCGTCGTTGTCGTCTGATAAATAAAATGGAATTGATAATATATATATATATATATATATATATATATATATATATATATATATATATATATATATATATATATATATATATATATATATATATATATATATATGTGTGTGTGTGTGTGTGTGTATGTGTACATAAAGAAATTTAATGAAAATTAGTTATCATATTCCAGAATTAGATTAATCATTAAATATTTACGAATGCATTATTATATATATGTTTGGTTGGATAACAATCCCCATTGTATAACCCCTCGTAGACACCTTCAGAAATTTTCTGTGAGTAATTGGACAGGTTTAATTATTTTCGGAAAATTCCTGTAAATAATTGGACCTGTCCAGAAGACCTGCGCAACATACCTGATGCTACCAGGTAACGACCTGGTATCGACGTACAGGGCTCTATCTAGAGACTAGTGTCTCAAGAGCTCTCAAGACAGGGCTCTATCTAGAGACTAGTATCTCAAGATAGAGCCTTGTACGTCGGTTCCAGATGGCGTTCACCTGTTGTTTGCGGCGGGCCTTAATTCACTTATAGAGTAAGTCTGATAAATGTCATTCGTTTAAAGATGTTACTGCTATATGAAAACACACAAATCGAATTGAATATTGAATTGTTTATTTGAAAGCAGGCGGTTTTACAGTTTCATTTTCTCTGCTCTTATTTTAAATGGTGCATAACTTTCTGCAACTGATTATATTAATTAACAAACTTACATACTTGAAAAAAAATTATTGTTCAGAGATTATTCATTCTACATTTTTCTTTACATTCTTCGCTAAACAGTTTTCTTTTCCTCAGAAATAAGCAATTTGAAATGTAATTCCACAAAATAAAAATATAATTCTGTGATAAAATGGGAACATATTACTAGAGATTTCTACAGCTGACGATTGTCTGTTTATGTTGAATGATAATGGCAAATAAAACTTTATTTGGAATCAAGTGAATTTTTCTAATTAGATGATTACAATCCTTGTGTGTGTGTGTGGATTTTTCGTGGGAACTTTATAATTCATTTTTAAATATTTTATAGCTATTGTTTAATGTAAATATGAATATATATTGGATAATATTTTTTTTACTCAGTAAGTTTCATTTTGATTTTTTAAAAATGTTTGTAATTTCTTTGCAGAAATCTCTAAAGTTAGACTATGTTTAAGGTTAGACTATACTTGAGGGTGCCCCTTGAATTCTCGCCAAGTTTATTGCCAAACTGGGCGATGTTGTTCCGTTTATGGTAACAATAAACGTTACTCTGAAATCCATTCACATTTCTGATTGGTTTAGATTTAACCATTAATTATGAATGTTTAACAATATCGCCAAGGGGCACCCTTAAATATATTTTTACCAAAAGTTAGTTTATAGAAATCACACTTTTTAAAATGTGTTTTGTCAACAGTAATAAGCAACCATAAATAGGCACAGGTGTCATATAATCCATATTCACAAATTTTGAATTTTTTTTGACGACGACATGTTTTTAAGATAATATAATTGTGATGTAATGCAGTGTGAATATATTGTAATTGTGATGTCAAAAAACGAATTTTAATGAAAATTTCAGAAGAATCAAAACACAAATACTTATGAAAAATAAAAAAAAATAGTCACACAAGAATAAATATAAATTATAAGGTACAATTTAAACTGTTAATTATAATAGCTTAAAAAAATTAAATAAAGAAATAATTTTAAAAATGCTTATACAAATTACATAATATTTTATTTTAATAATATAAGTTATAAAAACGCCATAGATAAACCAAAGAAAGAATATGTTGATGCAATTTTAAACCTCTGCTACCTTTCTTGACACCATTAAACAACCACTGACTTTCTATTGGATGCCTTTTACGATACTTCCTCATTCTAAATTGTGATTCGTCAATTTTAACAATTATACCTTCACCACTTATTTCCTCGGAAGATGACTTGTTGCAGTTCATAAATGAATAAAGTATTCATTTATGAACTGCCTCCAGTCTACTAAAGTATGTATGCTAAAAGAGTATTCCCTTTGAATATCAGTTGTCTTACTACTGGTAACAATTTCATTAGTCAAAAGAAAAATCTCCTCAATCTTTAATTTGCTGCAAGAAAACCTAGAACCATACCTAATAGACTTCTGGGAACCACAAAACTTTTGCTGCATCTATCTGTAATATCAGCATAATATCCATTTGAGAGGCTTTTCTTAACCGAAATCATCCTTTGACTTCCGCATTTTAAGCACACTAACTCTGATTTCAATACTCCAATTTTATGCAAAAATTCTAAAAAAATTTTGTTTTCTCACTTAATATAAAACAGAAAAAATGATTAGCTTCTCCATCCTGACCTAAAATCTGCTTACCACTGGAGAAATTAAATGTTAATCTGGAACTAAAAATACCTTGGTATTTTAAAATGATATTTTGAGCTACAGACATAATTAATCATATCAATTTTGACAAATGCTGAAAAAAATAAATGCAGAACACAAAAATGATTATGTAAAGTAATGAAAAAGAGCAATACAACCTGAAATATAAATATCCAATATGTCAAGCAAATTGTGTAAAATTCACTAAAAAATTCCCATGAAATCTCTTTGCTAAAAGTTCTAATAAAATGTGAAGATGAAACAAAATTTTCTAAATTTTGTTGTGATGACGTAAACATTAAGATTGCCAGAATTGGGTTTTCAGTTTACATAATTCTTATTGGTCTTCATCTGTATGATGTAATGAAAACCAGGTTACCAGATAGAAATGAAAATCCCCCAAAAAATCACCAAACTCAGAATTTGAATCCATGGATTATAAGGCACTTGTGCCCGTAAATATAATAAAAGAGTATCAAAAATGAGATCATTTTTTCTTAAATTCCTTCCCGATTACAATAATTTAAAATCTAATCCATGCCTGTTAGAAGTGCTGACCAATTCTAATGACTATATGTTCTTCAGCTTGTCATAAAAATTATCAGTAAAAGATCATAATGCTCACTGATGATGCACTATGACCAGAAAGCTTACTTTTTCTGTTATTAATCAATGTTCCATTATGAACAAGTTTTAATAAAGCTTGATTTTAGGTGTTATTCCTTAAAACTTACAAATAGAACAAGAATTTGGGATAAAAGGAAACATTATAGTCGAAGTAGTGGCATTTTGGGCTAATTTTTCTTCCAATCTGAGGATGATGTAGACATTGGGATTTAGCTCGCAATTCTTATGAACACCAATAGTTCTTTTTAAAGGATAGCTCCTTATAAGAATTCGGTAAAAGATAACGCAATTTTTAAGTTGCTGAATTAAAGGTATATATAAATACAGTAATTGCATTAAAAATTGATTAAAATCTTATGTGTTAAAAATATTTTTAAATAAAGTTTTTTAAAAAATTTTAAACACTAAAGGAAATATTTAGCAAGGAATGAAGTGATGGAAATTATTTAACATTATTATAAAAAATTGAGTTAACTATTGACTTAAAGTTACATTTAATAAATTCTAGTTGAAAAGAAAAATAAGGTAATTGAAAATTGTTAAATAGATGTTTATAATTAGAGATCTTTTTAATTAAATCATTTTGAGGAATCAATTGATTTTTGATAAAATTCTGCAAGTTATGAAAACACACAAATACAAATTTTCATATTTGATTTAATGGCTATATATAAAAAAGACATGTATATATTATCCCACTGACTATTTTACTTAAAAAATTACATATTTTTAAATGATGCAACTTAGTGTACTATAAATTAAAAATTAGCTTTATTTTATAACATATGCAGAAAAAGTCTTTAATTTCATAGATTCTATGTCAACAAATGTTATTCACTTTGCTTGAATTTCACATGCAAAATAAAATTCAGCATTTAGTTTAAAAGTAGAAATACATAAATTAGAATTACAAATCTTGTTAATTATTGTGACTTACTTCTTGTGAAGTCATGCGTTAAGTATATGATTTGCTTTTATATTTGAAAAACTTTGTTTTATGGATATATATTTATAATATTTAAACAAATATTTTTAAATTTGATATTATAAAAATTAAAATGTTTCTATTAAGTTGTTGCATAAAATTAACTAGGACTCTCTTTTATACAATTCAAGTACAAATGTATATCATAAACAATCCATAATTGACACTTATCATGTGACAAGTGCTAAATATTGTCGGCTCTGCCTATCAATGAATTGACTTCATTAAATGCTCATCCAATATTTGATGATTGTTTGCTTTTGATCAATTAATATAGTAATGGTAAAAAAATCATCAAATATGACTACATTTGTCTATTTTTCACCTTTAGCGAGCTGTGACCATAATGTACCCTTAGGCTAATTTGAATTTGCTCCATTTGCTTTTCCAGATTAGTATTTGATGTAAAAAAAATCCTTTTGCAATATTCAATGTAATTATGGACAATTTTACATTTTTTTGAGATAAAATTGAAATCTAAAATGGAATATTTTATTCTATATAATTTTTTACAAAGTTAGAATTGCATTTTAATGTATAAATGATCATTTCATGTATTAACATTTTCATAAAACTACTGATTCCTATTGTGTTAGAAGCTTAAAATTGGATACTTAACTTTTCTGTTATGTTTTCCCATAATCAAATGTGTTAAATGTATTTTATTTTATAGCGAGAATTTTTAAATTTTATAGTAATATTGTTTTGTAAAAGAATTTATGTTTTATTCAAAAAACATAAGATAAAATCTGATATATATATATATGTGTATACATATATATATATGTGTATATATATATATATATATATATATATATATATATATATATATATATATATATATATGTATATATATACATGTATATATATACATACATATATATATATATATACATATATATATACACATATATATATATATATATATATATATATATATATATATATATATATATATATATATATATATATATATATATATATATATATGTATATATATGTATATATATATATATATATATCTATATATCAGATGTACATACATGCATGCGTGCCCACACACTCACACTTTATTAATAAAGCATTGATTTTTTTTAAAATAAATGCAACTATATGAAATTCTAATTAAAAACTTATTATATAAAATATAGATTTTAAAATTTTTCAAAAATTTAATTAAATATTTGAAAAATTTTAAAATCTATATTTTATATATAAAGAAATTTTAAACTCTTTTTTCTTGCATAATTTTTTCTTAAAATTTTTCTATTCATTTATAATATTTCATTTTTTTTAAAATTAATTCCTTTGTTATTTATAAAATACAATTAATGATTATTGTGTTCTTATACATATTTAGGATTACAAGTTTCATATTCCTGTTTTCCTGTATTTCTTACATAGTTGCTATAAATTAAAGAATCAATTTGAGTTATAGTAACCATGTTATAAATATGAAATTTGCTAATCAAATTCCAATATTTGGAAGAAAAATACCCCAAAAGCTCATGCTAAATAAAATACTCACCACTATGGACATTTTCTTTTTTACCAATTAGTTTCACATGATTTATATGATTATATATTAGAAAATATTATAAATTTTCTTTAATGAAATTTCATACTTAATGATTGATTATATTAATTATTAAATAGGAAATGATTAATAAAACTATGTTGATTATTTTTGACAATAGTAATTATACAATTGTTTTTTGCAGTGTCTCATTTTTGTGCTTGTGTAAAATCCCTTCAACTAGAAAATATTGCCAAATCGACACCATATTGCTTCCAAATCATCATGAATCACAAATAATACCAAACTTATGCCATAATTATGTCATAATGCTGCAATTTTAATAAGAATTAAAAAGTAGAAAAATTAATAAAACAATATTGGGGCATGGGGTGTATTTGCAGAAACAATTAAATGTGTAATAACTAAATAGGTATTTTAAATTTATTATTTTAGCAGCTACAAAAAGAAAAAAACAAAGACAATAATGTATTCCATTTGATAGCTGGTAACTCTGCATCATCAATAGATAAATGTTATTGTGCAATGAAAACTATAATAATGGTAGGCTGCAAGTTCCTATTTGAAGGGATATTTTTTTTATTCGAAATGAACTCTTTAAAAAATGTTTTATCAAAGTAAGAGTCCTATATTATGCATACAGTTTTCTGTTATTGGTGGAAAATTTTGTTGTTTAACTCTATTTGTTTTCTTGATCATAATCTGAATTTTTATTAAAATAACAAAAGAAGATTTACTGTTAAGAAAACTTCTAATATAGTGTATCTGGACAGGGGTCATCACCTACTCAATAGAATTAGTTCAGTCAGATTTTTATTGTTTTTTTTTAATTAAATAATTAACTTGTTACTTATTGATATTGGCAATTTGTCAAGCAATACCACATACTTTTTCTCAAAAAACACTTGCTATGAGCAATAAGGCAATTATAATAAAGCAATAATATGAATAACATTGTTTTTTTTATGGTATATCTTACATAATATTGTTTTCTATTGTTTAATAATATTATTTTTATGATAATTTTATGATATCAAACAACAGAAAAAGACATTTAAAAACATTATAGATTATATTCAATTTGATTTGTAAGACTTTTAATACAGAAAATTTCATATTTGAACTGCAAATTATGTAAAAATTAAAATACAGATCAGAAGGACTTTGAATTTCAAACAGAAGACTTAATTATAAATTGCTATCTTAACTTTCAAATTTAACTTTAAAAATGCTCCCAAGGAAGTATTTTTTAAAGAAAGATACCTCAAAGAATAGAATAATAAGAGTTATAATTAGAATTGAAATCCATTTCTAAACCCACTGGAGTTGTCTAAGAATCATCATTAACTCATAGTAAAAAGCTAGTTTATCTGTGAGCTTATAGTAAAAGGCTAGTTCGACATCTACTAAAGGATTTCTTATAGATTATTTAGGATTTCTTATAGATATATTTGTAACATTAAACCTACTTTATCAGTAAACATTTCAATTGTTATTAATAGTTATTCAAAATTGTCTTTCCGTTTTAAAATGTTTTTAAGAAAGCAAACTAACATTTTATTTAAAAGTTTTTATGAAAGTTAATAAAACTTTTCTTGTTGATTAGTTAAATTTTTTATAAGTTTAATTAGAATGTAATTTGTCAAAAAATAATTGGTAAAAGGTAAAACATTAAATTTTTTCATTATGAAAATTTAATAGTTAACTTTATTTGAATTTGTAAATGATGTGTGAGTTGATTGATTTGGTTTGTTTGTTGCTCAACAGTCTTTTTTTTACATACAAGAGCTAGTTAATACAGGACCTACAGTTTAAAGTGGATTTCAAGCCACTTCAATCATACAAACTATAGGTGGAATTTGAATCCAATAACTTTTGAACTATAGGTAAGAGCGCTAACCATTCGGCCCTAGTTTGGTGATGTAAATGTTGAATAACACACGAAATCATGTTTGCATTTAAATGAATTATAGCATTTTATGTGATTTAAATTTATATGAAAAACAAATTTATTTTTGACTAATTTTGATTTTCTCATTTCCGTAGGTTTAAATGAAATTTCATATACAGAGTGCAACAAAGATTTGTCAAAGGAAAAAATTGAAATTGGTAAAAAAATTTATCTGTTATTCTTAAACTGGTGGAATGTTAATTTTGAAAAACATTTCAGTGGGAACAATTTGAAAATATTTACAAAAAATCATTTAAAATAAAATATTTTGGTTAAATTTTAAGGAAGTAATCTTAAAATCTATTGTGAATATTTTTAAACTTTTAAATTTAAAACTAATATAATAAATATTTTTTTTTAATAAATGATGTTTTTTTTAATATTTTTAATATATAATAGAATATTTAATGTCAAAATTAAAAAAAAAAAATATTTGTTTACTTTTTTTAATGTTATAGTTTGAGAAGACTTTGCAGAATATATGAATTTTATCTCTTAATAAGAAAAACATAAATTTCTTTGTTTTAATTTTCTTATTGAAAGAAGGGAGATAGAAGCACCAAATTTTTCATATGTGTGGATTTGCAATTTAAAGTTATATGTATATTTACTTATAATTTTATATAAAACATCTATGTTCAAAATTTGATTCCTTTGTCAAATACCATCTATACAAGTATTTATACATACTAGTATATATTATGAATGATTTATCTGCATAAATTTGATTTTTTTTCTAATTTAAGTATTTATTTTGCAAATTTTTTTTAAGTTTCATCAATGCCATTTTTGCTGGTTAAGTCCAAATTAAAGCTAGGTCATTTGTTAATCAAAGTAGTAAATTTATATTACCAGGAATGTACTTAGTTGTTACATTTCATAAAATATCTCATTTGATAGTGTTATTAGTGATCATTTCATTTCTCAAAAATGTTTAAACTGTTAGGATGTAGAATTTATATTATATAGGGCATAATTGAAGCAATTGCACCATAAATCTGAGTCAATAAGATAAATAACATACATTTTATGAAACCTCGGGTTTTAATTAACAGAACAGTGGCACCCACTTTAAGAAAATTAGTGTAAATGGAAAAATAATAATGACAATTAGTACAGGAGTAAAGACAACCACGCAATAAAACTCAATCAATAATGCAAACAATATACATTTTCATAAAAACTCAAGTAAATCTAAACACATATATGTCAAAAATTTCTACAATAAAAATAGAGTTCCTCCTGGTTTGCCCAGAAGAATTGGTGTTGCCTTCTTCCAGTTATTGACAAGCCATAACTATCTTCAACAACATCTACATAGAATTGGGCTGGCTTCTTCTGCCTTTTGTGTGACCATGGCTCTATAGATGGATGTCATCTTTGAGAGTGTTCTGGTCTGAAAGATATAGACATTGGAAATATTTCCCCCTTCAGTTCTTTGTGTCTTTACTGGTCAGTAAGACAGCGCATGGTGGATTGTCCAAGGCTGGGCGTAGGATAAAAAAAATTTCTACATGATACCTGTTAAATTACATAAATTATTACAAACAACGGCAATTACATAATAAATGTATTGTATTAATCAATTGCAGAAGAATTAAAAAATTGCAAATTCAATTTGCCACTATCCATATTTATCACTTGCTACACACAAATACTAAAATGCAAATTTAGTATTTAAAATATCATAAATGTAAAATATAAAAATAGCAATAGCTTCAAGAATTACTAAAACTCCAAACAAATTTCATGCAGGCTCACATAAGGTAACATTATAAAATGGTGAGAATCCACTTTGGCCCAGTAATCTACAGATTTGATGCATTGTATTGATTTGTAAGATTTAGCCAAAGTAAATATTTTTACTGTAAAAATATTTAATTTTATTTAATATAAGTTTTAATTTTTTTGTTTTCCTTTGAAAAATACATCTGACACACACATCGTTAATTAATTAACTGGTCTGTGTTATTTTTTTTCACTATACTTTAAGTTTATGTTAAAGTACCACTATCAGCAACATTTATTACATTCTTAAATTTTCAGGTTTTCTTATAATTAGTCAGCCTAATCGACATCACAATGTATTAGCAGAATTTCAAAAATCAGATATTCTGAAGCAAGCAAAACAATATAGTTCCCATGTAAGGTATCAAGTATTTTATAATTTCTGTTTAAAAATGCAAAGGCTATTTCTCACAACTAAATGTATTTACATTTTAGGTGAGAGTTAATGTTTATAAAACCCACCAAGACTTTGGTAATGTTATAGGACATTGGACAGTTTTACCTCTGTTTGAAAAGTAAGAATTTCAAACATATTTCTCTGTTATACAATTAATTTAAATATTTGTTTTAAAATCAAAACATTATATTTTATTAATGTTTGATTTTATTCACTGCTAAATTTTAAAACTTTGTTGTTTTTTTATTGATGTTACCTTAATTTTATTAAATTTAAATTTAATATATTAAATACGAGGTTTTATTAGTTTAAAGGAAACATTATAGATGCATATCTTTATCACTTTCATGAATTTTTGTACAATTTGAGTAAACTTATTTGCAAGTTTTATATTTTAGCACTGCATAGTAGACTATTTGTGCAGTACCAAAATAAGCCTTTAAACGGGCATTAACTTAATAGCTAATGCTTGTTTTATGGCTTTTTAACATTAACTACATATTGTGGCTTTTAGGGAAAGCTTTTTAGAGATTATTAGCTTTATTCTTACTTCTCTAGAGGAAAAAATCTATAAAGCTCTGAATTATTCCTTTCTGCAAATATGAATGCAGAAATTATTAAATCAACACTTATTTTTTTTCATCAACAGTGGATGGCATAGACCTTTTTACATTCAAACCTGAAAAATTTAGTATTACCACAAAGCCACTTTAGCCTAATATTGCATTTTAAATAATTAGTGATTTAATTTAAGATTGATTTGGTTATGTTGTGAAAAATGATATTTTGTAATTGCTATTTTTTGCATGCAATATTATACAAAATTTTATTATATTTTGTCATCTTTTGAAATTGAAACTAAAGCACATGAAAATATTGAAAAATATTATATGACTGTCTTCTTTATATCTTTGATTATTTTTTCTTTTAACTGAATATCATTTTTATATTACTTGATTTATAACTAATTTTGATACATTATTAGATTATCTAATAAATATGAATCTAAACTTGTTAGAGGTAAAGTTATATGAAAAATTTGTTTCTGGTAAAATTATAAAGATATTAGTTACTCATCTTTTGATACTACTTTTATTAGTAATTTATATATTTGTATGCATTTGCTTGTATATATTTTATATTATTAGTATACATTTATATTTTTTTTAAATAGAATTATTATGTATTCATGTTAATTTTTTTTACATATTATGAGTGATACAAACTTTTGATTCTGCTCATATTCTGATAGAAATAGCAAATCAAAAAACAGGAATTTGCATATTATTAAAAAATTGTCAGATTTGTAACTATTTAGAAAAAATCGAATTCATTAAGTGAGTATTATTGAATTGAAAACTGGAGTAAAATAAGAGTTATGTTGTAAAGTTTTGTTACAAAAATTTTTAAATGGAGAAAATGATGAAAGAAGAAAATATAATATTAAAATTCTGCTTTATTCTAAAATTTATTTGAAATGACATAATATTTTTGATTTCCAAAGTAATACATATATGAAAAAAATTTATTCATGTATTATTGATACATAATTATTGTGCTTTAATTTTTATAGGCTTTTAAAATTTTCAAATTTTTCATGGTTTTTTTTTCTGGAAGAAACAACTAGAGTTAATCTGGACAAGTTATTACAGTTGTTTTTCTCATATGACAAATCACAGGTATACTTAGATTTATTTTTAAAACAAATACCTTATTTTATATAAAATCTCTTGAAGCTCAGAAATATTAATAATATAGGTAAATATAGATGTACATACATGTATATAATCATGCATGCACATATATATAATAGTTTTATGTAAAAATTACTACTTTGCATAATTATTTTTTTATGTATAGATAAGCAATACAATTTTTTGGAAATGTTTAATTTTTATTTCTAAGGTTTATATTTTATTTTAGATTTAAGATTTTTATTTTTATTTCATATTTTAAAGAAGCAGTTAAAAAAAATCATTATTGATAAAATATTGATGCATTCTAATTAAGGTATGCAATTAAATAATCACACTTCCAGAGATCTTTCTTAGAAATACTTAAATCTTAATTGCTTCTGCTATGATTTCAAATTTAGAAATTAGTTTCAAGCATTTGAATTTAAACTATGACTAATAAAATATATTTAAGCAAAATTTTTATTTATTCACTTTTCATTGTGATTAGGTTTCTCTGGGAAATTCTTATAAATCAGAATAATTATAATAATTAAACATGCTCATTCATGTTCAGTTGATATAATTATTTTTATGTGGGAGGAGTTTTGTACATAATACTAACAAACAATTTTACACTACATGAGTTGATAATATTTAATACTCAATGCACTCCCACACAAGCATATATATGTGTTTCATGCAACATATACACATACAAACATAATCAGATATTTTCATACAATATACATTATATAGGTTATATGAATAAGTAGAGTGTTAGAGTAAAACACACTTGTTAAATCATGTATCTTTTTAATTTAATCAATATACTTTAACTTTTTACTTTCTTTTCCACTATTTTATTTCATTCTAAAAATCAAACAAAATGAATATAGATATTTGATTAAAAGGTATATTAATTTTCAATATTCTTATTTAGAATAGTTTTATTCCTTTTAGAAGGGAGCGTATATCTGTATTTAGAGTTTTTATATTCTATCACATTTTTACATGAACTGTTTTTATTTAAAGTAATTTTGCATACAATAGTATCCAATTGGAGTGTAGACTAGACTACACTATACTACTACAATTATGCTGTTATAATCGGAATAAGCACCTGATTATCTACAGAATGAAAAAAGTGTGCTGTCGCAGATAATCCATTGTTGCGAATGACTCACCAAGTTTTGAAGGGGGTGTCAAATGGTTACAAGCTTATACTTGAACAGTTTCTATACTTGATCGAAGCTCAGTTATGTAGTGGTAGCATTTCATGTTTCCAAGGCACAGGTTCGAGATTTGATCCTTTGGTTGGTCAAGGTTGACTCAGGTCTTCATCCCTTCAATGAGTTGATAAAGCTGAGTACTAAGCTTGTTTGGGAACTAAACACTGGGGTTTTGCTTCAAGCTGATCACCTAACTGAGATATGTGTTTCACACTCAGGTCCCTCAATCATGAAAACAGGTATCGGCACTGTCAACCTTGACCCTCATATTGTCTGTTGTATTACTGAATTTATTTTTCATATATAAGATAGGTTCATACACATAATTCTTATTTGAGAAATGACAAAATTGTTTCACTCTTATTACATAATTTATGTAAAATTTAAGGATTTATTTTTTTAGAAAGTCATTAGAAAATTTCCATTACTTTGAACTGAAACATTTCTTTCTTAGGGATTAAAATTTTCTTTTAACTTAGATATTGCAGCTAATATGCAAACTGAATAAACTACTTATGAATAATCAGGAGTTAACAATATTTTAGTCTCTTTTACATTGAATTCATGTGCAAGTTTTGTACCTATTTCCATAGATCTAAGTTATGTGCATTCGATATTTATGAACAAAGTTTTGAATTTTTATTCTTAAAAAGAATGTAATATATTGTCCAAGTTAAAATTGGGGGCAGACTTATTATAAAATTAAAATCTACCTATGATTTTTACATAAAAATAATCATTATTTTTCTAGAAGTAAAGAAAGTTTTCAGCATTTAAAAATTTTTCTTTCAATAACTTTTTATTTGTTATATTTTTTTACAAAAGATGAGAAAAATTCACATTGTGATTGAATGTGGTTTTATATTTTTTGTTAATATTGTTCATTGTTTATTTATTATTGTCTTTGCTGCATTGAATTTAAATAAAGTTCTGCTTATATCATAATAAAATTAACTTAATTTTTTATTTATTTCCTATAATCTAGTTTGTTGAAATGCATAAAATTTGTAATTATTTATCATCTCTAAAGAAATAAAATATTGATTTTTGGCATTTTTTCATTTGTGTAAAATTTGATTATTTTATGAAAGTATAATTTCATTAAGATGAGAATATGTATATGAATGGGTATTAAAAAAATTTACACTAACTTTTGTTTCAAAATAAAATATTAATATACATTCTTGTATAATTTCAATATAAGTTAAAATTTCTTCTTGCATCATTATTTCAATGATTAAATTACATAATGAATAAAAATTACAACTTTTTTTTAGTTTAAGAAAATATCAACTGAAAAACATTATTTATTTGTTATTTTAAATAATTATTCTCATGGATAAATATCACTAATTAAAGTTCCTTCACTGTGTATTATGCTTTACTAGAAATTTTATTTAGTAATTATTATGTAATAGTTTATTTTTAAAAGGTTTGTTTAATATAAAAAAATTTCGATAATTAATAGTGAAATAAATGCTAAGAGATTTCTTATTTCGGGCTTGATAAATCTAAAATCCGAACCTATTCCATCATTTTCAATCTTGAGTTTTTTTTGTTCATTAATCAGCTCTGTAACAGTTAGTTCAGACAATTATTGAAATAATATTTTTTAAAAAAGAAATAAGATTGTAAGTTGCATTAAGTTTAATATTTTTTTAGGTAAGCACTTTTCTGTTTACTATTTCATTAAAAAAATGCTGTTCAGTTTTAGTTTATTTTGGAAAACATTTGAAATATTCAGAAATAATTTAGGAAAAATTCCTAGATTAATTATTGATTAAATAATAATATAATAATTATAAAAATATAAAATATATGTTATTCAATTCTCTTATTTATGTTTCTCCCACATGACCCACAAAATTAAAAAGTTAATACATTAATTACATGAATGGAAGAAACATAGTTTTAAAACTCAGATCTGTCAATATGCACATAATGTTAAAGCAATATAAATTTATTATTAAATATCTTCAGCTTATAATTTGAGGTTATTTTATTTGTTATATATAAAATTAGATAATTTCTGTTAATGCATATCTCATATTTTATCCTAATTTCTACTCAATGGGAAACTCTTAATTAAGGGAGGTATTTCTGCATAATTTAGAAATCCTAAGCTTATTCAATAAAATATTTAGAAATCCTATATTTATTTGATAAAATTTTAACTTTTATTAAGATATTTAGTGTATCTTTTATTTATATCATTTGTGTTTGATTGCAAAATATTTTTATTAGTTCAGTAAAAAGATTTATTGTTAAGAATTAAAAAAAAAAAAAAGAAATCTTTTTTTATTTGCCTTGGGCATAATTTTTTTAAAATATTAGTATGATCAAAAAATTTCAATTCTAGGACATTTTTGCTGGACATGCACTAAAAGATGAAGACCCTACTATTATACATCATTTTGCAAGCACTGATGATGATTCTGTCATTTATTACCCCCATTTTTCTGCTGGTTTCTTTCTTAGCTATCCACTTATTAAAAAGTAATTATATGTTCTATTTATTAATTAATTTTAATAACTAAAGTGAATTATTTTATTCTCGAGTGAGTATTTGAAGGTAAATACATTTTTAAAAATGGGAAATACTACCTAGAAATGAACATTAATACTATGTATATCTCTTTCATCTAAAATCAACAATTTTATCTTAAAACTTGCCAAGTTATTCTTTTGTTCACTTGATAACAATTAAAAATAAGTTTAAATTTGAGAATTTTGAATTATATGATAGTTTTTTTTAATAAATAATTTTTACCAGATATATTCTAATTAGATTTATCAAATTAGGGAATTCTACATATATATTAATTAAAATTTATATGTAAAATATGTTTTTATTTTAGTAAAACATAAAAGTTTTTTTTATATTTTTGTCTTCTGCATTTATTTATTTTGTTTTCATTTTACATCTTATTTTACAAAATTAACTATTGAAATTGTTTTTAAATTCTTACGAGCACTTATGTTAACCTGAAATAAAAGGTTAGTTCAAAAGTAAAAATAAATTTAATTGTGATTATACTTTTAATCAATCATTTTTATTTATTTTGTGAAATGAATTAAGATTTTTAATCAAGAGCTAAATGATGAATTAAAGTTAACATAACACTTAAACTATTATTTATAATTATTTAAAGGTCTCTCATTTACATACAATTCTATTGATCTGAACTTAGTTAATATCCATTTTGTTTTATTTATTTTACATAATGCTATCTATAAAGCAATTCTAGATTTCATTCATTTTTATTTTTAAGGTATAGTTATGTAAAATTTCATTATTTTTTTAATATTATGGAGTCTATTTTCGTATATTTTTATTATATCTTCATGAAAAGTTTTTTATATCTTTATTTACAGATTGCAATTGAAGTGTAAAGATTGTTCTTTTTCTATTGATCCAAAATATGAGGTATGTCAACTAGTTTTATGTTACATACAGCTCTCTATTATTTCTTTGTCTCAATATTTATTTATGTGAATTTTTTGTATGTATAAAAGGGTAATATTTGTGATATTTCTCATTGCTCATTCAAAGTTATATGTCTCGATTATTATAATAAATTCATAAAGACAAATTTATTATTTTAAAAAAACTATATTAATTTAAAATTGTATATCTTGGTGAAATATTATTGCGAAGCTAATTGTAAATTATGATTTTAGCTGGCAAAATTTATTTGGGAGACTACTGGTGTTAAATTAAGGCATACTCCTGAATTATGTTTGAAAGAAGGCTCTAATTGTGCATCATGGTTTGATTTGGGACTTCCTAATTGTGTAAGTTGGAAACATAAAGTAAATATTTTGATAAACTTGGAGTGAAACAAAACTATCACATGAAAAAAATGTTACAGATGAAAATGCTGGAATACTTTGATCACTTTATGTGTAACACTTTTAGCTAATCGTGTTGAGAGTCAGAGAGAGATAAGACCTGGTAATTTCTTCTAGAAAAAATTTCTTTAATAATATGATATTTTATTAATAAAATTAATCATAATTAAAATAGGAATAATGTCAGAAAAATGTTTGGAAAATTTGAAAAAAAATAAGAAACATTTTCCTCAAAATATTTAAAAATTTTGAAACATGCCTTAACAATTTATTTAGAAATAATTATTGTAATGATTTGTGTGTTTTGTTAATTAATTTTGAAAATTAAATTTTCTTATTTTACATCCATCTATGTTTAATGTCAAATTAACTGTTTAACATTTTCAAGATGAAATTACATTAATTGATAAATGTATTAAAATAATTATTTTTATTGTTTTTAATTAAATTAATTTTAGGTATATCAGAAATTGCTATTCTGTAAATGTTTTTTTTTTCATCAAAAATATATGTATGAAATTTTTATAGAGATATTTATACACTAGCAGTGATCCAAAACATTTTGAGGCCCTGAACTTTTAGAAATTATTTTTTCTCATTTTTAAAATTATCATCATGTTTGCATTTTATATATTTTTAAAATATCTTTAACAGTTATTTGGTAATTGAATTAGTTTCTAATTTTTAAATCTATTTCTTTTATATATATAATTACATTTGCTTACATTATTCTGAGGTCTACAACTTGTTTATTTGCGATATTTACATGGTGATGAAATGTATTTTCAATAGTTGATCTTTCTATGATATTTTAAAGTAATGATGTTTCAAGATTTATAAATAAAATTTCAATTCTAATGTACCCCTTATCTCATCAAGATGTTTATCTGTATTTGAAAAGTATTAAATCTTATTTTCTTATTGAATATTTTAAATTTCATTGATATTTCTTATTATATTACATACTTATTGATGTTGTTTCTTATCCTGTCTTATTTGTTTGGTTAAACCAGATCCATGAAACCAGGCATTGATAAAAAGTCTAAAACTTTTGATGAGTTGAATTGATTAAAAGTCTAAAACAAGCAGAGTATTTTGAAGCAAATTTTCTTTTTCATACTTAGGGATTCTTTTACTTATTTATCTTTACCAAAAAAAAAAAAAAAAAAAAACATGAATATTATAGGAGTGATTGGGGTCAGGTATAAAAATTATAAATTGTCACTCTCCAGATTTTTATAAGCTAATTTCTGTTTTTACTTCAAACTAAAAAAAAAAAAATTAATAAGGATGATGATATGTGTGGTTATTTCTTGTAATCGAATTTTATAAATTTGAATACCTTTTAGAAAGAATTTTGTGTTTGTGAAAACTTAAGAATATTGATATTTTTTAGGTACACTTATTTTTCTAATGAATGATATCTCTGATAATCTCCATATTACCAAGTAAAGGAACTAAATAGTTAATTTATTAATTCTTGTTGACATCAAATGTCTCTTAACTTCTAATCCCACTAAAATGACAAGATCGAGATATGACCTGCTGCTTCCCTATACTCGCACACATAGAATTGAATCCTTAACATAGACATTGAATCCTATCAATAATTAATATGCTGGGATTTTTACTGCAGACTTGTTTCTGCTTGAGTCAAGGAGATCAAATAATGTAGATTCCTGATTTTCCTTATCCAAGCTGTGAGTAACACTTCTAAGAGGGGAAGTGGTTTTTCTAATGAGCTGCCAAATGTTCGACATTATGACTTTTGGTTTAATATTTCGTGGGTTAGAATCTTACTTTGGGCATGGATATTTATTGGAAATTTTTTGTTATTCAGAATCTACTTTAAATTTTGCATCCAAATGTAACAAGTCTTTTTATATAAAAGATGACCATTCATCTACAATAAATATAATCCAAACTTTATGAATATGAGTAGATCAATAATGCTTGACTTATATGCTCTAACAGAAACCAGTGTCTAACCATTCTGCTATAAAACACAAGTTATGATGCATTATTAACCAACAATTTAAATTATGATAGTTCATTAATAGATTAACAATTTTTATTATTTTGATTATCATATTCATTAGAAATCTACTATTCTGTGGATTAGATACCAAGAGGAGACTACACTGAGTTGCCAACTGAATAATTACCATTATATTCTTCAAAATACAACAGTTTATAGGATTGATTCTGTTTATCAGGTTCCAGGTTGTTATAGGATTGATTCTGTTAAAATATATAAGAACAATTCATTTTTATGCACTTTAAATGAATTAAAAAAATCATTATAAATATTAGTATTAGCTTTTATTTTAAGATTATTTGTAAGAGAATTTGATATGATTTGAAAATTGCTTGCATTAAATCCAGATGAAGTTTTTGTATATTATTTTCAATATTTAAAGTTGATATTCTATATTATATTTAGGGTCAAGAAATTAGTCCTCAAAATATTTATGTTGCTGTAAAAACATGCAAAAAGTTTCACACAGACAGAGGTAACTTTTAAAATTATGTTCTTCATTTGTTGATTAGAAAACTTTTTCTGAAGAAGAATTTAATGAAAATAATGTATTGTTTATGATTTTTTAGTAGTAACTAATGAATAAGTATTACTATAGCTTCTCATTTAACTGATAATATTAAAATTTTTGATTAATTATTATATACATATGGGCCCATTTTTTAAAAATCCTGGAATGGATTTTAATTTTTTTAAATTTTCAAAGAAAATTTTTTAATGTTAAAATTTTATTTTAAAACAATAGTGTAAAATTCTTAAAATTTTTAGAATTATAAAAAAATTTTAAATTGTGAGATTTTGTTCAAAGTGTTAAATTAAAAATAATTCAGTGCAGTTGTCTGCTTTAGATCAATGTTTGACATCTTGCTCTTTACTATGTGAAATTCACTGAACTGCCATTTGAATGTCTAATACTTTAGCATTGGAGCGACAGTTAATCAGGCCATCACGAGATTGATTTATCATCTTTAACAAGAAGTTATGCTAAATGATCATGATTAAACAATAGCAAGACCATCTATTAAAAATTAGATGCTCTCTACTACTTTACAGTTATGAACTTTAAAATAAAATAGTTGAATATGAAATTAAAAACATATGCATTTTATTTTTATAATGAGTGTGTGGATTTTTTTCATCAATATTAAATTTCTAAAAAAACACTAATTTTAAGAAATAATTATGAATTTGAATATTTTTATTTATTTGCTTAATTTTTTGATGTTACTGTAAAAGTAAGATACTTTTCCATTATACCACTGCTTTTGATAATCACTGTAATAAGGAAAAAAAATTGTGAATTATTGTCCTAAATATTTCATTTGCATCATATATTGTTTAAAAATGTTTTCATTTTCAGAAACTATTAAAAAAAAATATACAAACATTTTATTTGCATTTTATAAACTAAACAATTATCATGTATTGATAAAACTTACTTAAACTCCAATGTTTATTACTGTTGGAAACTGTTTAGCTATATCATCGATGATTAATTACCTTAAATATAATGTAATAGAAACTTTTTTCAATGATCAATGAAAAATTTAAATTTTCTGTATTTAGTGTTTTTTTGCCCTTGGTGATTTATTATCAAGCAACTTTTTTTTTCACCAACTAAGTTGCACTCAAAATTCTTATCCAAGATTTGATGATACAAAATTTTAATGTCATATTTAGAAGTAATTCCCATAAATTAGAAAATTTGAGGGACCTATACTTATTTTCAAAATAATGTGATAATTTTTAAATTTTTGCTCATAAATGAATAAATTGTGTTATACAATACAAATTTTGGTTTGTGACCGATTTTTAAGATAATATGTAAAACACTATATTGGATAAAATGTTAGCAAAATAATATCTCTTTGATTCCAGTTTTCCTTAACTTGAATCTATTCTTAATCTAAATTGTTTTAGAGAACTGCTCATTTTTCATTTTACATCTGGTTTTATAAGTTATAACTTTTGATGTTTTATATAAATTTAAAATATTATATTTTAAATTTAAATGATTTGTAATTTAAAAAATGATCTAAAATTGTGATCATAAATTTAAGTTTGCAAAATATGGCCTTTATATATATCATGATAAAAATCAAGGGTTTTATGTTTTTACATTCTTAAATAAATTTTTCTCTTATTTAGTGCAAGTTATGAAAAAGACATGGGCACCAGATGTTCATAATCTTCATTACTTCAGCGATGTTTTTGATGAAACCATCCCTACCATTAAATTGCCTATCAAAAATACAGCTTCTGGTCACTGTGAAAAAACTCTGGCAATCATGAAATTTTATGTGAATAACAATATTCAAACGGATTGGCTTGCTATTGTGGATGATGACACCTTCTTAAGGTGAAACATCAAAGTGCATTGATTTGTATATATGCATCTTCTTCTATGCTCAGTGTTGTTTAAAGTGTATATTTAAAAAACAGAGAGTTGCTTAGCTAATATAAATAATTTTTAAGTACATAATTTTTGTAAAACAATTCTGCAACAAAATTGCATTGCAGTTGGTGAGAAATACTTTGAACAATTCTTTGTAAATATAAGAGAGTTATACCAATTAAAAGTAGTTAAAAAATTATATGCAAATCGGTATTCTTCTTAAATTTAGATTCTTCATAAGTTTTTGAGGTAAATAAAAGTTTGAAATATTTTTTTCTTTGGACATTAAAAATGCATATTTAGTTTGAATTCTTAAAGATTTTTCAGTATAATTCAAGCATCTTTATCATGAAAAGTTGTTTAGATTTAGCATACAATCTACTATAAAAAGAAAAATATTTCAGTTTATATTAACGTTAACTATATATGTTTTTTCATTTCTGTTTATATTGACATCATTTCTGTCAATTGGCTCAAATTTAGCAGAGTACTCACATCGTCCCACTTCTAATATTATAAGAGCATGGAGGACCTATTGATTGTCTTGTTCTCAAACTTCAAATCTTAAGAAGATGTATAAAAAACAATGTTTCAAATGTGCATGAGATGCCATAAGAATAAAAAATGTCATCAGTAAAGTTTAAGAAGCACTTTTAATTGTACTAGAATTACAAGTTAGTCTTGACATTCACAAGATTAAAATTATGATCCAGTTGTACTATTATAGAATTGAAGCCTGATGAGTATATATTTGGTGCATTCGAATGTTGCTTTGGGAAAAATATTAAAGGCTAATTTATATTTCAGGATTTATTTGAAATTTTCTAAAAATACTAAAATAAGCTGTAACATGTTAAGATAATGATAAAATCTCTTCATTTTAGTAATTGCAAGACAATGTGACAAATTTACATTTGTGATTATTCTATAAGGTGCCATTTTTATGGCTGTGTTTTATATCTTGTAGATAATTTATATTTATAAAAAAAATATAAATTGATTTAATTATTTTTTAAAAATTTTATATTAATATTTTTATGATGCTACTGCTATGATCTAGAAATTAGTAGTCAAAACTAACAAATCTTGTGATTTGAATTTCTTGCAGTAAATTATTGCTGCAATTTCTGGAAGGAAAATGAATTCTACACACTTCAAATCATTCTTTATTTTATTAGGAAATTTTTTTAATCTTTGTTATTATAATTTTAAATTGTTTCATTTCTAAGCTGTTCTTTTGGGCATCAATTCGATACTTTTTTTTTATCAAGTTACTGTAATATATTCTTTACTTTGATGTCATTTTTTTATTTTAGAAATGATAGATATAATTTTTATATTATCTGATGTTAAACTAATATTATTATTCAAAATGTTTCAATATATTTTGTTGAAATATATTTTGTTGAGGATAGTTGAAATATTTACTTTTTAAAGCTTTAAACTGAATACATTGTAAGTATATTCAATTTTATAGTTTTCTAAATGAATATTTTAATACTTTGATTAGTTTATATATCCAAACAAAATCAGTCTAATTCTTAGAATTATAATTGTTAGAAATTGCTGATTTATGTAAAAGTTAATAAAGGAATAAGGATCTTTCATATTTCCTTTTAAATATTAAAATTTACTGGAAATATTCTAGTTATTACTAATGAAAATTTTCCTTTTCACTACTTAAATTTTATCAATTGATTGTAGTATAGCATATAATATACAGGGACTAAGATTTAACATCATATCAATGCTGAATTTACTGGTTCACTACATTCAGAACACTAATAGTATACTTTGCTTTCATTTCAACGATTCTATATTTTTGTAGCCAGAGTAGGCTTATTTTTATTACTTATTCCTTTTTTCCCCTCGATCTGGGTTTCTTGCTTCATATGAATACTAATACTTTAAAAAGAGCAATATTTTTAATTTTTTTTAAAATTGATTATATTGAAAGAGATGCATACTTTCTCTTTTTTTAAGAATTTAGCGACTCTTTTGCTTCAAAATGTTGAAACAAATTGAATAAATTAAACTGTATATTTTCAAAATGTCAATGTTGCTATTCCATTTCTAAAAAAAAAAAAAAAAAAAAAAAAAAATTATTAAAAATGGTTTAGTATTTAAGATAATAAAATCAAGACCAACAAAGAAATAAGTGTGTTATTCCAAAACTGATAAATTCATAAATATCTCTGTCAGATCGGGGTGCTAAATCTCCATATATATTTTCTTGATTTCCATGTAATTCATAGTTTTAATTGAAAAGTAAACATAATAACATTTCATTTTTTAAAGCACTTTCTTAATAATTGAAAATTTAAAACAAGTTTTATTTCTTTTCTATATATGCATTTTAGTTTTCCAAGACTACTGAAATTACTAGCATGTTATTCTGCTAATGAATATGTTGCTATAGGAGAGAGATATGGCTATGGCCTTTCTGAAGATATTTCAGGATATAATTATCTGACTGGTGGTAGTGGGTAACTAATTTTGCTTATTAATTTTTATTAATCTCATTTTAATTTTATTTAACAAACATTAAATTTCTACTTAATAGAATACAAAATTATTTTGATTGTATTATTTCACAAGAAATTAAATTTTTTTATGGATTTTAAAATATTACATTGAATTGTATTGATAAATTTATATTCAGATTACAATGTAAAATAATTGTATGTAGATGTTAAATTTATTCACAATCAATAATTTAAATGAGTGCTTTATTTAATTAAAGCAAAATTGTGAAATGTAAGCTGAGAGTTTCTATTATAATTTATGCATTAATTAATATTTTGAGGATTATAATTTTTAAAAAATATTTATTCAAAAATAAATTAATTTGGTGATGAAAATAAAGAAATATAAATACAAGTTTATTGAAGGAAATACAGTAACTTTTACATAATATATTTACTTTTGATTTTATAGTTTTGCTATGAAAGAACATGTATTATAGTATCACATAATAAAATTTACCTCCTATGCATGTTTAATCTCTTTCAACAAACTATAATTTTTTAAAAATTTTTAATAATCTTTGAATTTTTGATTGAATTTTTTCAAATTCTGTTTGATAGCAAAGTAATAACATATCGTTTTGATTAACTAAAGTGAAATTTATTATAGATTAATGTTATTAAAGTACTTTGTAAAATTATTTAAAACTAAAAATTTACTCTATCATTTTTTGTAATCATTTAAATCTCATGGCCATGTAAAGTATTTTATTTCATAAGCATAATCTCAATTATGTTTCAGGAAAATTTTTGAAAATTCCTGGATGTTAGTGCTAAGGTTGTAAGTGTTAGTGCTAATATATTATGAGTGCAGCCCTAAATTTCAAATAATGATGCATATGCAGTATCCGTCAAAAGAATTACTCATTAAAAAAATTTTTTTTTTTTTGCTATTACTGTTCCTGTTAAAGAATTTAAGCCCAAAGCATGTTCTGAAAATTTTAGATTCATTTGTTTCTTCAAGAGAAATTTTAAATGCTGAAATTCTATAGGTTCTTAAAACGAAAACAGGCCTACTACAAAGCAATTCAGTTATGGTTGAAAAAAGTGCATTCTTATATTGGTTTTTGGAATCTTATTTTTCCAACTTGCTAAAAGAAAAAGTTAAGAATGCTAGTAATTATGTGCTTCTCTTTGGTGAAAGTTTAAATAATCATCTACAGATAAAACAATTTATTGTTAGGTAAGATTTTGGGATAACAAAACTGTTAAATCGTGGTATTACTTGTCAAATTTTTCTAGGTATTCAACTGTAGATATTTTGTTTGAAAAGGTGAATGAGAAGTGCTTAGAATTAGGAACAAATGGATTACTCCAGTTTTCAATGGAAGGTTTAAATGTGAACTGGGCTGTTTTTATTAAAATATCTGATATTTTAAAAAGTGAACAGCATTTAAATGTTGTAAATATCAGAAATTACAGCATATACATTATACTATATGCATAGTCATGGATGTTCGTCATTTCCAGAAGTTGGAGTAAAAACAAGTACTGTTTATGGACAATTTAAAGCTTCACCCATTAGTTGGGATAACTTTGGCAGCCTTGGGCCAGGCATACAATTTATTTTAAAGTTTTCCAAACATCGATGGTTAGGAAATTTAAGTGTTTTGAGCAGATTGCTTGAAATGTTACCTTTGAAACACTTGTTATTTGTTCAAAACAAAAATTTTTTAATCCTAGTATCAAAACTTGTCATCCATAGTAACTGATTAAGATGGCTTGACCATATTTGGAGAAGCTCAGATGATAATGCCACAAAATTTTCAACATTTAAAAAACCTGAGGGATCTGGCTAAAAGAACACCTACTTGATGGTTGGATGATGATACTGCAAAAGTCAAAAATACATTAAAAATCAAGAATTGGAGAAGAGTCACTAATGATAGAAGACATTTGAGGGAGCATGTATTTGAAGCAGCCAAGGCCTGAAAGAGTTGTTGTGTTTGTGAAGAAGAAGTAAAAAAAACTTTTCATATTGTGCAGAAGTGTAAAAAAATATTTTTTCTTTTAAATGCATTTCTTTAATATTTATTGCTTGCAAAATAGAACCTTTTCTTATACTCTATTGAATTAATAAACCAATGTTGCCATTTGTTGCAAAAGCTTTTTAAGCACTGTTGAAAAGTTTAATGCATGAGTTTTTAAATGAATATTTGCTGTCTGTTTCTTCATTTAGACTTATTAATATTGATGTAAGAGATAAAGATAATCAAAAAGATGCTAATCAATTGGATGTTGAACTTTTTACAAAAGAAATCATCACAGAATTGTATAGAAGCAAAACTATAACAGAATAACAGAAGATCGGATTTTTTTTAAATTGCAAATCATTTTTAGTACTAATGGTAAAAAATTTAATAGAAAAATGTCCTTTGCAATATTTTGTGTAATGAATCATTTCATGTTTAGATCCTTGAATTCTGATATGTAAACAGATTAGTAACAAACAGAAAAAAGTAATTTAAATAAAATGCTGAAACTTCTTTTGTACTTTTCTAATGTATATAAAATAAGTGTGCCAGAATGTGATTCTGTTTTAAAAGAAGTTAGTATTTTATAGAAAAGCTTACATCAATGCAACCTTCTGTAAGTGACTTAATAACTGACTCCCAAATAGACAAAATTATTGTAACTTATGGAAAGTTGTTAACTTGCCCTCAATACACTCTCATGATCAAGCATCTGTTGAATGAATAAAAAATTTGATCATAAAAAATTTAAATAATCAATCACTTGTGGCTAAGAACATCATTTTTGATCACAGCTAGTATAGTAGGTTTCTACAATATAATAATAGCAAAGACCTAATTTTAGTACTAGTGCCAGGTAAAAGTATAAATTATATTTAGATGCAATAAAGCAGTAAAAAGCTGCTGATAATAGAGGTAAAGCAAAAAGCACTTTTTTAAAAAATTTTGAACTTTAAATCAAAAAGAAGCATTTGGAAGATGACGTAAAAATCTACTATAGAGTATGCTGATTAAGCAGAAAGCACTGATAAAAATTAACATTAATTGCAAAATCAAACACATGTCACATTTATACAGTTTACTGAAGCAATAGTTATATATAATCCAGTGATGGTTACATATGTAGTATTCATGAATAAGTCTAGTTTATTTGCACTTTTACTATTTCTTATGTACTTATTTACATTGTGTCTAAAAACAACTGAAGATCATTTCTTCGCTTGTCTACTGTTCCTAGGATGATATTTTCCATGATGACTATCAAGCAGTTAGTCAGAACTTGCCGTTGTCCATCAAGTGATTCTCCTGATGACATGATCATAGGATTGTGTTTGAAAGATTTGAACATTCAACTGACTCATTCCCCTTTTTTTCATCAGGTATATGATTTTAAATTTATGTTTCTGCATACAATAATTATTATTAATAATAGGATTTTTTTCACCTCTCATGTATGAATATAAGAACTCATACAGGGTTCGTACAACTCCTTAAACTTTTGAAATTCTAAAAGTTTTTTAAGGCCCTTTGAAACTTCTAGAATTTTGACTTGACTCTTTGATAATTGTGAATTACTTCTGAAATTTTTACTTACCTTGATGCATTTATTTTTTGAGTTTTTGTATTAATGTTTTAAAACTTTCAATGAAAATATTGAAAAAATAAATTGAGTATTAGATTTTAACTTCTTGCCTGCCACAGCATAAATGTACACTATACTAAGTGGATGCATTAATGCCATGGGCATATGGATATGTTTTTCCCAATTACACTTCTCCATAGTGCACTGCTATTATTAAAGTTAGGTGTTTCCTTTTTGTTTCCTGCGCTTTAGTGGTGGGAAATGAATTAATGCTACAAATTGCTTTCATTTTATGAAAAGATGTTAATGAGTGGCTGTTGGAAATATTTTGGATGAGTAAGGCACACTTCTCTTTTACTTGAAATGTAGATTGTAAGAATTGTATTCACTAAACTAATGGAAATCTTGGAAATATTGCCTTTATATGGAAGTATAATGTCTATGTTGTATGGCATCACTAGAACATAAGTTTGTGGTTTCAACATCTTATGAAAGATCTTTTCTAGTATAGAAATGTACTTCATTATAAGTACATGATATACAAATATATGTGTTCACTTGCATATTTTCCTGTACCTAGCTTAAAATTTTTATTTTTATACGTTAGATCATAGATAGCACCTCTTGTGACTGTTTACTGTTTCTGGGGGTCGGTAGAAGACCTAGATGAAAATTAGGGATACTGATTTGGTACTGAATGATGAGAGTAGATTAAATGTATGGCTTACATAGTCCATTACACAAAAGGATTATTTATCAATTTGTTTTTAAAAATATGTTTTATTATTTGTACTTGAAACAGTGAGACTTATGGATCTTAATCAAAGTAAGAGAACATATTTGTTTGTGAGGGAGTGTTTTGAAAAATGAGGGAGCATTTTGCAAAAAAATTTAAAAAGGTCGAGAACCCATGAATTAAAAACAGCTATATGGGAGTCTGTAATTTAGCAATAGGGACTAATCACAAGACTTACAATACATGAACTGCCAACCACAGATGTATTATTTTATTTAGAGGATATTGTGACAGTGATCTATTTAATTTGCCCATACCGATGTTAGTGTACATGAGGGATCTATGAGTTCCTTTACTTCACTTAAATTCGAATACATTTCCTCTTGATAATGAGAATGATACCCTAACCAACCAGGATACCTCTTCCTTTGTACAAAGTGCTGCAATACTATCTAAAAGAAGATTGTACCTATAAAATCTCTCTTTTGATGTTGTACAACTGCTAGATAGTGCTTCTCCTCATGGACACCATGTGTGCCACAAGTATTACATCTACATTTCTGTGATAGTCATCACCTGCAACTTTGTAATTTTAATCTCCAGCCTCACTCATATTTACTTGCAGTTTATTTTAAATAAAAGTCTTCTTATCAAGCTCAAAATATTTGTTAGAATTGAGAAATTTTCTGCTGCAATCTTCTTCATGGGAACAATATTGTATTGATAGGTGTTCAAAGAGAAAATTTATTACGCCTATGGAATATATATTATATATATTTATATATATATATATATATACGCCTATGGAAAACGTTTTTCTTTTCCTCTATTTTTTGTTATTGTTTCTTTATAATACCCTTCTTTGTACAGATTTTATTATGCATATTTAAGTAATTCATAAATCAATTCAAAACTATTAAGAAATATTTTAATCGCACAAGCCAATTTAGTAATTAAGTGTTGTTGTGAAAATGTTTAAAATGTTTTCACTGTAATTGTAATTATGAAAAAGAAATAAAATTTTTATAAATATAATAATAATAATGTTCACAAAGAAAAAAATAGACAAACAAATATTAACTTTTAAGCTTTTGTGCGATTAAATTTTTTGATCATTTAGCAAATAAAAACATCAGTGATTGGTATATTTTTGTTATATTTTGAAGGAAAACTTTAAAAAGTTAATTAATATTTTGTTCCTTTTGAATATTTTATATCTTTCTCTAAAACTGGTATTTTATAGAAAATCATTTTTACATTATAATGTGAAACCTTCTGATATCATGAGCTAAGCTGGTAGTTGAATAGTTAGCAATCTGGTTTTCATTTCAACAATTCTTGGTTTCAAATTTGAATAAGAACTTGAATGTTAGTAGCTGTTCAGAATCCACTTTAAACTATGGGTCCTGATCTAATAAACCATTGAGAGGCAGACAAGCAAAGTAACCAATCTGGTGTAACTACACTTGTTCCAAAAGAAATTAATAAATTATTCATCAAATTTTTTTTAATTATAAAAATCAATTATTGTTTCTTATATTCATTAGTTAAGCTTGAAGTTTATTTATTTACATCATTCATAGTTTAGATTTTTCTAGAAGAAGCAGTGATTAGTTTTTACATAAAAAATATTTGAGAATAATTTGTTGTATCACATGCTTTGTAAATTTTGAAGGCTTAAGATTATGCAGAATAAAATAAAATAATATTTTTTAAATATTTAATGATTTTTATTATTTTTATTACTTTATGTGTGTTAAAAAATTAAGTTTATTAATAAAAACACAAAAATCATATTTATTATAATTTGTGGATGAAGAAATATTTTATTTTTGTATATCATAAATGCAAATTTTTATTTGTACTATACAAGTTTGTTCTTTTCTGTTACAAGCATACAAGCTGTAAGACTTTGCATTTAGCATATGTTGTTTCCTTACTAAAAGTGAACTAAGAAGAAGTACTACAGCACAATTGTTTACAAAATTAAAGAATGTTTTCTGCTTTGATTGCTAAGCAACCAGCATTCAGACTCTCATGTATTTAAGAGTTTATGCTTTCATATTTTATTTTAAATGTGTTTGGAATTTATTTTAAACTGACCAAATTAGTCTTTATATCTAAAATTGTCTGTTGAGAGATAAATTAATGCATTTATTATTTAATCTTATTAGAATTCTAAAATAATATGTTTGAAGACTTTTTTTTAAATAAAATTTCCTTTTTTGATAATGTGAAAATTTTACTTTCACTCTTAATTTTTTGTTTTTAAACCATGTGTTTTATAAAAATTTTAATTACTTATGCGGTTAAAATGATATGTATTAAATGATGAATTACATTTGAAGTAGAATCAGTGTTATACTAGAATTTCTGGATAATTTCTAAATTTAATGATGATTGAAAATGAAAATTAAGATCATTATTGATCATAAAATTGCTCTATCCAGTGTGTAAAGAAAATGGTTTACTACAAAGTGTGAATATTAGCAACTGAAATTTTTTATTACTATCAATCCCCACTTGAATTGTTTCACCGAAAAATAAAGTTATTAAATTATACATAAAAGGATGAATTATTGAAATTAGTTTTAATATTCGAAGATTTCTTTTTGATCTAAAAAAGTTGATATTTTATTTAATTTTTCGGTCTTGATCGTTGATTTTTTATTTATTTACAAGACTATTCAAAATGAAAAGAATAAATGGTAGAATCATGAAGATGTTTTCATCAAAATAAAAATAGCTTGATTTAATATCTTGATTTCAAGTTTAAATGACACAAAAGGGCTTATAAATTTGATTATTTAAATCTGATTAGTTTTAATTATTGTTTTGACTGTTTTATTGTCATTAATTTTTTTTAATTTTAAGCTTATTTGTTTTGTTTTAGTAAATTCAATTGCATAATTTCTATTTTTCTTATAGGCAAGGCCAATAGATTATTCTTTAAAATTTATCCAAGGTCGAAAACATATTTCATTTCACAAACATTGGATGATAGATCCTCATTCAGTCTATGTGAACTGGTTGAAAGAAATAGATTACTCCAAGCATTTTGAATTATGAGTTGCATATTTATCAAGAAGAGTGAGGTGACTTAAGAAAGAATGTATGAAATATTTGAATATATTCTTTATTGAAATTTTTGAGTATGTAAAAGTGTAATTCTTTCTCTATTATTCTTACAAAAGTATTCTAATATATTTTTAAAATGTTTGAGTAGAAATGGCAAAGATTTTATTACAAACTCTCTAACTGATGTTTGAATCAAAAAGTAATACTGAATTAAGAAAAATTCTATTATAATTAAAGTTTTACTGTCAGACAGATTATAATATCTTCGACAGTTGAAAGTCGATACTTTTACATGATAAACTTCTTATTTTATAAATTTTATGTTACTATTATGTGAAAATCAAAAGAAGGATTAATTTCTTATTTGTTAATAATTAATAAATGAAAGCAAACTGAAATTTGCTTTCATTTATTAATTGTTCTTAGTTATGCTAGACAAACCAGTTAAAATTATTAAATATAATAAATTATTTTCAAGGTTTTTTGAAAAAAATGTGCACAGTTTTTTTCAATTGCCAGTCAAAGTTATGTAGAATATATATATATATATACTTATTTATTTCCAATGGCCATGAAATTACAAAGAATTTTAAGGTTACAATCCTATAACAACAGAACTCAGAATAAAAAACAGAAATCATTGCCTTAGGAGTGATCTTTCTTCCCAATATCTTGACTTCTCTGTAGAACATTGAATAGCCCCACAATGTTCAAGTCCATTTCTTCTCCAAAAGCATGAAGTGGGGAGATAGGGTCGATAGAGATACCTATACTCTTCAAATGAGCAGAAACACAGTTGTGTCCTGTAGATAGGGGAAAAGTTGCAACTGCCTTCTATTTTGGTTGTCAGGAGTAAGAGAAGAACTTAAATTCCTTCAATTTTTTTTTAAGATCCTGCAATGCATGAGATTTAAATAAGTTTTTCAAGAATAGGGCAATTCTCCAATAAGAGTTGGTCACATAAAGTTGTTATAGTAAGTTCCTGCCTCTTTTTGCTAAAAAGCCTGTTTGTTTGTGGCTCCAAAGCCCATACACCTACTGAAGAGGAATTCCCTTTTAAAATGAGAGTTTTCAAAGATTCTTGCATTGGCATGTTTCAGTGTTCATGACTGTCTAACAGCTTTTATTTATTGAATTGCTGCCTGAGAAACAGAGAAGATAAGTGTCCTTTCAAACTTGTAATGGATAGCTAATAATTGTTTTATGGCTATACATATTGCCACAATTTTGCTATTAAAAGAGATAATAAGGTAGCATACATGGCTATTAAATAAAAAAAAAAAGGTCAAAAGGTCTGAAAAGCTCATACATAAAAATGACAGTCAAATTGGAAACTGTCCATGTAAACCTGCAGCCAGTGAGAAGGTGGATATCTAGCTGCAATAGTCTCTTAAGCAAGAGTTTTCAAAAGATTTGGTGGGACATCTATCTTTCTCTGAACAATCTCCACTAGATCTAACCTTACATCTACACTTGTAACCTGCAAAGGATTTCTAGGTGTCATGAACGGAAGTATATCTCCCGGAATTTCAATATCTTTCCTAATGTCAATGACTTTTTGAATACAATCATACTGGGTTTTTAAATTCCTTTGTTTTACCACATAATTCCTCCAGTAAGGATCCTATGTTTGCATTAGCCTCTTATACAGATGTAAAGTATTATCCTTATACTTTACATCTGTATATATTATACTTTACATCTGTATATTTATAGTATTAGCATCATTATAGTATTTTGAAAAGGCATATTTTCTGTCAGCAATAAGACTGCATCAATTGGAATTAATTTAACAGCTCCCATAATCAAATGTTAACCGTAATTTTGTAATCCCTCCAATTTATTTACCACAGTTTGTGGGACTGCAATTAAAGCTTCACAACTTAAGTCATTAAAGGATGGAAAAAAGCTTTGAAAGTAATGGCAAGGGTAGACTGAGCACATCTCCAGGCACCTCCTGCTAAGTGCTTAAGAATACTTATTCTATTTGTAATATGCTTGACAAATTGCTCAGCATAATGCCTCTAATTTAATTTATTATTGAAAGTTACTCCCAGGTAAGTAAAGCTGTCTGTGTTAGCAATGACATTGCCTTGATATTTCAACTCTGGACAGAAAGCTTCACGGTTTAGGGAGAAAGACTGCAATGCTATATTTTTCAAATTTACAGTCGTATTATTTTCTTCACACCAGCTTGAAAGCACATGCAGGGTTTTATTTAAATGACTTTTAATAAGCCTTTGAGCAATATGTTTTGGTGCATTGGTCCAGATTATTAAGTCTTCAGTAAATAATAAGCATTTTATATCTGTTCAGAGATGAAGCAAGATCATAAGTATATATATATATAAAACAAGGTGAAGCTACTAACTGCTCCCAGTGGGAACCCAGTTTGAGGGTTAAAACTTTGGAGAAGGAATCTCCAAACTGTACACTACATATTCTCTGACATGTGAAAGAATCAATACAGTTATATAAATTAAAAGAGATACCAATATCCAGGAGCTTCTGGTAGAGATGTTTCCTCTAGATAGAATCATAAGTTCCCTTCAAGTTGACATAGAGGACATTAAGATGTTTCTGTCAACCAAAGTATCCTTCACGAATTGGGTAAATTTTGTCACCTGGTTGTTCAATCACCTGGTTAGAAACCAGCCTGTTCAATAGCTAATATACTGCCAGTTTAAACGATTTAATGCAAGCGTATCCGTAGTTTTTGTGAGAATGTTCCTAAGTGAGATGGGGCTCTAATTATTTACTGTCTAGAGTCCTTGTTTTTCTTTAGAACTGGAATTATAATAGCACTTTTTCAAAGAAGACTCCCATACATGATTAAAGACAATCAACAGTGATTTTTTGACTCATCACTCAAATGGACAAGCTATTCTGCTTAGATGTAATCTGCACCTGGGATTTTTTCATTTTGAGACATCTCAGTGTAAGTTTCAATTCTTGAGCACAAGAGAAAGCTGCAAAGACAGTTTCCAACTTAGGTTCCTTCCTAGCCTTCTGCATTTTAAATAATTTCGTTCATTCAGTTTATATCTTTCTTGATAATTTCCTTGCATATCTTCCCTTTCACTGTGACTGGTACTAAAGCTGCCCAAAGGCATTTGTGATGAACTTATTTGAAGCTAATAATTTATCTCCTACAGCAATCGGATTTTTCCTACACGAAGGCTCACAATTTTGAATATTATAAAGTTAAAGACCTTTAATTTATTCCTTTTATAATCTATATGTATAATAAAATTGTCAAGGGATTTTCGTTTGGCATCAAATTGTCTTTTAGTAGATTTAAAATAGTGTAGTTCCAAAAGAACCGAGAACTGTAACCATAGGTCTATTGTACTATACCCTCATAAAACCCTATTTGAAGAGACCAGTGGCTGAAGCAAAATTCCACAGACATTTTACTAGAATTTCCTGCAACATCCAAGGTTCAATCAAGTGTTGACCCAGGTGTTCAAATCTATGTGCAGAAAAGGTTTCACATTCACATAAGATGTGCATTGAAGTTTCTGCCATATAATGACAACTTCTATAAGTGGGATTATCTGATACTCCCATTATGGTGAGATGTCTTTTAAGGTGGCAGTCTCCTGTAAGAAGTCCCACTACTTTCCTTAGACTGTTTATATTGAGCTTTAATAATTCTTTTTGCCTTTTACTAAGACATGTACTTAGTAAAAGGCATGCTTAGTAAAGGTATGCTTGTCTTTGATGACTGCCATTGTGCCACTTCATTAACTTTTATTTTTTGAAAAGATCAAAAACGCTCTTTCTGATCAATTCTTTTGAAATACCTAGCACTGGTTAAGGACCAAAAAAATCGGTTGTTGATCCAGCCCTTGCCAACTCATCAGCTAATTCATTGATAGGAACACAAGAGTGCCCAGGCACCCACATTAAGGTAATAGAGTTATTATTTGCTAATTTGCACAGAGCGAGATAGCATTCCCAGACAGAACAGAAGTTACAGTAGATTTCTGTAAAACTAGTAATGCAGCTTTGCTGTCAGAGCAGATAATTATTCTTTTATGAAAATAGTTACTTTCAAAGCATATTCTACTGCTCATAAAAATGGCAAAGATTTCTCCTTGGAATACAGTTGTATATTTACACAAAGGGATTGATAGCTTCGTACCATCAGCTTGATAACAAATACCAGCTCCAGTGTTGAAATTCATTTTTGAGCCATCAGTATACCAGTAAGTACCATTTTCAATGATGACAACATTATACCTGTGTTCTCTCAAGGAAAGCTGAGCTGGCAGCCGAATGGTTAGCACACTTGCCTCCGGTTCAACAGTTTGTGGGTTCGAATCCCACCTTGGGCATGGATGTTTGTGGTGGTTCAGAATCAAAGAAATTTAGGAAATTACAAAGAAATTTAGGAGGACTGAAACAGTGCGTCCTCTTAACATGAAATTTAGAGAGCAAGTGTTCTGTGTTTGGTTCAGATCTCACTGAGAGAATGTATAAACCACGCCTACAAAGTGTGGGTGCATTTCATGAAGTTAATACCATTAGCACAGAAATTTGATAGACAAGTTTTTAGTTTCACTTCGCGAATTGAAGTGTTTTGTAAAAGGTATAGAGTTTCTTAGAAAAGATGTGATGAGTCACCTCAATTTCTTAGAGAAGTTGTGACTAGTCAACATGAAATCAATATTATACTTTTTTAACAATCGTTCTATGTGGGTTTTCTTAAACTGGGAAAAAGCACCTAAATTCTCTCAAAAGACCTTGAGTTTTATGATAGAAAATGGGATTTAAGCCAAAAATTGTAGATCTCTCAGCCGCACAAAGTGTTTCCAGGGTGCACCACATGGAAATGGATCTATGTTGCACCCCATGAAGAATATGTTTGAGATGGTATAATCTTATTATCGAGAAAATTATACTTTTTTAATATGAAGCAAAGATACTTTTTCAAGTTAACAGTAAAACTGTTCTCGCCTTTTTAAATTATAAATTTGCTATTGAATTCCTAAAAATTTAATTTTTTTCATGAAATCATTCATTGTTTATTTCAATTTAAAACAGCAAGTTTTCTATGACTCTACTTTCTTAAATAATTTTGCATATTAATACTACCCATTGAAAATACATATATACCTTAAATTATATTGATTGACTGACTGGGTTAAGTTTTTTAAGCATTAATTATTTCAATTTTAAGGGGCAAAAAAATTTATGGAGCTGACCTTCACTGTACTATTAGGAAGATATTTGACCTTAAAATTATTTAACATACACATATTTGTCCATCAAAGCTTTTGCTGATTGGCTTAAAAGCTTAAATACGATTAATTCCTTAATCAAGTGAGTAAAATATACCCCAGTAATCACTAATTTAAAAAGCAATAGATTCAGTTTGCATCTAGGTCCTTAAATAAAAATCATGCTTAATTGATTGCTGAAAACTATAACTTATTAATAATACTGCTTAATTGATTGCTGAAAACTATAACTTGAGTATAATAATGCTTTAAAATAACTATAACTTTTATTAAAGCATTATTATACCCAAAAATAGACTTAAGGTATTTCAAGACATTATTTTTAAAAGCAAATTTGTGTGGAATTAAATATGTTTATTTCTGTTTTTATGATGCTTGTTTTAAATTTAATGGCATTATTTAAGAATTTATTTTGCATTTATGGTTTTGTTTTAAGCAGAAGCTTGAAATACTAAAGTTTGTTATTAACAGGGAAGAATTTTGGTCGATATATCAGACAACAAGGGGTTTCATAATTTAATGAAAATCAAGCACTTTTGCCTACAGAGAGAGTGTAATCACTTACTCACTTCTGCTTTATATAAGATTTTAATTCAATTGATAAAAAAGTTACTATAACATAATCAATTAAGCAGTGAAGTTTTTGCTTATTCATTGTTTGTTGTGCTTGGTGATATTTCACTGGTATAATATGAAAGAAAAGTTATCATTTCAAATGTAGACCATATCACTTGACTATGGTACAAAACAATGAGGGTTTTAATAATTTTATATCTTAATCTAGAAAGCAATCTTATGTACAGTCCAATGTTCATACATATTGTGTAAATATATCAAAATATTTGTAACATGCTCATAACAATTTTTTAGAATATATTTCGAATCTAGTTATTTTCATTCAAATTTGCTTATCGAAGACAAGGCAATGTTTTCAATAAAATTGTTATAAATCTAGTGGGTAATTGTCTAAGATCTAAGAGTAATTGGAATGAACCTATTGCATGGGATGTAAGTGGGAAAAATTTCGCGAGAAGCCTTTCCTGTAATAGGCTTAACCAAGTGATATATTTTAGAAAGAATAACCAATTACTTCCTTTTTTATTACATTGCAATTTTTATGTTTGAAATAGTAAAAAAATAAATAAATAAATTGTGTTAAAAAAATATAAGTTTGTGCAATCAGCAATTTAAAAACTTCCTGGTATATCAAATATTTTAAATAGTTTTCTTCTAGTTTCTATGTAAAATTGTCTCTAATTTATAATTATTTTCTGGAAAAAAATTACAATGTAGAATTTACATTAAAATACCAATTATACATGCAAAATAAGCAACAGTGAGTGTAATTCCACATAAAGCAGTATTTTTTTATAAATTAAAGATTTATCAACATTGTGTATGTATACTTATGCAAACATAGGAATGCATATGTGCATTAATAAGATATTAATATAATGTTCTGATGTTTTTAAAGGGTGAAAATTTTAAGACGATGCTACAGTTCATACTTTTTAACAAGAGCACTAAATACATTTAATTGTAATTTAATGAAAAATAAATATTTTACATTTCTTTTGATATTAAAATTACTTTTTAATCCAAATTATTTTAATAAATAAAATGTAGTTATTTGAAAAATAGATTATGAAAGCATTTAAATTATCCTGGTTTATTAAATTTTTCAACATTGATTTAAATAAAAATCTTTTAAAATGAAATTAATTAAATAATTGAGTTTTAATTTATTTCAAATAAATTTGAACAATTTTACAAAAATTTATGTAATTTAAAAGAATATAAATGAAATTGATTTAAATGAACACTTGGTGTATTTAATTGTAGGAAATATTCATATGAATTTAGTCAATATTTTCTTTAAATTAATAGCGTAATTTACAAATATAGTATATTTAAATTCTACATTTGTAAAAATTAATGCTAGTTAAAAAAAATATTCGGATTCTCAATGATTTGAAATATTTTAGCTTAGTTTTGTCTGATTAGTTTCATGCATCAGATATTATTTTAAGGATTCATTTAATATTTAACTAACAGTAATTTATTCATAACTATTATTAATAGTTTAGTAAAATAATTGCAAGAAATTAAATGCTTAACCATAAAAAAAAATAATTTTTATTCATTAACCACCCATTTTTATAATTTCTATTTTGGTATTTTTGACACTATTGAAAACATAATCAATCAAATCTTTCAAATAAATAAATTCTGCAGTTTTTTAAATTAGTTTATAAAAATTATTATATATATGCAATTTCTTAATAAATTTGATTTAATCAGTAAAATTATTTTATAAAATTTCCCATACATGTTTTTTACATGTATAAAGCAAAAAGTTTTCACATTAAAAATTTCTTTATAAAACCTGAAAGACTTAAGCTCAGATCTAAATGTGTAATGATATGAGTTCAAACTACTTTTTTATTCTTGATCCAGATTTTCCTGTGCTTTATTTTATTAAAATCTTGAGAATCTATTATCTTCCAATTTAATTATCCAAAGCAGAAATTTAATTTTTTTAAATCTGAAACTCCATTATACATTTATAAAAATTTTGCGCAAACCCTATGAGAATTGCACAAATTCAAAATATGCATACTTGAACCTATCAATTTCTGCATTTGACTTGTAATACACTCTTGCAATTTTATGTCATTAATTTTAAGGTATAGGATAACAGGAAAATTAAAATAAGTAACAAACTTAAAGGTATAATGCAATAATAAAAATTAATTTAACTACATTATTAAATTGAAATATTACCTAGTCTGTATTAAGTGTAGCTATTTTTGTAAGTTTCTATTAATAAATCCATTTACTACTAACAGCTTATATTGAAAGATTAAGTATTAATGAAAAGGAGAAACTTGTTTAATTTTAATTTCATTCTCAATATGTTGTCTAAAAATCAGCACTGCAGGATGAAGTACTTTTTCAATATTTTTTTGATTTTATGTTTAAAAACGAAAATGTGGTTTCAAATTTTCATAGGAAAAGAAAAGAAAAGAAAAGGAAAAAAAAAAAAAAGCTTAAGGTAGTTTCAGAAACTTTTGGATATTCTTTTGACCATAGCAAGTTAAAGAAATATATATATCAACTTTACAAAAATTTTGAAGACACTTGTTACAAGTAACACAATTTAAAAAACTTACCTTAAGTAAAAAAAATTATGTTGTACTTCCTTGTTTACTTAAATCATTAGCTTCCAAGCTCCAGTTGTCTGGTTTTGAAACGAAATTAAAGAAGCTAAAGTCTGTGTTATCATTATGAATATATTAAAATTAGTGAATCTTATAAAAATATCTTTGTTAGTAACTGAAAGACTTTCAAATAATCTTTTTGTAAAGTATCAAAAAATTTTGACAAATTAATCTATGAAAAATTGTTATTTTATGAAGTTTATTAGCATTGCAATGAGTGAAAAAATTTTTGTTTAGTACTTACAAATACACTACTGGCCATTAAAATTGCTACACCAGGAAGAAATGCAGACAACAAAATGATATTTATTGGACAAATATATTATACTAAAAATAACAAGTGATTAAATTTTCAAAAAATTTGGCTGGATAGATCCTGAGAAACCAGTACCCAGAACAACCACCTCTGGCAGTAATAACAGCAGTTATACGCCTGGGCATTGAGTTAAACAGAGATTGGATTGCATGTACAGGTACACATGCCCATGCAGCTTCAACACGATGCCACAGTTCATCAACTGTAGAGACTGGCGTTTGGTGACAAGCCAGTCGCTCGGCAACCATTGTGACCAGACGTTTTCTATTGGTGAAAGATCTGGAGAACGTGCTGGCCAGGGCAACAGCTGAGCATGTTCCGTATCAAGGAAGGTATGTACAATACCGACAACATGCGGTTGGGCATTATCCTGCTGAAACATAGGGTTTCACAGGGCTCGAATAAAAGGTAGAGCCACGGGTCGTAACACACCAGAAATGTAAGGAGCACTGTTCAAAGCACAGTCAATGGGAACAAGAGGTGACTGAGACATGTATCCAATGGCACCCCATACCAACACGCCAGGGGATGGGCCAGTATAACGAATGCACACTGCCGGTGTGCGTTCACTACAATGCTGCCAAACATGGATGCGACCATCATGATGCTGTACACAGAACCTGGATTCATCTGAAAAGATGACGTCTCGCCATTCGTGCGCCCAGGTTTGTCGTTGATCACACCATTGAAGGCGCTCTTGACGCAGCGTCAAGGGAAGCCGCAGCCATGGTCTCCGAGCTGAGAGTCCATGCTGCTGCAAACGTCGTCGAACTGTTCGTGAGGACACTTGTCTTCCAAACGACCCCGTTTCTTGACTCACGGCTCGTGACTTGGTTTCACGATCTATTACGGCCATGCTGATAATATGCCTGTCTTCTCGGCTGCTAGTGACAGGTGGCCATTGAGATCCCGCTTGGCGTTTCGTATTTCCGTCCTGAACCCATCGATTCCATATTTTGCTAACAGTCATTGGATCTCGACCGACGCGAGCAGCAGTACTGCGATAAGATAAACCGCAACCCCGGAATGCTACAATTCGACCTTTATCAAAGTCAGAAACGTGCTGGTATGCATTTCTCCTTCTTACACGATGCATCACAACTTTTCACCGAGCAACAATGTCCAAATGCAATTTGTGTATGAGGAACCGGCTGAACAATTTCCTCATTTAAACACAATGTAGGTGTCGCTGCTGGCGCCTGCTTTGTCTGAATGCGCTGAAAAGCTAATTATTTGCATATCACAGATCTTCTTCCTTTCGTATAAATTTCACGTCTGTAGCATGTCGCCTTCTTGGTGTAGCAATTTTAATGGCCAGTAGTGTATTTGCAAAGTTTTTTTTATAGTTCCTCATTAATAGCTTTAATTCACTATAAAAAACATCCTGATAAAAATAATTATTTAAATTACATCTTCTTTTCAATTTTTATAACTATTCAACAATTCCAATAAAATTAATAGAATGTTGAAAAATTGTCTTTGTAAAATCAGATGCATGCAATTAAATTAATGAGAAGATTCATTCTGTAATATTATATGTTAAATTTAAATTCAATTGTAAATCATAATTGGACTTCAGCACCTCTGTTTTGTCAATTTTCCGTAGAACTGAGATATCATAATTTAATTTCTGTTATATATGAGATTAAATTTTTTTTTTATTTTGAAGTATTCAATTTAAAAATCAAGCTTGGATCTAACTCAATTTTTTTAATGTTATAAAAATATATTTCTTAACATGAATAATTTCCTGCAACAGTATAAAATTTTAAAAAATTTCTCTCAGTTTAAATGTTTTAAAATGTATTGTCTTGAAATAAACATAAAATATTTTAAATGTAAAATTAACAAGAGTAACAATTTCATTTTACAATTGCAAATTTGCATTATTGAATTTTATAAATAAATCTAGTATTAAATAATTTTATATCATTTGTGGTATATGATTAATGATAAATACATTGCTTTCAAACTAAATATCAGAAGCATGAATTTCATAAAAAAATTGTCTTTATTTTAGATGCAATATTTCAATGTGTTAATTATGATAATTTTTCACGGATCTTCCAAAAATATGACCATGCAGTGAATTAATCTTTTTTAAGTAAATCTTCTGTATTTCTTTGGCTATTTCAACAAAAAAAAGTCAGCAACAACTTATATTCATGTTTTTATTTAATTTAACTGTGTAAAACAAGTATTTTAGTATACTAGGCAAGATGAAATCAGAATTAGAATTTATTTTCCTAATTACTGTTCATGTTTCCAAAATTCATTATTTCTATTTTATCTTACTATTTTTTTTAAAATTCATGAAAAATGACTTTTCAGTGGTGTATAAATTGGAAATAAATCTGAAGCAGGATTTAATCAGTTAATTAATTCCTTTTGTTACAAACCATATTGCAGACAAAATAAAAATATATTTATAACAAAGTCAGAATTACTTACAATAGAACTATCATTGACTTGCCTGCTTATTCACCCAAACTTTATAGAAAGATAATTTACATGTTAAAAGTATTTCATTAGTGAGTTATTCCATATTATATAAATTTAAATAGTAAATAAAGTGTGCAGAGCGTACATTTTTTTCCAAATATCTTTTATTATATAAATTTTCTATTGCCATCAATTACATCAGAGCCCTTACTATTTGCGAAACACAAGCTTGAAGCATCAAGGTCATTACAGGCAGAAAATGAATTTTACACTAAATATAAAATGAAAGCTAAATGAATTAGCTTAGGAAGAAAATTAGTAGAATTTGGTAATAATAGCTGCAGTTAGAAGAGGAAGAATAAATTTGTCAGTGTACAAATTCCAAATCATAGTGACATTAAAGGATATTAAGGACTTATACAAATATTTCTTAGAAAGTCAAAGTCAATATAACTTTTCATAAGAAAAAAAAGTAGGATAACTTTCCAATTCATATTATAAAGAGGGTTTGAAAAGAATGAAGCTCCATTAGGTATTTTATTCCTCAATGATGAGACATGATGAATTTGCTTGTATAAGTATTGTTTGGCAAAATTAGCATTCTATAAAACATCACAAATTATTATAAGTGTAGTAATTATTGAGTATATAATTGTTTTAATCATTAATTTTCCTGGGCATTATTCTATTTCTTGATACAGAAAATAGTAACAGTTGTCAAAAAGAATTATACATTAGAGGATAAATAGGAAAACCAGTGCCATACAGTTTTGTTTTGATAAAAACGTGTAAGTAAATTACTACTCCAAGTATTTTATTGAAATGACTATATAGCAGAGTATCCCACAATATTTAAATCTATTTGATTTATTTGCTGTTGTTGATGGACAGGACGGTAACAGCTGCATTATAGGCTTATAATTGGTAACTCTCACAAGTTGTTACATCATGATAAATCTTTTCTCTATGTTAATATTTTTAACAAGCTTAAATACAGACCAAGGTGAGTTGTATACCTGTAACGAATATTTTTTCTAAAATTTTTCTTTACTACATGAAGTGTAAGGGCTACATTTTGTATTGGAAAAAACTGCACAGACCTCATCACTGCATGCTGCAACACTAAAATGTCTGATGCAGGTTTGTTATGCATGACTACAGCTGTTATATTCACAATCACCTTATGGTGATGATCCATTATTTTAAACAATATAACAATTATTTAAAATGACATATTGATTTTTTCTTCTTTATTTGGATAACTACTAACAAGTGAATGACGAGGACATTTTTTTTTATATTTATCAATATATTCATCAAATATTGTAGCATATTTGATTATAATAAATCATGACTATTTTTTTAATAGATATAATACAAAAAACAGATTTAGCATATGTATTAATAGTTTAATTAATTAAATTTAAATTCAATTTGATAAAAATATATTTTTTAAATTATGGATGAACATAAAGAATTATTCTTGCAAGTAAATCTTTCTCTTATTATTAAATGTTTTAAAATATCTGAATATATAAAGTAAAGAATAATGAGCATGGCAGACTTAGCAAATAAAATGACACCATTTAAAGAAATGTATTTTAAACTACAAAAAACTCACTAGTATAGAAGTCTAATTGTTAGGGGCCACAAAAGACATTAATAACCACCTGAAAATTGCTCATTTCTAGTTTAAAAAAATGTATGTTTTTAGTGACTCCTAGAATATTTACTCTCCAGCTTAAGCATTAGAACCTGTTGCTTTCTAATGTGAAGAGCATGAACCAATAGTTTTGTGTATTGGGGGTTCAAATAGGCAAAATGAAAAATTTCAGTGCACTCAGTAATGCATTTGCAACACACACATATATATCCAATTTCTTTTGTTTCTTAATATTGTAGTTTTACTAACAATGATCTAAAAAATAGTAATTGAATGGGGTAAGCATTCTAATGTGTGTGTTCCATTTTAAGCATTGCACTTAAACACCATAAAAAAAAGCTACAAATATTTTAAAGAATGTTATAATTCAGACTATAATTTATTGATATATAATTTAAATTTTTATTAAAATTATACAACATGGTTAGTACTTTTTAAGTGATCTTTGTGTATATATATACTTTTAACCAAACAACAACTGAAGGCATGTTTTCATTGATAACCTGATGTAAACATTAGCAGATTATATCAAATATTCCTTGATTCTTTTTGTTCCAAAACACTTGGGAATTCAATAGCTATAACGAGCCTTACTTTTTAACTTAATTTTCAGTTGAAACTTATTTTCAAATTTTCTTTTCGCTATATTAACAATTTTAAATGTATGCAAAATCAGCTATATTTGGATGAAGTTACTTAAACTAATATGTAAAATTAAAACATAATACTTTTAATCAACCAAATATTTGTTCCAAATTTTAAATATGAGCACGTTAAAAGTTTCTAAAATTCACATTTAGAATGGGAAATCTAGGTAAAGTTAACTGATGATTACATCTACAAAAGTGAATAATGAGGGCAGAGCAATCAAATAACTGTTAACCTTCAAAAAGGATAATTCACCAATGGTTAATCAGATTACTATACTTTGTGTTGCTGAAAATAATCTATTTTGAGCTTTTTCCTCCAGGAAAAATAAAGTATGACTTGTACAGATCACAAACCTTTGAGGTTAATTTTTTTTATTTAATGATAGTATTTTGGAGTTGACAAATTTTTGCTGCCTCATTGAGTTGACATCATTGTGCTGCCTACAAATTGAAAATCACTGAAATTTTGGCATTTTACAAATACCAAAATTAAACAGGAATTAATCTAGGAAGCACAGTAAATATAATTAAAATAAAGACATTTTCACTGTTTTTGTACTTTTTGTTCTTAATGGAATTTAATTTCACAAAATCTTACTGTACATAAATATTAATATGAAGAAAAATATTTCCGGTTAAGCATCCTGACTTATTTCAATTAAATGTCATTACTTATGAAAAAGCTATTGTTTATATTTAATGTGGTATAAAGAAAATCATGGAATTTTAGACTGGATAGAGGTTCAAATAATATAAAATGACATAGCATCAAAATACATTGTTAGTCAAGGCACTACTATATACATACTTTATAGCAGTTTATGAAAAAGTTTATTTGCTTTAAAATAAACTTTTGCAAAGTTCAACAGTAACTGTTAAATAAAAAAATCAAATGAATCAAAAATTAAGTTTTTGCTTGTATATAAATAAAGCACATTTTATTTTTTGCATAGCTATTCTGCATATATTAATATTTTGTCACAATCAGTTTTAAGAAATATCTAGACAAAAATTTGCAACAAAAATTGAGTATATACTAAAATCAACAGTTTAGTTATCGTCACACATTAAAAATATCAAGGTTAAGAATAAGTTGATTTCAAAAAGAACATAAATATTACACTAAACTTTGTTAATAATGATACAAATTAATATTAAAAGCTAGAATATATGCATAACTCAATTTAATGAGATTTCAGTTAATTTTTTCAGACAGTGATCAATCATGCAATTAGCTTTCCAAGCAACAATTCACATCATGAATATTACACTGTTAGATAATATCTTCAGAAGTTTTTCAGAAAAACTTCTTCCTACTTAACAAAAATATTCTATTTAGTATAGAAAATATACTTTGAACATACTATTTTTAAATGAATTTCCACACATTGATATACCTAACACATATTGTGTGAAATAAGTTATATAAAAAATGCTAATCTTAAAATATATAAAAATACCAAGAAATAGTCAATGTTTCTTCTATGTAAAGAATTACTAAATTCAAAGGCAATTTCATAGATATTTTACAAGGTTTTCAATAGTGATTATAATTTTATAACTAGACTTTTTCTTAAATGCCAGTTAGATTTTTTATACATAAAATTAATTTTAGATTTAATAAACAAAATATTTGTGACTTTGATTTTTTTTTTTGTAAAAATTATTAGTAATAAAGAATATTAAAACAGCTACTATTTGTATACATTGTAACTAAACTTAAATAAACTAATAACATTATTGCTATATCTATAAGGAAATAAATTTATGACCACTACCATAAATGTCAACAAGTCGTTAAAAAAGACACAACAAAAGGATTAAATATATAAATGTGTAACTCGTAATTTTACTACAATGATTTGCAGCATGAGTTACATCATACACAAATTGATTCTCATATATCAAATAAATAATATTTCCTCAATAGAAGCTCACATTCAAATTTAATATTAATACAGTAACTTAATTTGATTATATTGAAATAACATCTCATATGTGAGTTATATCACTTATGTCTTTAGTTTGAGCTTCAGAATTTGAAAATATTGTACATTTATATCAAAGCATTTCTCGAGGTATAAATGACAACAGAAAATTCTACAAGCCCTAGGTAAAACAAAAAGCACATTAGAGGGAATTTTCTTTTAAAATTCAATTGCTTAAGTAAAAACCTTTATAAAAAACATCTCATTACAATCAAACTACATAGAAAAGTTGCATAGCTTTTGAATTATTAAATGCAGAGTTTTTTCACCTTACACAATGAAATCTAATTAGAACAGCAGCTCCATGAATTTGTTCACACATCAGGTTGAATGTCACAGCATCATGGTGGGTTTTCTACACCATGCATTTTGTAATGCTTCCTGAAATACTTCTTGTCCCTGAACTTTTTGTGGCATACATCACATTCATAAGGTTTCTCGTCAACATGACTCTGGCGATGGGATTTGAGGCCATTGCTGCTTGAGAACCCTTTATAGCATATGTTACACATGAAAGGTTTTTCTCCTGTGTGGCTAAGGTAATGCAGCCGTAGATGCTGTTTCAACACGAAACCTTTGTTGCACACATTGCAGGAGTGAGGTTTTTCACTGGAGTGAACTCTGTAGTGCTTATTGAGGCAGCTGACATCGGCAAATTGCTTGTTACAGACGTCACAGACGGGTTTATCTCCAGTGTGAGACAAATAGTGTTCTTTCAGCGACTCGGGATCGGGAAATAATTCGTTGCATATATTGCACATGTGTGGGGATTCTCCAGCATGAATGAGGTAATGTCGTTTGAGGTTTGTTCTCTGAGTGAAGCTTCTGTTGCATATGTTACAAACATAAGGCTTTTCCCCACTGTGGGTGATTAAGTGGTTTTTTAGTGTTTTGAGATGAGTAAAACTCTTATTGCATACATCGCAAACGTGTCGTCGCTCTCCAGTATGAGTCACATAATGCTCTCTGAAACTATTTCGAGATTTGAAACCTTTGCCACAAATATCGCATACGATGAGCTTATCAGGGAAGTGTACTGCCTGATGATCATTCAGATCAGATTCGTTTAAGAAGCTTTGATTGCATATTTCACAACACGGAGGTTTTCCACCATTATGAATTTGACAATGCTCTTCTAGTTCATCGTAATGGTCAAATTCTTGAAAACAAACAATACAGATGCATGGTTCATAATCATCATACTCTTGTAAAACGCTATCATTACTTTCATCCATAGTTACAGACATTTTGCAACCTATTGTGGTATGTCCTAGATTAAAGGGTATTCGCCTCGCTCATTCAGCTATCGATAAGACAAAAACACATGAAACGTGCAATGCAAAGCTTTCTTCCGGTGATTCTCATTGGTCGATAATATTACCACGTTTCGCAGTTATAATTCCTCAATTACTCGCTTGGTTACCAAAGTGAAACAGCAAGCAACTTTGGATTTTATTATACTATTTCAAAAAGTGTATATTCAGTTTTGAATTCTGAATCAAAAATATTTTACATTTAGTCATCAAATCAATCGCTTCGAACTATTTTAATATTTAATGCTTCTAAGTTACTATGTTACATTACTTATCCACTTCTACATTGTCATTGATATACATATACATAAGTAAAACATCATTTTTTTTTACATCAATGGAAATATTGGAATTATAACAAAATTTTCCTAAAAAAATATTTAATATTAAAATAATGAATCTCGGAAAAAAATTAGTTTTTATTTTTTTTATTTTCCTTATATTTCTCTTGCCTGGTTCTTAAAAGAGATTTCACATGGCAACAGTTAGTGCGTAAAACTTATTAGTAAGTGTGTATACACATATGTAATTGCGCGTATTTTTAATATAATTGATTGTCATTAAAAATACTTTTTCTAATGTATAAAAACGACAGAAGTACTCTTCTCATAACATTGAGTATGCATTTCTTATATTTATTAGAGTCTTTTAGAATTCAATATGTTTTCTAGTGTCCATGCTGTTTAGTATTCGGCATGGGTAAAAATTTACTCCATAATGTTAACAGTATTTTCCTATCTATGTTTTTTTGCGAGCTTAAATGCAAAAATTAAGCAGAATATTAATTCAAAAAGTGAAATTTCTGATCATATATATACTTTAAGTACTATTTTGTATTTTCTGTTATGCAATCTTCCCTTTTTAACTGGAGGTCACCTTTATGTAATTTTCGAATGTAAACTTTAGCTATATATTTTAATAAAATTATTATATAACCGGGTTTCTTGAAATATTGTATTGAGACATTTTATAAATCCCAATAATATACATAAAATGATAAACACGTGCTGTACATGCTTGTTTCAGATAGATCTAATAAGCAACAATCATTAAAATAAATACTTAACATGTTTACCGGCTTTTTATATCGGTTATTTTCTAATGTCGGGATACATATGATTTCGCTTTAAATAAAAGTGTGTGCTTCCGATATTATAATACTTTAACTTTGTCCTTAACATTTAATATATTGTAGTATTTTAACATATTTTGAAATTGTTAATCATTTATACAGCATAAACTTCAATGAGTGAAATATTTACCACTTTATTTTAACGAACTTTGTCTTATTTTCATTAAATTTCTATAACTGTATTAGGAAAAATATTTTTTATTGATAAATAGTATAATGCAAAATTTCTAAGTAATAAAAAAATTCACCCCTTCTCTTTTTATGAATGTATTTAAATTTATAAATTTTTTATCTATTAAAAATGCTATATACAATGTATTAATTTGCTTTTCTATTTTCATAAATAAATATAAGAAAATTTGTAATAATTTTAGAAAAAAAAATAATAAGGATACCTTAACCATTACAAAATTTCTATTTGTTAAGTTCTTTTATAAACTTATTTTTTTGTTTTTGAAAACCTTTACTGTTAAGCATTAAATTTTTTTTAAGTATTATAATAACCTGTAAATGATAATATCAATGCATAATATTTTGAAATACTATATTTCAATTTGTTATTCTATTTTTTATAATTCTTCCATGTTAATTAAAATTTTATTTAAGTATGTATTCTATAGTAAATATTCTAATTGCTGTACTGAGTATTAGCCTTCCATGTTGTACTGTTTCTTGCCAATATTCTTAGTTCCTTTTTTCTATATTTAGGGTATAAAAATTATGGCAACTAGATTTAAAAACTTAGGAAGAGTATGCTATTTAAATTTTTCATACTTATTGAAAAATGCTTATTTCTTTAGGAAATAAACTTTTTTAAAATGTTAAATATCTATTTTTTTGATTCCATTCATTTATAACAAAGTTCATATATTGGTAGATATAAATAACCAAGAAATGGGAAAATCTATCGAATGATTAAAGAAGTAGAAAAGTCTAGAATATAGATATGAAATTGTATAGCTCTAAAAGAGTTTACAATTATACAAAAGAAAAACTGAATTGCTTTTATTAAATAGTAATGTGAAAAAGTCACACCTATGAAGTTTTATCTATTTCTTGTATTTATTTTGTTTTGAATAAGTATATTTATTTGAAAAGAGATTAAATAAATTGAATTCATTTGGAAAGAGATTGAAAACCCAATAAATTAATAGATTGGAATCTATTGAAGATGTTTAAAAATTTTTAATTTATCATTATTTTATATAATTCTGTATTGTAAAGAATACTAGTTTTTTAAATAAAAAAAAATTCTATTATAGCTGCAAATTTATAGAAGGCTTTTGAAGTAATCGAATAATATAATTCTAACAAATAAAAAATATTCTCATTTATTTTTAGGATTATTTATTCTGTTATTTACAGTTATAATTGAAAAATGTTGCATATATATAATTATATGCATATTTGGTCAAACAATTTTTGAAATAGACATTCATGTTAAATAATTTATTCCATCTCCTTGAAATTTTTTATTTAACTCCTAGAATTTGATTCTTAAAGATCTGTCGGAACCCTGGTGTAATAAATGTGGTAAACTAAATAAAATCTAGACCACTTAAAGTCAAATTTTTCAAAAACTTATGTTAGGATGTTAAAGACCAAGCACTTTAACTTGCCTTGGCTTTCACATGACAATGTACTATTTTGAACTTCAATAATAAGTTTATTATTCTTAGAAAGAAAACGATCGTGTGAATGCCAACAGTTTCACAGGTCCAGACATAAGTTAGTTTATTGCTTATAATTTTTATTTTATAACTATTTGCAAAATCATTACTTTAAAGAAGTTACTGAAATAATTGTTTAATTATTTTAAACAATTGTTTCAGAAAATTCTTTGTAATAAATTAATATAATCTATATCATAGTTTTGGAAACAGGTTAAATTTTTTTCACAAATACATGCATTCAATCTTAAAATTCTTATAACATTTCTTAATTTAGTATGTAAAACAACAAATAGAAAAAAATCAATTGCTTGTTGATAAGTATAGTATTTATGGTAAACACATTTACATTTTCATAAAAATAACGGCAGACCTTGCGCAGCGTATCAACCTCAAAAGATAAAAGATTCATTGTGGTGAAAACTTCTGCACTGAAGTGGCGTGAAAATGAACCTTTCATTGCTGTCAATGGGGTAGGAAATGTCATATTCTCACTCTGTCGTAGGAGCAGTTTTTTTAAACAGTGACACCGGGCTGAAAAGGTTATTAATGAATTAAAAGTAAAAACTTAAAAGATGAAAAGTTGGCATTTTTAATGGCAATGTTGTGTATGTATAATTAACAAAGAAATTTGAAAATCTATTGAATGATTAAATAGACTAGTATATGGATGTGAAAATGTATAGTGTTAAGAGTTTGAAAGTAAACCAAACAAAAATTTTGAATCGCTTATATTAAATAATAACTCAGAAAAAAATTATCTAATAGTTCTATTTATTTTAAATAAGTATACATATATTTTGAAAGTGATTGTTATTCACATTTTAAAATAATTAATAGATTGGAATCTGTTGCAAATATTTAGAAATTCTTAAAATGATTCTATATTTTATACAATGTTTAATCCTGTAATATTGTAATGTAAAGAATATTGATTATTTATAAATAAAAAAAAACATTTCTGTTTTAGCTATAAATTCAGTGAAAGCTTTTGAAATAATCATTGGATATAATTTTAATTTAAATAGAAATAAATTATTTTTTAATTTTTATTTCTGAACATGATTGAAAAATATTATCTATTCATAATTATATGCATATTTGGTTAAGAACAATTTTTAAAAGAAAATAAAGAAAAATATTGAACATCAATGTCAATACCTACCTAGAAATTTTTGATTTGATTTTTGGGGATCTGCACGAACACTGCTATGCAATTTGCCATGTTTTGTGTGCCCTGCACCAGATAACAGAGAGTGCCTGTTTATCTTAGACAAGAAAACAGGTCTCCTGTACCTAATAGTGATGGACGATTATACTTTTTAGAGGCAAGTTAGATTTACACAAAAGATTGATTCAGAGCATGTGCAGATCTCGCACCATATATCATCAGTTCAACACTGTAGAAAATCACAGTTACCATAGGGGTGAAATAATAGTTTGGACATTTGCTGGTCTCTGACATCTATGCGTTTTGAGAGGGAATGGTAAATGGTAATGAGATCTCAGAATGAGATCATTGATCCATATGCTTGTGCAATTTTTAATAATTTCATTTTGATGGAGATTTATGCACAACCTTATTGAGGTATAGTTGTTGAGGAATATGTTGATGGTTTTGGTTTTCAATGAAATGGCTGGTATGATCTCCAGACTTGAACCTTATAGAATATTTGTAGAATTATTTTGGTGGACAAGTTGGTGCTTTAAATCCTCTAATCAATGCAACTGATGCGTTAATGCAAAAGAGGATGACATATCCCTTATTGAAACTTCTTTTTGTTGTGTTTCTATGATATTTAATCACTTAAAACTGGTTATTATCTTCTTAAAATTGGACTTTTCCAACAAGACTGCTTTAAAAAAAAAATTATTTACGTGTTTTTCTTATTTCTATGTTGCAGTGAATACATACCTGTTTTATTCACATGTCATCTAAATTAAGTATTTTTACACTCATTTATGTACAAATTGTAAGTTAAAATTCAGTTATTTATTAAATTTTGGAGGCCAGTGTACTTGCCAGATAAAAATCAGTAGTTTGGGTGGATTGTCATCTCTAAGTGAAGCTGAATTCTCAGTAACTACTGTTATAAAGAGCAAATATCATTCAGAAATTAATACTGAAAGAGAAATAAGAGTAGCTGTATCAAGCTTTATTCCACAATTTGATCATTGTGCAGTAAACAGCAAGTTTAACTGTCAAACTAAAACTTACAATAAAAATGTTTATAAAGTTATTTTACTATTAAATTTTAATAAGATGTTTTCCAATTAATTATAATCAAAGTACTTGTGCAGGACTTTTATATATGAATTGTGTATTAATTATATATTTATGTCTTGGCTATTTCTTTAATTTCCTCTTCACACACGTACAAATATGAAAAATATATATTACTCTAATGGGTGCTATGACTTGAATATGTTTAGGAACCTTGACATAATGGATTGTTCCAATGCTTTTGTTTTTTCTTTCCAAAAGTCTGAAACAAGGCAGAAAGTTCTTAACCATAAAGTGACTGTTTCTTTTGTTATGGTTGAAATCAACTTTATTTTGTACATAAAGGAGGAATTCTCATAGCAATGTTTTTTCAATGTACTTGGAAACCTGGGTTTCCCACCATTTCTAAGATGCAAAGTTAATGGATGATCTTAATCCAGTCTTCCTCAAACTTCTTGATTTGATGTTTTTCCACACCAAATATGTATAGCTGTAAACCATTCAACATCCTTTAAATTAATTTTAAATGCATTGTCCAACTTTTAATTTTAAACATGATTAAAATTCCATGTCCAAGAAATATAATTTTTAGTTATGTACTCTTATCAAAGGTGAAAGTATGTACTTGATTGTTTTTCAAATTTCATAATTTTGACAATAATATCTGTTACATTCTTAAATGTACTCTATAATTCTGTTGATCAAAAAAACTTTGTTTTATGCAAAATGTAAACAAAAAAAAAAAAAAAATGCATCCTTTAGAATCTTATAGAATTATGTTAGAAATAGCATATATATATATATATACACACTCACACACACACTTACACACTCACACCATAACCATATATTTTTTTTACTAATTACTGGTCTGTTATAATCTTAATATATTGCCTAACATTTCAGGATTATTAAGTACCAGAATTAATCTAAGTAACTTATATAATAAGAAAAAATTATGTCAAATATATGCTTTTTTGTAGTTTACATATATATTTTCTTTTTAGCATCCTATAATACTTTGTTTAAATTTCAAATGCTTAGTGTGTGTGAATTAAAATATTGAATTTTAGTGTGTGTATGGCTAGTTTATTTAAATTTTTAAATAATTTATTGTAAAATGTATTTATTTTCTATCCTTAGCAATTTGATAATTCATTGACTCAACATGACAAAGAGTTTAGCTTATTGTATGGTTCCAACTGTAATTGCTGTGCTTTTCATATATTGGTTTCGAAAGAAAAAGAAAATAAAACAAAGTGAAAGTTCAATTTCATGTGCAAATTTTACTGTGGAAAACGAGCAGGAAATTAAGCAAGATTCATCTGCTGATACTATCTCAGATGCAGCTAATACACTTTCTGATGCTAGCAGCTTTGCTTCTCCTGTGAGTTCAGAAAAATCAGTTCGAACTGATAGTCCAGTTTATTCACCATTATTGAATGAAATAGCTGCTGAAGATACTGATATGAATATTTCACAAACAATGTCCAGTTGTATTGACAAATCTTTTAGTGAAGAATTTTCTCAAAATCAAAAGAATGAGTCTCATGATTCCCATGCACATAACAATGCTTCTAAGACAAATGGGTCAGAACCCGAGTTATTAAATACTTCCAGTTCTGAATGGAACTCGTTAAATTTTGAAAATAATATTATTAAAGCCGAAATTTCTACATTTGATAGCTTACAACAAATTTCTCCCAAAACTATTCTTTTTAAAACTGAGAATTGTCAGGCTTTTAATGAAACTGACTCTTTGAATTCCAAAAATGATAAATATGTTATGGAAAATTGTAATCATGTGGATAAAAATCCGAAGAACATATTAACTGAAGACAATTGTTTAGACTCCAAAACGCTCATAACAAATTTATTTTCTTCTAATTATACAAATAATGAAAATTCACAGACTATAGAAGTAGACACCTATGATAGTCATTCAAGTGTTTTTGATGAAAATAGCTTAAGTTATGTCAGTGATGATTCTGAAGGTAAGCAGCTAACTGAGTACAAAAATAAAGATAGTCTTTCAAGTGTTTTAGATGAAAATAGTCTCTTGAGCAGCATTTGTGATGAACTGAAGAGTACTGATAGTAATAGTCCACCTGCTGTTATTTCACTACAAATGTCTAATCAGTATGATAGTGATAATTCAGAAAAAGATATAGATGTTGTGAAGGACAAAGCCTTACAATCTGTTACAAACTCTGAAGCCTTGAGTTGCAAAAAAGACTCAATAATTGCAACTGTTGAAACTGTTCTAAATTCAAGTCTCAGTTTAAACTCTACAAATTTAAGTTTTTTGACTGATAAAGAATGTAATGAAACCAGTCAGTTATCCAAATATCCTTCACAAAAAGAAGCATCAACTATACCTCCTGTGGAAGTTGATCAGGTACTATACACTGCAAATGATGTAATTTCTTCAGTACAAATGGCTGATTGCTTGCAAGCACTAGAATCAAATATATCGGCAGATATTGTACAAAATGTAATTGACCTCAAAGACTCAATTTGTGATAATTCAGAAGATGTAAAATCATTAGACATCAAGAAACAAATTGTTTTGGATTCTGATGTAGATATTTTTCTTGACTCCAAATCTAAATGTGATACAAATGAAAGTGTTATATCAGTGAAAAATCCTGAATTTTGTGTAAAAACAGAAGATCTTATAGCTGAAATCGAGAATAATGTAAATTCTGTTCAATGTGTGTCCAATTCTCTGACTACAGAATCAAATGATAAACACGTTGATAATATGTCTACTGTAACTGATGATATGCATTCTATATCTTCAGATTGCAGTGCATTATTACTTAGTAATAGTTCAACTTTTGATACTCCTAATGTGAAAAGTTCTTCCAGGCCAATAGAGGAATCGTCAGAACCAAATACTTCAGTGTCAGAAAGCATTGACTTAAATATACAGTGTGGCCCAAAAAATAGTTCTAGTTCATCAGATGAATCTGAGCATAAGGAAAAGCTACAAAATTTGGAACTGGACCAGACTAGTAATGAGGTAGATATAAAGCTGTCTGAGACAGAAGTTTCTAAAAATGTTGCCAATAAAGCCTTTACAAGTGAAATCTCACTGGAATCCACTAATGTTGAAGAAGAGGAAGCTACTGAACAGGTAAATAAGAAAGCTTTTATATTTTATATAAAATATTTTTTCTTAAACATGTATTTTTAAGAGTATTCTGTAAGTAAGATTAATTTAAAGCTATTCATCATAGATATAAATCAAGATTGTTAGAAATAAAAAAACTTTCAGCCACAGAAAGGAATTCTTATCTAAAATTATGTAGTTCTAACTTACTTGCAAATATAGTATTTACAGTTTTTTTCTGCATATATTCTGTGGATTTTGTGTATAAAAAAGGCTTCAAATTTTGTTCTGCATATTACACATAGCCATGGATAATCTGATAAAAAAATTCTTCGAAAAAACTTACAATAAAGTTTTAAAAGAAATGACATTTTGTGTCTCATAAAATAAATAATAGATAGGGGGAGGGGGTCATGATTTGGCTGACTTTTTTCAGCTGTATATGCATGAGTTACTTTTATCCATGAGTTACTATTTTTCTCAAATGGTATCATAATGCTTTCAGTGTCAAAATCTGTTTGTAATCAGAACTTGCACTGTTAAATTTTATATACCTAATTATTCTTTTGCATAGAAGTTTGTAGTGGTTCAAAATCCACTTTAAATTATAAGCCTCAATTGAAGTAGCTCTTGCAGAAAATAATTGTAAAACATCAAATTAAATCAATAATGTAGTGGAGTATAACAATGCTTTTATTTAGAACATATTTTCCAAAGAAATCAAATGTTTCATTGGGTGTAAAAATGAGGGATTTTATTCCGTATTCTATGAATTACATATCATTCTAACCTTAAATATTTCATTACTTTTTTGTTTCATCGTAAAATTCATTTTCCAGAACTACTTAATTCAGGATTCATACAGTTTCTAAACTCCCTAGAAGTTGGTATTTTTTCTAATACTTTAAAAACCTCTGAAATTTTATCATTGAAAATGATGAATAATTTCATCTAGATGTTTTATTGATTGAAATAAATACTAATTTTATAGGGTTTTTAATTTTTTAAATTTACAATAAAAGGTAAGTTCTGTTTGTTGTGCCAGCTAATTGTAAGAAGTCCTATATTAACATAATACAAACAAGTCTAATTGGGGGAGGGAGAAAAAGGTTAATCAGTTCAGCTGCATTTATGTAAAATTACTAAAATAATTTTATAAATTCTTATCTTCTGTTATATTGGTTTTATTTTTTATTATAAAATATACAGATAATTGCATTTTTTAATCTGTATGAGTACTTGTACATTTTTGTTTGTGTAATTTTTTTATAACTATTAAATCATTACATTAGGTTACAAAAGCAAAAATTGATAGCAATGGACTTCTGGATGCCAAGACACCTCCTCAGCCAACCGGTGAATTTGTGTATGAATTTGATCTCCCTCAAGAGTATTGTGGCCGGCTGATTGGAAAGCATGGTCGAAATGTAAAGAGCATCAAGGAACGTTCAAATGCCAATGTTTTTATTAAACGCCATAATTATGACCCTCAACTAAAGACAGTTGTTGTTGAAGGTAAAGCTAAACCAATATTGTCTACTGTATTTATTTACATCAATGTTTATTTTACATGCTTTTTTCTTACTCTGTGTTGGCTAAATTTTTTAATTTTTTTTTATGAAGATTAGAGATTTGCTCTTTTGGTACATCACAAATTGGTTTTCTCAATTTGTTTACAGCTGTTTTAACTTAATTGATGAAATCAAGTTCATCTTTAAACATTTGTTTAAAATCTTTCTCATTACTCTTTTCCAATTCTTTAAAGTATTTGAAATAATTTGTAAAAACCCTGTAGTATTGATTTTGAACTTTACAAAAACTTTATTTCATTGTTTTTAATGTTAATAAATATTTGTTTGTCTCAAAATATATAGTCTCAAGCTTATTTGGTCTACTTTTTTCTGGATATCTTTTCTAATAATGGATTTATTAGGTAATGAAAAATAATTGATTGGAATGTAATTACATGTCCAATTATATATATATATATTAGGTTCACATTGTTACAATATAACTTGAAATAAATTGCAATAAAATTTACAATAACAAAAAATGTATTCAAATTTAGTTGGTGTCTTGTGTTTTATATAAATAATGGGTCTTTAAAATCATTTTTGTGTGTTGATTCCTCATAGAACTTTATATTGTAACTGTATAGCATTCATTTGTCCTTTCTAATGTCTGATTGATAGTTTTAAGAGAAGTATACAAGTCTCTTAAAACTATCCTGACATTTGGTTCAAGATAGTTTTAAGAGACTTGTATACTTAAATTTTATTCCTCTGAATTAAAAACATACATTGTATTGTAAAAAGTTCTTCCTTACTTAACACTTATGTCTGTAATGGGAGATTTTCTATAAGATGCTCTAGATGTCTATTAATTTCAGCCATTGGTATCCATTTTTACATAATGTGTATGAATAGATTCGTTAATGAAATCACGTTAACATTAATGTAATCACATTATTCCTTGCACATCTTTTATATCAGATGCCATCAAGTAAGAAATAGGTATTTTAGAATCTTTCTTTTTTTTTTATATATACCATCTTCTAGTTAATAATGGCGTGGCTCGTCCTCTTCTGGACCTTGAACCACGAAACCCACTCAACATCCTAGTTAATACAAGGTCTGGCATAAAGACCTCTCACATTTGACATTTGGAGAGAGTGCTGTGATTTCTGGAGGATAGTATCAAAAAATAGTAGCATGCATGCCATTTTCCATTGTAGAAAAGTATGTTCATGATGGTGTTTCTATGATTAATAATCAGCAAGCATATGGCACTCAGTTTAAACTTAACCAACCTGATGTTGTTCCAAATAGAATAACTGTTCAAATTTGGGTCTCTAACTTCTGAGCAGCTGTTTCTCTACTAAAAAGAAAATTGCTTGGTCTTGCTTTTAACCTGTACCCATCTTTATTCATTTCATTAATTTTTACTTTCTTTACTCAAGAATTTACATTGACTTGTAAATTGAGATTTGTTTTTTTCTACTTTTTATTTTTAGCTTGGGAAATCTGTTTTATTACAAGTTCAATAAAGAAAACGAATTTCAATTCAATTTAGAGAGAGAATAGTTTGTTCCTAAATATATTTTTTGATTTCTTGTTTACATTTCTAAATTGAAAATAATTTAAAGCTTTTTCTAAATCTAGATATATGTCATAAAAATGTTTAAAAATTTCTTAATCAATAAGTGGTTTTATTTGCTTAATTAACTAGTTTTTAAATATTTTTTTCTTAAAAGTTATTTCTATGCTTATAAAGATAAGGGGAAATATGAACAAAAAATATGTATATACACTAGTTAATATATTCTGGAACTGGCAACTACACTACTGGCCATTAAAATTGCTACACCAGGAAGAAATGCAGATAACAAAACGATATTTATTGGACAAATATATTATACTAGAAATATAACAAGTGATTAAATTTTCAAAAAATTTGGCTGGATATATCCTGAGAAATCAGTACTCAGAACAACCACCTCTGGCAGTAATAACAACAGTTATACGCATGCGCATTGAGTCAAACAGAGATTGCATTGCATGTACAGGTACAGATGCCCATGCAGCTTCAACATGATGCCACAGTTCATCAACCGTAGTGACTGGCGTTTGATGACGAGCCAGTCGCTCAGGCAACCATTGACCAGACGTTTTCTATTGGTGAAAGATCTGGAGAACGTGCTGGCCAGGGCAACAGCAGAGCATGTTCTGTATCAAGGAAGGTACATACAATATCGACAACATGCGGTTGGGCATTATCCTGATGAAACGTAGGGTTTCGCAGGGCTCGAATAAAGGGTAGAGCCACGGGTCGTAACACACCAGAAATGTAATGAGCACTGTTCAAAGCACAGTCAAAGGGAACAAGAGGTGACCGAGATGTGTATCCAATGGCACCCCATACCAACACGCCAGGGTATGGCCAGTATGACGATGACGAATGCACGCTGCCAGTGTGCGTTCATCACGATGCCGCCAAACACGGATGCGACCATCATGATGCTGTACACAGAACCTGGATTCATCTGAAAAGATGACGTCTCGCCATTCGTGCGCCCAGGTTTGTCGTTGGTCACACCATTGAAGGCGCTCTTGTCTATGATGCAGCGTCAAGGGAAGCCGCAGCCATGGTCTCCGAGCTGAGAGTCCATGCTGCTGCAAACGTCGTCGAACTGTTCGTGCAGACACTTGTCTTCCAAACGACCCCGTTTCTTGACTCAAGGCTCGTGACGTGGTTGCTTGATCCATTACGGCCATGCGGATAGTATGCCTGTCTTCTTGGCTACTAGTGATAGGTGGCCATTGAGATCACGCATGACGTTCCGTATTACTGTCCTGAACCCATCGATTCCATATTCTACTAACAGTCATTGTATCTCGACCGACGCGAGCAGCAATACTTCAATAAGATAAACTGCAATCCCAGTACGCTACAATTCGACCTTTATCAAAGACAGAAACGTGCTGGTACGCATTTCTCTTTCTTATACGAGGTATCACAACAACTTTTCACCAGGCAACAACTTTCAAATGCAATTTGTGTATGAGGAACCAGCTGAACAATTTCCTCCATTTAAACACAATGTAGGTGTCGCTACTGGCGCCTGCTTTGTCTGAATGCTCTGAAAAACTAATCATTTGCATATCACAGCACCTTCTGCCATTCGTATAAATTTCACGTCTGTAGCAGTAGTGTATACTAGCCAGTAGTGTATATACAGGAATGATTGAAAAATAAGTTAAAATATAGGTTTAATATTTAAACTCACTTAATCCATGATAATAATTAAAGTTGGAGGTATCTAAAATATATCATAATCATTACATGCAAGTTTCATGTAGAAGCTGTTAGCATTTGCTATCATTATAGTTATTTCCATATGATATTAAAATGTTTTTATAAAAAGGGATTAAAATTTAGGTTTGGCAAACTCTGCAGTCTTTCTTTAAATAAATATAATATTGGGTTGGCAACTAAATGATTGTTGATTTCAAATAAGGAAAACTCAAAATTTTTGTATAAAAATATAATTTTATTCAATTGGATACTGTCCGTTCTTGTCGATGACCTTTCACTATCGTTCTGGCTGTGTAAAAATTCCACGTTCATAAAAATCTCTGATCTTTGCTTTCAAAAAACTGAATTAAACGTGGTCTGATGTTATCAGTGTTAAAAATTTTACCACACACATTTAAGGAGTTCTGCATGGAACGCAGGACTATATAGTGGATGTGAAAACATCTCAACCCAGTTCTAAATATTTTTTGGCAAGTGACCAAAGATGTGTGGGGCTACGATTTTGCAATACAAGTTAATTTTCTTGAATTGATCGTTTGGTTTTGTGGCATAAGTTCAAGGTACAAAATTCCTTTATGATCAAACCAGGTCTGACAGCATAATCTTTTTTTGGTGAATTTCTGCTTTTGATATCGTTTGGGTTGATTTATCTGGCATCACCCACAATCTCTATGCATATATGTGAAACATTGAGCTTCTCTGCAATATCATAATTTTTGCTATGACGATCTGAATTTATAATGGCCTTGATATGGGTTTCATTGACTTAGAGTGGACGGTCTGATCATTGAGCATTTTTCGGTGAAAAATCACCAAAAGGTATTCTGGCAAAACAATTTTGACACTGGCTATCTTTCAAGATTTTATTTCCATATGCAGCACCTACATTTTGTGCTTGTGATGCATTCTTGCCTTTTTGGAAGTAGTAAAATATGTCTGAATGTAAGTTGATAAAATATGTCTGAAGTGCACATCCTGTTCTTCCATTTTTAAATAAAAACAAAACTAAAGCACTATTTTTTTTAAAATTTATTTATTTATTTATTTTTTTACTGTCAGTTCTTGGTGAAAATTGTGTATAATTTCAGTGAATGTGGAGGAATTTTTCAGTTAAAAAAATGGCTAAAATAAATTATTTAATATACTTGGAGGAAAGTGTCTTTTCAATGACCAATGGACTCTGGAAAGATTGGCTTTTGTGTCGTTTAGAAAAAACACATGTCTGTCTGTTTTGGAAGAGAGAAATATTAGCAAATCAGCAATCAAATCCCATGGGAAATGTTAAAAACAACTGTTTTTACTAGAGCAGGCTATCTGCCAAAATATGTACTTATTTAAAAGATTTTTTCACTACTACACCTTCAAATAAATGTGAATTCAATGTTTGTTCTTTAATTTCAGATTTATTTTTTCTTCTAAAAAAATTTATGGATTTGGGTGAAGAATTATACCATTTTAAAAGAGTTAGAAAGTGAACAGGAAAAAAATTTGTAGTATTTTTTTTTTTTTTTTTAAGTAATTTGGAAAAATGGCATTAGTGCAACCTTGTGTTTATTTGTTTTCAACTAGTATATTTGAAAGCGGTTGCTTTACACATCATGAAAACTCAATAAATTATTAGATAGGAATCAATTGAAGATGCTTAAAAACTAAATTTAAGTTTTAATTTTTTTTTATATTGCTGAATTATCCAATATATAATTCAGTTATATAGAAAATTATTTAAATAAATTTTTTTTCTGTTGTAGCTGTAAATTCATTGAAGACTTGGGATAATCATTAACTATAAATCTAACTTTTAAAAAAATGCACATGCACTTGAGCAATTTATGTACTCAATAGCTAACATAAGCACACTTGTATACATATTATGCGAGAAATAATAAGATACATATTTACTAATTTCTTTATTTACTTTTTGAAAATATCCCAAGTTCCTGTATTTTTGTAATGGAAATATTTCTTTATTGGGGACTCTCAAATTTTACGAATTAGATATTGCAGTTGATCAAGGGTTTACAATATTAAGAATTATTAATTATACAAAATCATTTTTAACTACCATAAATATTGTTTCAGTAAACAAATATTGCAAAAAGAATATTTTTTGTCATATTTTATACTATATTTTTTACAGCTATGTAATTTTTAAATTGATGTTGTTCTCTATAATGAATAAGGAATATAAGAAGAATTAATTTAATAATACAATGGCTTAAATCAATCTTATTATGTTTAAATTATTTTATCATTGGATAGTATTATGAATTTATTTCAAAAATGTCTTCTTTTAAATTCAAACTTTTAAGTTGCTTTATTTATTGTTCCTAAATTTTTTCAAAATTCTTTCTGGCTGCATGCCCTATTTATGTTATTCTAAGGTAATTGGCATTTTTTGTGTAACTTCTGTATATTCAACAGTCTAAAAATTCATTTAAAGATATCAATTTCAGTATCTTAATGTTAACCTTATTGCTTTCATGTGAAATGCCTTTGTATTAGTTGCGTATTTAATTTTTTAAGCTTTAGATTACTTACGGAAACAATTTGTTGATTAAAATTTTATTTATGTCATTAGTAAATTTTTAAGTGATATATTAAACTTATTTAGATTAGTAAACTAATGTATAATATTCAATTCATTGATATGCTTCTAAACAATCAACATTCTGCTCATTTCAACTGCTCATTCAGAATCCATTTTATACTCTAGACCTTTGTTCATAATTCCCTTTGGGTGCAGAAAATGACTGTCGACTGATAAAGCAAACTAATCACTGATGTGTTATTACAATTTGAGAAGATTGTGTTTATTTAGAGCTCTACCCCCCCTCCTCCCAAATTATCTCTATCAGTTTAGTCTTTCTAAACTTTTCAAAATAGCTTGAATCTGTCTAGAAAAACTGAATTGATTCAAGCTGCTTGAAGATAAAAATAAAATGTATTTAAGATTAAACCACATATTGCAAAACATTGGTAAAAATCTCTTGATAATTTAAAAATATTACTACTATATAACTTGTATGTGTACATATTGAAACATCTCTTATCTCTCATCAAAATAAATTTTCCCTAATCATAAATATTTGTTTTTTACTAATTGAGTAAAAATTTACATTGAATTAACCCCTTGACTGACGAATTAAATGGAATTTGATGCGACAAAAAAAAACTATTTAATTTCGCTTAATTGAACTACACCATCAATTTACACCATCATCCCCACTTTCATATAATGCATCCGGCTTATACATGTTACGGGGATTATTTATAATCTTTACTAAACTCAAATATTGGCTAGTATAACATTCACCGTGCGAGACTTCTGCTAAACTGAACTCTTACTTTCAGTGTGCTTTTTTAAATGAGAATCGTCGAACGAGTGAAGCAACTATGTAATCTAATTGTAACTTGCACGGCGTCCGCCGAAAGAAGCGCTTGACGAGTCTGACTCGTCAAAGTCTGTGATGGCCCAGGAAATCAATGACGAGTCAGACTCGTCAAAGTCAGTCAAGGGGTTAAGAAATTTTTAGTTTAAAATGTAAAGAAACAATAATAGTGCTATTGTATAAATTTATTCTATATGGGGGTTAATGTAGCTGAATTTATTATCTTAAGTATACTGATAATTTTAATTTAGTTGATAACTTCAAAAGTGTATATCATTTTGTCATGTGTCATTAAATTTTTCATCAAAAATTTAGCTTGTTGGATTTATTTTTAAAATAAATAATATACTGATTGATTTTCAAAATCCTTTGAATTTTTGTTGAAATAATAATAAAAGTTAGAATATTTGCATTGTGTACATTATTGTGAAAATTAAATGGGACAAACGTTGTTTTAAGAAGAGTACCTTTCTCAGTAATTTTAAACCATGTATATTCTTTACTAATCTAAACTGCCTGGACCATGTGATCATGATTGTTGAAAAATATTTACTTTTAGTTGCACTTCAATTGTTGTAAAAAGTGGCGGATTGTGTAAATTGCCTGCTTCTGATTTAAAGTGATGTCATTCCCAGAAAAGATTAGAATTGTTACTCTTAACTAGTAAACCTCTGTGACTGAGGGATATTACTACAGCAGTTGGAGTTGCAAAATCCTGTGTTTTAAGGATTATTTATTAGCAAAAGAATTTTGTGACATTGGCAGGCCACTCCTCAAACAGATAAGCTTCCTATACAAAGTAATAAAATTCATCCTCACAAAACAAGTACAGATCTTCAAAGAGATTTATCAGCTGCTTATTGAATCTGGGAAATTTAATAGAAAACCAATAAAAAATAAACAATTATTTATGTCTGCAATGGAGAGAAAATGTTTGGATTTGGTCAGGAAATACAATCTTGGACTGGAAAAAGTTCGCATTCATCTACGATTTTTTCTCTTTTGCAAGGGAATTTTATCACGATTTCTCAGGCAAAGTGATAGAGAATCCATCAAGAAAGAACATCTTATACAAACAGTTGACCATTTTCAGAAAAAGATGTACTGTGGTTATTTCACTTTTTATGGATAGATAATTCAATTAAGAGAACTATGATTGATCATGTTATAAAAATTTAGTTTCGTGATGACAAATCAAAAATTTATGTTCTAATTATGTATAATCCATGCTTAAACATGTACAAGATCTCCTTCAAGTTAGAGGAAGAAATTTTGTATTTGTATTGCCGAGTGGTTAGTGCTCTTGACTCCTGAGCTGTGGGTCCCAGTTTCAAATCCCGGTTCTGGCATGGATGTTACTTTCTCTGTCCTTTCTTCTATGATAATGTATGAATGTGGCAAACTCTATTAATAGTTTTAAGGTGGTATGTTGCTGGTAATGCTATTTGCCTCAGTGACTTTGTTCACAGATGCCCCCAGGGAAACTACAATTGAGCATCAATTTCCAACCTTGTTGTGTCAAAGGATTAGTTACCCAAGTGGCGGTTGTTGTTAAAAAAAAGTTAATTTGTACCCATTAAACAACCTTTTTGAAAATTTTTGTGATTATTCTAGATAATTTGCAGAGTTGTTAATTGCCCTCGTGTGCAAAAAATGACCGTTGAGTGACAAACCAACCTACCAAATTTATCTAATATTATGTCTTGTATGAGTAGTTTTCCTTTGTGTGATGTGGATATACTCAACTAATTCATAAGTGAATATAAGAAATTATATATCATCTGAGATATGTATAATGGAAAATACTTTTTGCTAAGTATCAAAACAGAATTAAGGCATTAATTTATTAATATCTGTTGTCCATACTTATCATAATAAAGTTTCTCCAAAATCTTTTATCTAATATTAGCTCTTGCCTTCAGTTCAACAGTTCGTGGGTTTGAATCCCACCTTGGGCATAGATGTTTGTAGTGGTTCAGAATCCACTTTAAACTGTAGATCCTAGTCTAATTAGCCCTTGTGTGCAAAAAATGACTGTTGAGTGACAAACCAACTTACCAAATTTATCAAATATTATGTGACAAAATAGTGAAAAAAGTATTTTAAAACTAATATAGAAAACAAAAAAAATTTAAAACATCTCTCTATCAGTAGAATTATCACAAAGTTTTTAGAAATATATTTCTATTGCTTGTCAACTGTTGCTATATTTTAATATCAACAGAAAAAAAGGAGTTAGTAAAAACTATTTCCTGAGAGCATACTACTAAATATGTGCAGCCTTTTTATAGAGTTCTTTGCAGTGTAATGAATTTCTAAATTTAATAACTGCCGTAAAAAATAATTTCACATTTTGTTCTTAAGACTTTAAATTGGGTTAATATAGGCCAGTGATAATAATACCTATCTAAATTAAACTTTATTTCATTTAATCCATCTAAAACTGGTGGTAATTGCTACAGAATGTCTGACATCTGTTTTTTTAATACGATCATTAGCAATTGTTGTATTATGTTTACAATATTTAATAGGAGTTTGGTAACATATTAGAAATATTTCTTTTCCAATATTAAAATCAAATATTTTGCTTTTAATATGTCATATCCTCTGATATATATTTTAAAAGGAAATTTGACTAATAATATATGTATTATTTCATAATAAATATTTGAAAAATCTAAACATAGTAATAAAAATTAGAAAAAGAAAACTAATTTAATTTCTGAAAGAATTGTAAGAATTTATAGAATTAGTAATGGTAGTCCAATTAATCAATATTAAACTTTTTTTTTTAAATTATGTCCTTATGTTGGCTCCTTCGAGCATAGTAAGTCTTGCTGTCCAATAAAGTATCTCCAGGAGTTGAGAGCGTCTTGAAATATGAAGAAGAGCGGGCTTCCTGGAGGGCAGAACATTTCCAAAGATGCTCGCCATCCATGTCAACATGTTCCCTACATAAAATGCAGTCGGGTGAATCCACAAGCCCTATGTGATATAGATGTTTCTAGAGAAAATCATGCCCAGTAAGTAACCTGAAGCAGGAGACCCCTATAGATCTAGGTAGATCTCTGGGGATACATGAGGTCAGCAGGGTCCTCCAAGAGGCATCAACTGCATTCTCTTTGTAATAAATTTTTCGCTGGTGATGCATAACCCGTTTTAGAAGGAGTTTGACATTTCTCAGGCCAGTAGGAGTATCTGGATGTTTTAAAAAAGAAGCCTCTTTTGCAAGATTATCTACTTTCTTATTACCAGTCAAGCTGCAATGGCTAGGGATCCATTGTAATTTCCTTTCCCGCAGACAGTAAAGTGTTAATGATGGTCTTACAGTTAAATTCTATAGATGTAGGTAGGAGAGTATAATTTACCATTGTATGAATGGCAGCCTGACAGTCAACAAGAAGGACAAATTTCATTTCCGAGTAATCTAAAATTTTTTGGAGAGCCATGTAAATTGCATACATTTCTCCATCAAAATTGTCTGAGTTTTTTCCCAAAGGCTCTTTGAGTTTGAAAAATGTGGAGAAAACACCAGCTTCCGCTCTCCCAGTACTTCTCTCAGCTGATCTGTCAGTATAAATGTTAAACTATATGTATGTACTCACTTACACAAGTGAAATAATTTCTGCATAGAATTAAATATTGTGTAAATTTTTTATGCATTCCGTTTTTACTTTAATTTGAGATCTAATAAAAAAGCAATTATATTTTAATAAAGATAATCCATATAATTATTGACTTATAATATAAAATAATTGTCATATTAATAATTAAAATTTTCATATGTATAAACTTCATGTCAAATATTCATACCTTTTTGAATTTATTGCACTTAAAAAAAACATATTTTAATGTATATAATCTGATGATTATGTGTTAAAAAGGCTTCGAATTTCTTTGTGCACATTATATGCTGCCACTAATAATCTGATTTAGAAAAACATTTCCCATCAGAGAAGCTTAAAGTTTTGAAAGAAATGCTACTCATATTTTATAAAATAAATAACAGCCGGCATAATGACTTTGCTGAATTATTTTAATTATAATTAATACTGTCCAATTTCTTTCATGAATGAATTTGGTTCCTGTGAGCGATATTACAATTACAGTTGGCTAACATCATTTCCCCATCTGTCTTGACCTGAGAGGTTTCACTCTGGCAGCATTGGAATTTATATATCATTATATGGAAATTAGGATACACCACAAATTTTTTAAACTAAAAGCTATAAAGAAGGTAAATAAGAAAAAGACCATAAACCATGCTAATGTAAGGTGAAAACATGCGCTATTTGAAAGTAATACTTTTCTTTCATTTAAATGCAAATGAAACAAATATATTTCATTTTTAAAACACGTCTAACCTTGTTTTAAAATTTATTGAAAATTAAAGTTCTTCTAGAATCTTCGTGTTATGCTTAATCAAGTCCTGCTTTCATCTCAGTACCTTACATTGAGCTCGATCCAAACAAATCTTTTCCATAATAAATACTTTTTCTGTACTATTTATTATATTTTTAATCATACTGTGTATTTTTTAAAATTTTATTTGGCACCACATTATCAGTTGTATGTATGTTAGAGTATTCATCGAAAAATTGCCACGGATTGTATGCTACTGTGGATAATGCAACATTTTTATCTTTTATTCAGAAAAAAGGATAAGACACTTCTACTTTTTAAATTATATACAGGGAAATATGATAAATTGAAAGTTTCTCTTAAATTTTGATACCCGAGATAAATATGAATTAATGTTTTGTTTTTAAAGGCACTAATAACTTTTGTTTTCCCATGTTATAAAAAATCATTTAATATAATGGAGCTGCTATTATTTGAAAATGTATATTTTCTAAAAGTGTGATATGATAAATGCATCACAAATTTCCCTATCAAATTTTGATATCCTTAGTGAAAGAAAAATATGTTTATATGATGAAATATTGCTTAAGAGCATTAGTATATGCACAGTCTAATCATATTACTGTGATCACCAGTCTAAAGTTAGAATAGCTACCTTTCACAAAAGGAATTGCTGTGAGATATACAGAAGAGTCAATTAGGTTCCTGAAGATCTTCACTAAGATGTTGACATGTTGAGTCCAGAACTGTAGTCAAGTGCGCTAGATTATACGGGTGAGAATCCATGTTGTGAATAACCTGATTGAGATTGTCCGACAGATTTTTGAGTGGATATAATCTGGGTGAGTTAGCTTGCTGTTGGAGACTGGAAAACTTTTCCTAGTACTGTTTAAACCATGCATGTGCACTGCTAGCTGTGTGACTTCTCGTATTGTCCCACTGATAGATACCATTATCCTAATAAAACATGGAACAATGCATCTATAGTAGGGTAACAGTGCTCACAGGGACATATGGGACTTGTATTGATCTATCATGCATTCCTCAATGCTGATTGAACCCAGAAAATGCCACAAAAGCATTCCCCAGGCCATAATGCTACTGTCTCCATTCAGGACTTTTGGCATATACAACATAAAATCTTTGAAAGCAATGTTCATCTGCCCAATGGAGTATAAAACATGACTCGTTTGAAAGTGCTACCTGTCACCACTCAGTGAACCTCTAGTTGTGGTACTGACGTCCAAATTCCAGCATCATCGCCAATGAAGCAGCTAGCATAGGTGCAAGAATCAAGTGTGTGCTTCAGAGGTCCAGGTGCAGCAATGCTCACTGAACCATAGTTTGATTAACACTGTTGGTAACCGCTTGGATCATATGAGTGATCAATTGCCAAAATGGTATCATTTCTACTTGTTCAAACTCATTTTCATACACATTGTTGATTTTGAACATTTTGCCATGTGCACTATTCTTTTACCATGGCAGCATGCAAACAGTTTAAAAACTTAGCTGCTTCAGAAACACCTGCACCTTAAGTCCAAAAGCTAATGATCATGCCCTTTTGTTTGTTGAATAAATTGCTCTATTTCAGCATTATGCTTGTTATTGCAATATTTTCTAAAGCATACACACATTCTTTATATGGTATCGATTGCTCTGTGCTGCTCCCTGCCTTCTGTCATTGGTGTTTAATCACAACATCCAAATTACATGGTAGTTACATTAATGTGACTAGACTGTATTCTTTCTGAAAGTAGTGTATAACATTTTAATTAAAATTCATAAAAATCTTAAAAAGTACTATTCTATACAAAGGTTTCTAGATTGAATTAATTATTGTAAAAATATAGATTAATTTATTGTAAAAATATAATAAAAGTCTTAAAATATTGCTTGAAAATGGTTGTATAATTTAAACGATCATTTAATTAACTGAAATTAATCAAAATGTAAAACAATATCACAATTGCATTGGGCATAGAATATCCAAATATTAGTTAAATTTTTGTGTATAAAATGCAATTTATAATTAAAAATTAATTATAATCTTTTTTAAAGTCGTGGCGAGAATTAAAAAACTTTATGTATGTTCATTTTTTAACATTCTTTGAAGAAATTTTGAATTAAAAAAGTAAAAGTATAAATTATAAAAATACCAGATTATTTATTTAAGCTTAAGCATTGAAAAATCTTTGTTTTACATAATTATTTCTATTATTATTTACATTGCTAATTATTTAAAAATAAATGGTATTTGTCATTAAGATAAAAAAATGGAACATACACAAAGTTCTTTACTATTCAAAAGTCTTATAGAAATATGTATGCAGGAATTATCCAACATGAGAAAATCTCTCTGGAAACAGTGATTACAATATAGAATGTAAAACTAAATTAAATGTGCAAAAAAAAAAAAAAAAAAACTTTTATTTTTATTTATTTATTATTTTTTTTTTGCTACCTTGTTGCTTATAGTTTTAAGGTGTCTGTGAATGTGTACATCAGTGCTTATTTTTGTTTCAAGTGAAGCTAAAATTAGAAATCGTCTATCAAAATTTCAAAGAGAGAAGATAGTGAGAGCATATTTTTGTTGATGTATTTGTAACCACAGTAGCATGCTTTTGGTGGATTACAGACACTGTGAAAGATTATGAAAACATATAACAGTCATGGCAAAATAATTTTTGCTGGACAACTGGGAGGAAAATCAAATTCACTGGGAGATGTACATACATAGCGGTGCGTGCGAGCTCCAGACTGTACTTTTAGGTTAACTGGTTTGGAATGCTCTCCATCACTAAGTGCCTCATAATTTTGGGCCGTGGTCGAGTGACAAGGTCACTGAGCTGCTATTTCCTCTCCACCCCAGACCAGTGGAAGGTCTTTGTATGTCATATATTAACGTTGGCACATGTCCCTAAAACCCATGGAGCTCCATAAACCTTATGAGAGAGGGTACATTGTCACCTTCCCAGTAACTGCCAGCAGCAAATGATGCTTCACTTTGTTGATCTTTACGGGAAGTGGCATGAAGTTACTGAGCCACTGGAGCTCACTACAAGTGGTAGGCAGACATAATGAAAGATTGTAACCACCAAAAGTTGAATGCCAAGCAAAAGTAGATCTACCGAATCCAGTATTGATTCTATAATTTGGAGAATCGATATTGGAGAAATATTTTGAGTTAGCTCCTATTGCAAATCCCAATGCAACAGCTGTTCATTAGAAATGACAATTACAGTGGTATGAGGACCATAAAACTATTTTGAGGACTTCTGATAAATGTCTTATGAATAGTTTCCTTCTCTGTTCCCTACAGTTGGAAAGGTTTACATTGGGGCAAAACCTGCAACCTAGGCTGCTTCTTTCTGTTATAACTGTAAATTCATTGAAGGCTTTTGAAGTAATCTTTAAGTATGATTCTAATTTAAATAAAAAATATTTTCATTAATTTTTGCTATAACTTGTTTTTATGATTTATAAATATAATTGTAAAGCATATATATACATAATTATATGCATATTTGGTTAGGAATATTTTTTAAAATAAAATAAAAAATTATTTAATATGAATGATACCTTCTGAAAATTTTTGATGTGACTTCTGAAATTTGATTCTTGGAAATCTTCATGAATCTTTTAATAAGCTATTGATGAGGTTAATTTCATGTTAATGAATTTGATACAGTTTTTGGAAAAGGATAAAGGTAGTAATTATTAAAATTTATTTCTTTATATTTTAACACTTTGTAATCTTATTATGTTCCTTTTTTTTATTAAGGGCTTATACTAACATATTATAAAATAATTTGAAATAAAAGGGCTCATTAGTTAAAATTTTGAAACCAACTCTTCTTATTATAAATAAAAAATTATTGATAGTAAACTGACTAGTTGAATTTTAAAATTATAGATCCATTTCTGTTTTGTATCGTTTTTTTTTTTTTTTTTTTTTCCACTGCAACAATATTTTAGTCTGTCTTTAATTGTGAGTTATATCTTATTTTAAAAATTGTTTTTAATAACAGGCAGTCGATCTGAAGTGAATGAAGCTTTAGAAATAATACGGCGGAAATATCCACCCTCCCAATATCCTACTGTTACCTTAGTCCAGACAAATGTGATTAGTTCCACTGGTGTTGCTTTACCAGAATCATTACAGGTATTAATTTAATCTTTTGCATTCAACATTATTTCTTATTATAATGCTGGTTTAATATATTTCTATTGTTGAACTAGTTAAATCTCTTAATCTTGATTTAGATTTGGTCAAAATTGTATGTTTGAATATATTTTAACCAAAATCAAATTAACTGGAAAAGAAACCACTCACTAGTCTCCTTGTAATGAATTTAATTTTTATTGGAAACCTTAAACAAAACTGTCCTCATTTTTTTAACTAAGAAATTATGTATTGTGTTCAGAATTCTCATCAAAACATGCATTATATATGAAAAAATTAAAGCTTAAGTGCAATTCAATTTTGATAACAAAAAAAATGCCATACATGAAGCATCTTCTTGGTGGGAAAATTCATAATGTAATGTTAAAAAGAATTAAGGAATTTCAAAAGTAAGAAAAAAAAATACTTAGTAATTATTGTGTGACTTAAAACATTTGGATAATGTAAGAAAGAAAATTAATTGGTAAGCAATATTGATTGTAGCATATTAAAATTGATCAGATATTGCTACTTGTTAATGCAGCGGTTGATAAAATAAAAAGATTTAATTAACCTTTCAAAATTAAATGCTAATATATTCATCAAAAATGTTTAATTACCCATGAATATAAAAATGCTTTTAATAAAATTATAAATTGATTATGCTGCACATTTTTTCAGTATTATGCATGTTTTACCTTCTGTATTATTTTTTGTATTCTGTTACAAATGAAATTATTAGTCTTGCATGAGTTTTTAAATTCTTAAAAATAATCTATCTTTTTACTCCCTAAATGCGTAAAGTATTTGAAGATTGTTTTTAATTATGAATTTGATTTTTGAAAAATTATCTTGGCATTGTATAAATCTTTTGTTGAAAAGAAAAAATTTTAATATTTCATAGGTAAAAGCTTTTTTTTTTTATTTTTTTTTTACTGATTTTGCCCCCCCCCCCAAAACAATCTAGAGTATTAAGTTTGTTTCCTTTTCTCTATAGGAATGTTGATAGTGACCACCTCAAAAACTAATGTTGTTTATAAGGCATAAGATTTAAAAAAACATTTTACCTAAGGCCACTGATATTAATCATTTTAGAGATAATACATTACAATAATTTAGAATTGGTTTGAAAAGTTACCCTACAGGTTTTATAACCGGTTCCTTGAGTTTAAATATTAATTCAATTAAAATGATTCTCTATTTTAATTAGGTTAATTAACACTTTTAAAATTGTAAAATACAAAGCAATGTTAAATAAGTTCTCAATATTGATAAAATGTCTTCACTTTTGTGCCTTTGATTTATCTTTTTAATGGTATTGTAATTTTAATAAGAAATTATCCTTAAAGTACTTCCTTTAACAAAAAGTCATGATTAAATAATTTTGAATTTATTAGATTGATTAAAAATGTTACATTTGCTGGGATAATTTCACATATTTTAAGATTCCCTGCTATGAAGTTTCTTATATAATTTCTTTTTAAAAAATCACATTATGTTTTTGCATGTAGAAATATTTCTGTAAATAGCATTGTTAAGTCTTTAAAGATCTTGAAAAAAAATGAATTTAAAGTTATTTTCCTAGTTAAAATATTAATCATACAATTCAGGTTTGTTTATAAATTCTAACTGCTAAGGTAAATCTAAAAGTTATATATTAAAAGTTTTAGATTATAAATTTGAATGTGCTAATAGCCAATTAACATTCTCATGGCAATCCTTAATCCTATTCTATTATCGATTATGTTATTTGGATTGTGAAGGGGTGCCACTTTTCAATCCTGGAGACAGATTCCTGCCTTTCAAAAAATTTTGAAGTTTTAAATCAAAAATTGTTTTTAAAGATTAAAATTCCTAAATTTAAGTCTCTTAAGATTTCTTTCCAATAATTTAGCTGAATATTCCTGTCAAAGTTAGTTTGTCTGAAATTTAAGTGGTTTTCAGAGTGTGGTTTAAAATTCTCATCACATTATTTGAATATTACAGGATTCGAAAAACTCCTGGGATTTTGACTTGACTCCTTGAAAATCATGAATTATTCCTGGAGTTTTTTCGCACCTAGATGCGTTTATTTTTTCAATGAAATCTTATGTTGTTTTGTTTTATATATATATATATAATAAAATTGTCAAAAAACTTCTGTAAGTATTAGTTTTTAATATTGCCACTAGATGGCGGTATGATCGATATTCACATTTTTGTATTTTTAACTGTTGATTTGTATTAACAGTTTCAAGATCTAGTTCAGCTACAATAATTTCATAATAATTCGTTTGAGTAGTATTTAGACTTATGTGAAGTGAAATAATCATGAAGCAAAATAGATATGTTGTACAATTAAGACAGGCTGTTTTAATTGATTTGTTTTCTATTTGCTACTGTTTTCCTTATATTGTATAAAATTCTTTGAATATTAATATTTAAACATAAAATTTTTTAGTTATAACATACTTTCCATGTCTCCCTTGTTGAAAATTGCATATAATTTAATTGAATCAAGAGAAATTTGTTTATTATTTAATATGCCTGGTGGAGTCTTTCCAATAACCAGTGGACTCTGAAAAAGCCACACAAAGATTGACTTTTGTATGGATCAGAAAAAACAGATGCCCATTGTTTGTTTTGCAAGAAAGACTTCTGTATTTTAAATATGGGTGAATTACCAATTAAATGCCATATGAAAGGGGAAAAGCATATATATTTATTAAAACAAACTATATCTGCTAAAAAAAAAAAAAAAATCTACTCATTTACAAGATTTTTTCAGTTTTGCTGATTTTATTAAAGAATGTGAACCCAAATCAATCACTGAAACTTTTAGATTCATTTGTTTCTTCAAAAGAAGTTTTAAAGGCTTAAATTCTATGGCTCCTTAAAGTTTTAAACAATGGCTGCAGTTCTTGTAATAATATAAATTGCCTCTTTCAAGCAATGTTTCCAGACAAAGCAATTCAGTTGTACTATAAAAGTATGCTTATTTGACAGTTTTTGAATTGCAGTTGAGGTAACAACAATTGCAGTTTACAGACTATTTAAGAACTCGCCCGCTCATAGGGAGGACTTTGATAACCTTGACCAAGGCGTAAAATTTCCTTTAAAATTTTGAAACAGAATTTTAGAAAATATGTGTTTCAACAGATTGCTTGAAATGTTATCATATCTTAAAACATATGTCATTTGTTTCAAACAAAAAATTTCAGAATCCTAGTACCAACACTTTTGATATTGTGCAGAAGTTTACAAAAGATGTACTTTTTTCTGCTTAATGCAGTTGTTTTATATTTATTGCTTGGTAAGTAGAACCTTTTCTGACACTTTATTAAACTAATAAACCTATGTTGAAATTTATTGCACGAGATTTTCACACATTGTTGAAAAGTTTGATGCAAAAGTTTTTAAAAGAATCTCATTATTTTATGCGATGTATAATCCAATATTATATAGAATGTTGATTATTTAAATAAAAAAATTTCTAAAAATTCATTAAAAGCTTTTGAAATAATCATTAGTTTTTGTTCAAATAAAAACTCATTTATTTTTGCAATTATGTATTTTTATTATTTACATGAATGTTTAACTATTGTACGTACATAATTATCTGCATATTAAAAATTTGTTAAAATACAATAAAAAATTATTTAACATGAATGCTGATACCTCCTGGAAAGTTCCATAAAATTCCTGCAATTTTATTCTTAAAAATCTGTGCAAACCCTGGTACTATTGTGTTGAAGCAAAATTTGGTGCCACTGTTAGAGAAATTTGAGAACTTGCTTGCATTTGAGCTACTGAACACAATTCAGTTAATCCTACATTGTGGAAAAACTTAATTTTTACTTTACATCTGAAAATTATTGAGCTTGTGTAGAGATAAGTTAATAATGGATAAGCTTTGTCCAGACTAAAGAGAAGAAAAACTGAAGGGACATGTGTTTAAAAGTATTGCCGAGTATTTAGTTAACAAAATGAATATTACTATTTTTATTAAATAAATATTAATGAAACTTTCTATGAAATGGACACAAAATAGTAAAAATTGCTTAAAGATTTTGATGGTTAAAATAAATTGATTACTGCACATTTAAGTTCTAAAAAGAAAGTGTATTAGTCCTAAAAAATTATATGCTGAAATAAAAAAATGAAAATACATTTTGTATTTGTAAATTAATAATCTTCCCAGCCAACACTACCACACTGTACTACTGTCATTTAGAGTCACATGTATTAGACTTTAAAGAACTGGCATAGTTCTTTGAAGCCCAATACATGTGACTCTAAATGACAGCTGTAGTTCTATTCAACATCTCAAAAATTGCACCCACATAGGAGATAAGAACCAGTTTATATAGAATAGATAAACCTACAAAAGTTTGTCTCATTAGCACAAAGTACATTTTCAATGGATCCCATTCCATGTTTATATCTATAGAAAAGAATTGGCAGACACATATAAGAGAGGAGACTAGGCCATCATATCTTTTTGACCTCAAAGTTCACATATTAAGAATTATATTTAAAGCAAATGGTTAATAACTTCATGTCACAACTGGTATGAAGGCAAAATACCTTCTCTCTAGTGATAAGTGAGCTAATATGTGTCTGTCCTGACGTGTCAATGGGCACTTAAAGTCCCACAAAGGCAGCAAGTGGTTTCTTTTTTCCTCTAAATGTCAGCAAGAACAGGCATCACCTCAGTAAATCTTGAACGTGACTGGGAGGCTATCTATAATTGTCCACGTATATTGGGCTTCATTAATGTCAATATTTTAATTAACTTGGTTTGACACTGTCAGACTGGAGGAGAGATTAAAAACAACTAAGAAATATGAATCTTATTTCATCTATCCAACCATCAATTTATTAGAAATTAGCATAGAAAAACTTTCGTGAAGAATACCTTCATAGAGTAGATAGGGATATAGTTCATAAAGCTGGCATTGTTCTTTGAAATATTGCTTTTGGGTTTTTAATGAAATAATTAGGATGATTGTGAAATTTCAAACATAAATAGCATTTCAAGTCATTAGACTTTCATTTTCAAAAGTAATAAAAGTTATTTTATTACTTTTGAAAATAAATTTTAGAAATAAAATTTGACATTATTATTATTATTTTATTTATTTATTTATTTTTTTACATGTCTTTATAGTCATTGTAAATGTACAAAGCTTTAAATTTCTGCAATTAATTTAAGATTTTGTATTTTCATGAAATTTGTATGAAACAAACAAAATTATTAGATCGAAAGTATTAATTTTTTTATATATATCATACTTTTATACTAAAAAGTGGGTAACTTAAATTAGATTTTTAATAATTAAGATTATTTTTAAATATTTAGTTATTAATACAGCACCAGAAACTATTTAAAATCTTTACAGTGATTTCATCCCAATTTTCTGTAAATTGTATTATAATTTAAAGTTTTGTATATAGTGCAACAATGAATTTCTAGTATTCTCTTGTAATATCAAATTATTGTATTATCTTGTAATTGTTGAAATTTGTTGAAAAAGCTGTTAATATTTACTAAAAATTAAAATAAAAATTAGTTTTAAAAGAAATTTTATATTATTGTAAAATCTAATCATGATTAAATTATTAATTTATGTTTATATGTTCAAAATAAAATGACGAAATAAAATTATTTTATAATTTTACTAAGTCATCTAGGTTATATAATTAAGTTTATACCATTATAACTCTAAAAACTGAATTAAATATTTGTTTATTAAAATATATATATTAGAATTAAACATATTTAATAAAATTTTGTTAATGCATCCATGTGTATAGAATAGAATATTTCTACATTTACTTTTGTCTTATTTATGTAGCAAATGATGTATGATGATGGTCAATCGCAATAATGAAAAATTGAATTAGGCCAATTCAAGTTTTTCTGTTATTGATTCCTATAATTTCAATTTATAAAAAGTTTTTAGCTATATTCTATAAGCGTTGAAAAAAAGCAATTGCTTGTTAATAATAAGTTATTAATTCTTCAATTTCCTAACTTCCACAATTAAACTAATATGCAACAATTTAAATCCATAATTAAGTCTCTCATCTCATTCTTAGAAATCACCCATATTAAAATTTTAGTTCATTATTTTTTAAATGGGATAGTAGTATTACTTTCTGAATTGAAACCTTTATGTATATTCTTTTTATGAATCAAGTGGCAACCCTGGTAGTTTTTGTTCTTTCCATATTTGATTTCTATCTCAAATCTTTTCTTTCTTTTTATTCTAGTGGTCCCGTTTATATTTCTCTTACTTGTTGCCATCTCAACACTCTTATATTTTCAATAGCTGTGTTGTAAATTTTGCTGAATTATTGTCCATCTGTGTGACACAGGTGGGTGAATGACCTTTTCATATTGATGTAGTGATGTAGAAGCATATTTTACAGTAGAGTAGATTATTTACTCCTCTCCCTTCCTGCACATATGGATGCATTTGCTTTTACATGTAGTTTAATTTGTAACTAGATAATCATTAACTTCCAATATATTTTTACTGTTGCATTGTGTTGTGAATCACAGTTATGTATAATTTATTAAATTATATGTTTAAAAATTTTATGCAACCTTTATTAAAAAAATTTTCCAGGGTTGCCAATTACAAAAATTTGGAATATGAAGAGTATTTTTATATGTTTGGCTTACATAAAATTGATTAGGCAATTAAGGATTTTGATCATTTTTGTTTAATATCTCTACAGGTTATAAAAATAACCTAAAAAGAAACAAATGACATGTATTTCAGCCCTAAGTTAATGTTCATAGAAGAAAATGTTTCTTTGATGTTTTTGTTTTAAAATTTCACCTTAAAAAAAGTTAAAAATCTTAGATTGCTAAGGTTTTTAACTTTTTCTAAGTCAAAATTACTGTTTTTTTAAATCATATTTTAGAAAAATTTATAATTTTAAACTTGATAAGACTCTTGGTTTTGTTATTAAATGTATTTTTGTATTGCAATTTTAATGCTGCAAAAAAAAAAACTTTAATTTAAATTTACTTTTTATGATTTTTCCATGTTATAACTATCAGTCACTTATTCTAGTGCATAATTATTTTTATTGAATTATATTTCATTTATAATAATTGAAGGTAAGAATTGATACAGTGAGTGATTGGTTAATGAACAGTTTGGACAGCGGATACTTTCCTGCCAGATTAGTTGTCCGAACACATATTCAGATAACAAATTATAACAAATACTTCTCAACTCTGAGAGCATAATGTGTATGGTTGCTGAAGCCAAAGGACCAAATATAGTTTTTCATCTCTCTTGAATTATGTTGTTACCTACTGAACTTCAAAATTCTATATTGGAAATTTTTTTATTCCCAATAGAATATTTATGGCCAAAATAGACCATCAATTTCAGTTTTAATTTCATTCAAAATTGAAATTGATTTCAATTTGAGTGCCTTCCTGCCCCTGGTTTATTCACTTTGCCTAAGACAGACTGCAAACCTGTGCACTTAGTTGTTTGTGGATGGTGTTTCACTGGTGTCTGTTTTGTGGATCCCTGGTATACCATCCAAACACGAAACAATCATGTTATTAATAACGTCACTTCAAATTATTCACCAGTAAAAGTTAATTTACAGTTTGACTTCCATTATTATTATATTGTGTATTTGTTAATATTTTCATATTTAAAAAAAATTATCATGCCCAAAATGCCAAGAAATATTGCGTATAATGCTTTGATTTTAATATCAGTGAAAAAAAAAGGAGGGAGCAAATTTTAAATAACAAAGCTTATTTCAATTGCCCATGCAACGTATTTAAAGAAAAGTTAACAATATTTCTTTGAAATGAATTTTTAAACTATGAATTATATGTTAACTAAATTGTTAGATCATTTTATAAATTTTTTTACTACAAATACTTATGCATTTGCATTATATTAAATATCCTAATAAATTACATTTAATTTTATAGTCTGTTTCATGATATTTAACTCTTGCCTTCGGTTCAACAGTTAGTGGGTTCGAATCCCACCTTGGGCATGGATCTTTGTAGTGGTTTGGAATCCACTTTAAACCGTAGGTCCCATTCTAATTAGCCCGTGTGCAAAAAAATGACCGTTGAGTGACAAACAAACATGATATTTAAATTAAAAATACAAATAAATTTATTATACTAAAGAAGAGTTCACACACAAAAGTATTTAATGCATTTATAAAAGTAATGATAAATGTAACAATAGTATTCAAATTAAAATTTCTTCAGTGTTTTAATTGCAGTTAAATTAAAAATGGTTTATACTGTTAATTATTATTTAAAACTAAAACTATTAAAAATATTTTTCTAATTTTAAAAAGTAATTTCAATAAGGAAGACTTATATACAATGAAAATAGTTTTTAAAAATCTTGTGAAATTTTACCTAAGAATTGTTTTTTGAAATTATTATAATTATTCCATTGAGATCTTTATATAGTTGATTTTTTTTACTTTTATTACAATAATTATCATCGCGTAAGTCCCACAAGTACCTTTTACCTATTGTGAAATATACTATCGAATGAATAAATATGTAGTATTATGAAACCAAAATGAAATTCTTAAACATATTGACCAATTAAATTTAACTTGCTTTTAAAATAATCAATGATAAATTTATCAATTTCTACAGAAAATTTGAATTCCAAGTTCTTATACAAACAGCGCGAATCAAGTAAATATGCTCATCGCTCGGTTGTGGATGAAAAAAATTTAATGTGCTTAATACTCCGTTTAGTAAAAAACTCCACCTTAGTAAAAAAAAAAACTCCACCTCAATTTTGTCATACGTGATGTTATTTCGTGAATGGCTCGTGGACAGCTGTTAGTCATCCACAAGCTGACAGTGACCAGGTTTGCTGCCTGCCTAATGTAGTTTTGAATATCGAATTCCAGTAGGCAACAACTAAAATGCTATTAATTAATTCTGCAAAATTCTTGAAAAAGAGAAAAGCAGTTAACATTGGACATGTTCTTAACACCACACAAACCAAAAAGGAAAGAGATTGATTAATATGCAAGACCATATGTGTTATAATACACTTACCAAGGAATTATACATTTTTTAAAATTTAATTTTTAGAACTCCAGAATCATTTAATCGATTTAAAATCAAAATATATGGTAAATGTTTGGAATTGTTAATGAGCAATTTGGATAGTGAACATAGTCTTGTAACAGATAGTGTTTGTTAACTGATCACCCACTGTAATTGGTTTTATATTTTAATGAAATATTGTTTCCAGTTTTGATATAGTTTATTTTTAAAGCAAATATAATATTGAAAACAATACAATAAATACCTAGCATTAATGTAACCATCACTCCTCAAATGCAAATCATATAATCAAAAATATACCAACCTGGTAATGTCTGTGAAAGAAAACATTTTTTTAAAACAAAAGATTGTCTTTCTATATTGTTTTTAAAGAAAAAGTAAATTCCTTGTGAAAAAATAAGTGACTTAAATAATAAATTTTCTTTATAAAATAATAAGTTCATCTTATCAAAATCTTAAATCATAAAAAAATGTGATGTCTTAAAATTGATATGAAAGGAATAGTTGAAAATGCAAATTTTTATTGAGTAAAGAATGTTTCAAATTAAAAACATTTTAAATAAAAAGTTATTCATAGATCTTTAGCTTATTCTTTAATTACTTATCAAGGCAAGTGGTAAATTTTAATCAAGGCAAGTGGTGTATTTTAATACAATATTCTGATTAAGATCAATGTTTAATTTAATAAATATTTAAAAAAAAAATGAGAGTTCAAGTTATGTATATAAAATATGTACTCTGGTTATGTTTTTGGTTTTGTATATTTCATTAGGTTTTGTATATTTCATTTCATTAAAATACAGATGTAGAAATTGGACTCTAGTTAGGCTCTTTTAGAATTGATGCATCCTAGTCTGCTTGTTATGTGTATATTACCATTCAAATGGGGCTAATTAGCCTGATTTTGCAACCCCAAAACAATTTAGTGACAAATCTACATTTGAATTTCCCCTATGGTTATCAAGGGTAACTAGATCTCTTAATCAAAATTAAGTGATCCATAAAAAGGAAATTAACTGGTTATAACATCTCTGCATGGAGACAAGCACATGTATTTACATGAAAAATGTTAAGTGTTTTGGAAAAATTAATATTTTAAAAATTCAGTAACTTGATAAATTGCATTACTAATTTTTTATATTAAATTATAAAAATATTTGCAGTAAGTTTATTTTGATACTGAAATTTTTTAGCTTCAAAATCACCATGTCAATTTTCTCTCCTTTACGCTTATCTTTTGCTGTTGGAAATGTGAGTTGTTTCAGTGAAGTTCCTATTACTGTAATAAAGTCAAATTTGCATTCTATGCTGAAACATAAAAATATTTTAATAAAAAAACTATAGTTTTTTCTTTAAAGCTTATACACATTAAATAATCCAGTGATAAGACTAATTTTAAAAGGAGGAAAAGGTTCTAAGATTGTTTTCTCACTATATTATTTATTATCCCTTTGTTCATTTCTGCATGCCTGTCTTTTATTTCTTTGGAGCGTTTCTGGTTATTTTTTAATGAATATTAATATTTGGCATGCGTGTAAATAAACATGCACATTATTGTTGTTACATATAAATATTTTCGATAATTTTTATTTGGCAAAGCCAAATCAGAGAATATTATGAAAATTTTATGGGACATCCAGACCTGCCAATTTTTACGCAAGATCGCCAGTTTTTACGCTTTTACTGATAGCATGAATTATTTTACGCATTTTGGTTCTACTGGTACTTTCTCATACTTTTTACCTACTTCCTCATGTAGGTTCTACTGTATATATAAACAGCTATCTATTAAATATATATAAAACATGTTATATTTCTTCTGAGATACATAATTATGTTCTGCTTATCTGTTTGAAATCAAAATTGTGGGATTTTGATATCAAAATAAAATTACTTTGAGGGAGAAAAATAAAATTAGGCGTGTTGATCAAATTATAGTTATTGCTAAACATTGTTTCATTCAGAATAAATAATGTAAATTTATGTAAAATATGCTTGTAATGTAGACGACATTAATTTTAATCTCTTCAAATTTAATTATTCTATTTTATTGTATATTAACTGTGTGAGAATATTAGGTTTTGCATGTAATTTTATTTGTGTGATCATCTTATTCTCTTGCCATGAATTGTTATATCAGACCCTGTTTTTACTTTAGCTAAAACTTCTAAATATTGTTAAATAAGATTGAACTCTTTTAATGCAAGACTCAAAATTTCAAAAGAACTTTACCACCTGCCTTGTTTGCATTAATATTCAATTTTTAAAGAGTGGAAATCTTCAATTTATGAAAATATCAAATCTTACTTACATGTAACATAATAGTTGTCACCTGAATATACTCACAGTGAATACTAGCATTGGAACATTGCTTTGTGCATATTATAGCAATTATTTGTTGACAATATCACTTGAATTATCATCATTAATGTCTACAATTCCTTAATAAGAATATATATATATATAATTACATGTAGATATAAAGGAAAAGAGATACACTGAAACTATAAAAATATAACTTTACCATTTTAGATATAATTAAGAGCTTATAAAAGCTATGAAGCACTTCTGAATTAGTGACTTATTAGCTCTTTTTAAATTATTGGTTCAAATCATTCAAGAAAAAGCTATCCTAATGCATCATCTGGATATACAAAACTGACTTCTTAAAATTTTTATTCCATGATTGCCTATTTCTCATAGATCTGTGCATTATTAATAGTTACTTAACTTGTTCTCATACTTAACTATCAATAAGCATATATATGAGCAATGAAATTAAGTATTACTCAAATGTAATATTTGATTGTGTGAAAGAGTGGCAAAACAAGTTATAAGAACGAGAAAGTTGAAAATAAATTATGCTTGCATATTTCTTTAAAGTATGAAATCCAATTTTAATAATTTGTAGTAAAAATTTATTTCTGGTATAATTTGTACATTAACAAATATTGAATTCTTTGTGCAGTAGTTAACAACATGCTGCATAATCAAGTGATAGACTTTTGAATTTTATTAATTTTAAAATAAAAAGTTAAGAAAAATACTTCAGATTTTTAAATATATAAAACTTGCTAAGCTTTTTTTGAATTTGCTAGTTTTATCTATTATGAAATCTGTGTTATAGTTGCTTAACTTTACAGCATTGCTTAAATTTACTGAAATATATTTAACTTTTGGTTAATTATACCAGGGCTCGGAGTTGTCCTGATATTCCTGAAATTCCTGATTTTTTAAAATACGTCCTGAAATGTCCTATATTTCAAAATCCCGGAATTCCTTATTTTTTTATTACAGTCTTTTGAAAGTTTAATTTTAATTAATAATTTTATACTTTTTAGTAGTAAATTTTTCTTCCAGTAGAATATATTTTTTCTTTCCACTGCTTTCTATGCAAGAAGAAAGAGAAAATTTTTTCCCCCTTTTTTGTTCTCGTTCAAGCCAGAAATATGGTTGCCATACATTTGTCTCCGCCTCGCTTTTAGCCATTGCTCACAAATGTCTGATGTCAAAAAAAAATTTAGGTTTGGGTTTACCATTGAATTCTCTTTTCTGCCTTTACAGACAAAGATTCTGGTTTTAGTAGTGCACAACCATTTACAATGACGGCGAAATTGTTAGAATTATTCTCATAAGTTTATGCGCATGCGTGAAATGCTTATCGTGCCATTTTAAAAGATTTTGATGGGTGTTTTGAAGAATGTTTATTAGAAAGCTCAGAATTTTATTTTTTGAAAACAATTAATTTTCTATTTAAAAATACCAAGGAAAACGAAATTTTCCGACAAATGGTTGGAACTGCAAGAGGGGAATAAATGCCTAATCAAGACCTGGTGCCGAAGTGTTGCTGCTCATTCTGCATTAGTGCTTCGTATGCAAAAGAAAATTCAGTGTTTCAAATATGGGTTTTAGACAAGTGCTTACTCATGTAGATGAATTAAAACACAAAAAATTTAACTGTTACAAGAATTAAACACTATTTACTATCAAGTCATCAACTTCATCTGAATCCTCGACATTGACTGTAGTAGTGAATAACAAATTATGGCTTCCCAAAACGACATCAAAGAAAACCATTAAAGCTGAAGCCATTTTAGTTTTGGTGGCAATAAAAAAATATTTTTTTTTATCTTTGAATGATTTAGCTAACATTTATAGAGAAATTTTTGATGATTCCTCCATAGAAAAAAATTAAAATTATCTGAAAAAAAAGTCAGGTATAAGATTAATTTTGGATTAGGTCCGTATTTTGAAACTCTTTTGTTTCAGGATATCGGCACTTCATGTTTTGTTTTACGTTTCGATGGAACTACTACAAAACAAAGAAGTAATTGGATATTTACATCTCACATTGGTCTGATAAACAAGATAAAAATGTCATTTGATACCTCGAACCTTATTTTTAGGGCATGCTGAAGCCAATAAAATTGTGAAAATTGTTGGACAAATGATGCTGTCTGCTGCTAATGCAGAGATTGCATCTGTGAATGATAAGTTAAAAAAGTGCAAGATTAAATTGTTAGAATTAAATGCTAATGCATCCAGTTCAATATGAACATTATTCAATTAACTGTTAATTTAAAGCATTTATCACATAACTTATTAATTTTCAAAAAATGTTCAGTATAGAAAGTTTAAATTTCTGTATCATTTTTCATTTTGTTGTATTAAAAATTAAACTCAGAATTTATTAAATAGTTTATTCCTTTCTAAAATGTGTTTTATGCATAAAATAGAAATTAATATGTGAAAGTAACATTGGTTTTGTTTAATTATTGAAATATGTCCTGAAAAATGTCCTGATAGTTCTTGAAAATAGTGTCCTGAAAAAAAAATTTTCTGTACTCATACCCGTGAATTATACAGTTTAAAAATTTTTTGCATGTGCATTTTTATTTCGTAATTAGTAAGTGGAAATCCAAAATTTTCCAAGTTTAAAATTGTGAAATTTTGAAGAAATGTTACACGTACTGTTGAATAGTTATACGAGATTAAAAATTGTTTGTATTCCATTTTATCCCCAAAAATATCATGAGAAATTAAACAATTATTTTATATTTGTTGTGTATGTTTTGATTTACTAAATTACTTAAATAAAGAAAATCTGGTTTTATCAACAAATTTTTATATTCATGTGTGCTAATTTTTGATTCATATTAGTTGACGAATAATAATGCTCAAGCAAATCTTAAGGATCAGAATTGTTTAAAAAGTTTGCAGAAATACTCAACTTCTCACTGCAATCCCCTGTTTCTTTAAAATATGGTCATTGTTTGCAAGTTATACAACTGTTTTAACTTGTGCTAGTTAATGAGATTTTTATTCCACTTCATTCTAATCTCTTCTGAGATTACTGTTTAAATGTATTGCATTCTTACTTTCATTTTTAAAGTAGTTAAGACATTATAGTTTGTGTATATTTTAATTGTGAGATTTATTTGATAGAGAAATCATAAAATATTTCTATGTATTCTAAATTAACACTGAAATATACCTAATAGTTTTCATTCTTTATTTCATATTAGGTCTCTGTTAGAATAATTCAAACATTTACCATAAACTTACTAATAGTTTTTGTATTACTTCTAAAAATAAAATTTCCTTTTATGTTTTTTTTTTCCTTCTTTTCCTTTTTTTTTTTTTTTTTTTTTTTTTTTATATCCAAAATAAAAACCCCGGCAGCCAAAGCTTTCTGATCTCAAATTAGTTCATAAAAAATATTACTCAAACAAATTTTCAAATTTTATTTCATTTTATTCCAAAAATATTTAATTTTGTGGAATTTCTGATTTTTTTTTAAATATTTATTTTTTTATCAATAAATTTATGAATTTGAATGGAGAAAGCCATTAATTTTTCTACTATGATAGTGATTTATATCAAAAAATACAATTTGCTACTTTTGACATGACTATATTTATTAATCATGCAAGTAATTATTTTGATTTGTTTTAACATGTTAAAAAAGTAAATTTTCTGATAAAATAAATACAATTGTTACAAATTATCTATTGTCTAATGAAACAAAAATTTATTTATATTAGTGAATTCTAAAATTTTCACTTAAGCCTGCAGATAGTTATATTTTACATTCTGGCCTATTTCTACAGAGTGGATTGTTGTGGCAATTTTGTAGTTGCTAGAATTTACTTTAAACAATATGTCAGAATCCAATGCTCTCTTGAGAAAAAAGTAAATGTAGGTTGTAGCCAATTCAATTGAGTAATGTCTAGGAATTTTCAAAAAAAAAATTTGTAACTTGCTGTGTTTGATTTAATAAGTTTACTTTTCAATGGACCTTTTTTTTAATATATGTTTTAATATATATACAATTCTTACTTGATACCTATTTTTCGCATAAAATTATTTCTAATCATAAGTTTTTAAGAACATAATCAGTAGTAAAGTAATGGATTTGCTTTGTATTACATTATTACTTTGCTTGATTTTCTTAATGTTCTATTTTAAGATAATTAGAGAATTTCATTTTTGTGTAGCTTCATCTTCCAGAAGGTACTTCCTGTGATGTCATTTTGTCCAGCCTGGTGTCTGCAGGTCATTTTTTTCTCCAGCAGCCCACCCATCCAACATACCCGTCTCTTAGTACCTTGGACCAATGCATGATTCATTTATATTCCCAAATGGATACTCCCCTTTTGCCTCAACCAATCGAAGGTAATTGCTGATTTAAACATCTTGATTTATATGTTATATAAAGAACTTCTCATGTTTCAGGATCCTTAATTTAATGTATCAATAAACTATTGAAATTTTTGTCTACCTTTTAAAAGAGGCTTTTATACCAAAGATAAGTTTTTCTGTTTAAAAATAAGATACAATTTGATAGGTATTATTTATATTTTCTGCATTTTGGTCTTCATTTTTCCAATTTGTTATAGAGCCTTAATAAATAGCAGCAAACCTATTCTGCTGCTAGAAGTAATTTTATCCAGTTTAATACTTTAACACTTATTTGTTTATTAGCTGTGTTTAAACTATGAGCTCCATCATTAATCCATAATATCTCTATTTAAATATTCTTCATCTATTTTATTTCACAGCTGGTGTCATTTGTGCTGCTCCAGTTGGCAGAGGTTGGTATAGAGCTCAAGTGGTATATGTATGTGAAAATGCATCTGGAGTTTGTGGAATCAAATTTGTGGATTATGGTGGCTTTTCTGAAGTCCTCATTTCATCGCTTCGACAAATAAGGTAAATAAAATCTGAATATACTTCTGTTGTTAAAATGGAGTATAACAGTTATTAATTACTGTTGATGTTTAAAAAAAATGTTCTGGCTATTATGGAAAAGTTTGTTGGAGATAATTATGTGTTCTTTTTTTCTGAAATTATACTATTCCTTTTAATAAGTGAAGAAATTTTTGAAATCTGGTTTAATCAATCCTAATGATGTACACTTATAAATGTTAACTTCTGAATCTGAGGTAGAAGGTTTGCCTACTGATAAGAATTTATCTGCCTATAGGTGGATTAAAGCTAATAAAACTTCAATGGCATGTTACTAAAGCAAGATTCATTATCTAATGTGTATTAACTTAATTGAAATGATTAAAGAATACAAGCTGTGATATATCTGTCAAAGTATTTCATTCTTGTCTCTTATTTAACAAAATTACCTTTTTAGAAATTGAAAAGATTTGACATGCATATTTAAATTTTGTATGAACTTTACTCTTATGGAAATGATTTCTTCAATGAAGTGTTTTGAATCAGATTTTAATTATATTCATTTTTTCCCTCCCTTTGGTCAATATCAAATGTCTTCCCTTGGTAAAAACTTTTACATTCTTGATAAATGTTCAGTGCTTACAAGTTTTCCATGATTATGTTTCAAATATAATTTTGCAATTTATGTAATATTTCATTTGTCATTGTTTTTTGTAGAAGTGATTTTATGAGCCTTCCTTTCCAAGCATCTGAATGTTACTTGGCCAATGTTCGACCTGTAGACCGTAAGTTCAGTGTTTTCTTTGCCTTTGGTTAAAAATTCTGTTCACTTATTAAACTAATGAGAATTCCATTGCCTTCAAACATATATGCTGTTACTAAAAAAGATAATATAAATAATTTCAATGGACATTATATTATATCCATCCTAATATATCAAAATTAATTATTTAAAAATTAATGTAGCTATATCATTAATCATAAAAGGGTTTTATTCAAATATAGCTTAATGTTACTTTCTCTGTTTCTAATTGGACAATCTTTCTCTTATTTGATCATTTGACATTGTTAACACAAGCCATTTAAACATGGCCCATTGACTTCAAACAAATGCTATTCAATTTGAGTAAGGAATTGCTGGATTCAACTTGTTTGATTCAAAATTGTTCCAGTGAATGTTACTGAGAAACACATTAATTGATATGCAAGCACCTTCATATTTCCTAAGCAATTTTGAATGGTTTCAAATCATGTCCAATTTGTTTGATTTAAAATCCAAAGTTATGGAAGAACGTTTATAAAACATTGCAAAACCAAAACCATAATTTCACAAGCCACATTCTGATAATTTAAACTATTTAATCATTGCTGAAGGGCTTATAACTCTGTTGTTTTAAGTGGTCATTTGACAAAATTGACTCAATTTATTCTGAATATTAAAGCTGGGTTTCTACAAGCTATTGTCATATTGACAATAGAAAAGAAAAACAGCTACTTCATAGTTAAATTTTTATCGTCAAAGACAATTTAAAAAAATTCAAGTTATTCAAATACTTGTATAGCTTTTATAAAATGAAGCTTTTCTGCATAGGTTACTTACATCAAATAAGGAATTTAGTTCCTAATTAAGTAATCCATTTTAAATGTAACAACTCTAAAGTATTTTTATTTCTTGCATTATATTATTTATTTACAGATATTTTAATTTCTGTTTTTTCTCGCTTTAATATCATATTTAAATCACTTCTTTATTTTTCTTAAACTCACTAAAACAGTACATTTCACTGTTTTTTTTACTATTTTTGCCTTCATATTTGTTTTTCTATTTTGTACCTCAACCAGGAAACTTTCACCTGTTTTGCTGCATATCTTTTTGAAAATTTAACATTGTCTTTTCTGGGATTTCTTCGTAAACTAATATTCAATTGTTTTTTGCTCCACTTAATTGAAGTGAGTTCCTTAGCTGAACAGTAAATTAATTGTGGCCGCTTTTGCAAATCAAATCTACAAACCATTGAATTAACTACAATCCTGAATCCTTCTTACAGTCAGTGCCATATATTTCTTTTGAGGAGTTTCATTTCATATTCATTCACACAAGTTCGTATGTGAGGAAAAATATTTTTCTTGGAAGAAAAATATATAGATTCCTCTTCACTCCAACTGTCAGCTTTTTAGAACAGAAGATATCTTTTGGTTAAAATATAATATGTTAAGGAATTAGAAATTCATAAGGAAAAAAACTTGGCTGAATGAAACTGCAAAAACAACCCTAAATGGCTTTTTGCCACATTCATGATTTGGCAACAGTCATTGATGATTTTGTGAAGGCTGTGAATTCTTTCATAAGTACTAATTTCTATCAGTGTTCTCACATGTTTGAATTATTAAGTCCATTTATTTATTTGATATATTAAGGTAATTAATGATTAGTAAATTCCATTTTATTGTATTTTCTGTACATTGTAATGATCATACTTCTTTTGGTTGTTATTGGTTTTCTTCTTGCAGGCAATGAAGCCTGGTCTTCTGAAGCAACATCTACTTTTGAAGAACTTGCCCAAGGTCAAATACTACAAGCTCATCTTGTGGAATATGCTGACGATGGTATACCATGTGTTTATTTATACAGAGTGCAAGGTGTTTCTGTAAGTTCTAATTTTGTGGTGCTTTAAATTACTTAAATGCTAGAAAATATTTATTTTATTTTTCTGCAAAATTTCCTTTACAATTTTATGTCTACCTCCCATAATATTCTGCTGAATATGAAAGTATGCCTTTAAAACATTGAATACATTAAATTTTGTCTAAGTATTTAGTCTAATTCATATTTTATCAAATATAATTAATGAGTGAATATTGTAACTATAAAAAATAATAAAACGTCTTTAATTGAAGATTTTTATCTCTAAATAAGCTGTTTATTTTATGATACACTGTTTGCGTTAAATTAATACAAATATTATTCAAGGAGTAAAACATTTGGTTATAATATTCTACTAACTTTATCAAGCGCTATAGCATTATTAAATTAACTGATCGTATGTCTTATTTCTTGTTATTTTTAGTAATGTTCAATGAAAAAATTTTGAACACAGTTCATTGATCAAATTTCAATATAGAAGATAGTTTGGTGATCCAATCATTAACAAATACATACCAGAAGGTGTCTTTTATGGTATGATCAGTTTAATCTGTGTGAATAAAATTCTGGTCTTCAATAGAATAATTGAAAATATGTAAAATAATTGATTTCTTTTACTGTGTCTTGCTATCACTTGGTCCCTTCCCTTGCATGATACAGTTTTATTTTGAACATGAAAGTGAATGACCTTCATTTTTGTTATTTTTGAATGAGTTAAATCAAATTGGAATATTTAAAAGTTGGAGTGACGTATATATTTAAAATAACACATTTAAAATAACAAGTTAAGATTTCTTTAAACAGTGTTAATTATCTTGATTTTTTTAATATTAGAAGCAATATCTTAAGATTGTTTTCTGTAAAGTATATATGAAATTTTTGATATTGATTTGATTTTCATATAGCTTTAATATTTGTGTTTTATTACAAAATCCCTTTTTGAATTCTGTTTGTTTTTTACAGAGTACCTTTATCAACAAGGAGCTGGTAGAAAGAGGTCTTGCCGTTTGGGTTAACAGCAATCATTGGGACCCTCACTGAATATAAACATGCAATTCACACTTGCGCATGTGTTCACTTTGCTTGTCGTGTTGAGGAAACTTCTAGTTATTTTTTATTGCTTCCTCAGAGTGCTATAGAAGATGGATTGACTCAAAGAGACCATTTATTTACTTGTCAGTCCAATTCAGTCAAGAAATACGTAGTCTATGTTTTTGTTTCCAGTCTGTCTTTTGCACTAGTGCTTTTGTCTAGTGTACAATTTTAATTTCATCTTATTTACCTAATTTCAAATATGTGTTCACTCTTCTTTTGTTGTATTTTTATAACTGCGTTATGTATTTAGTTATCTTCCATTATTAGAAACATTATTTCGTCATATAATGTATTTGGGGAAATTTTTCAGATTTTATCTGTTAAACATTTGAAGTGACTATTGAAAAATCAATTTCTGAGTTGACATTTTTATCATTCATTGTGATTTATGTTAGATTTATTAGATTTTGTGCTTGATTTACTGATTTTTCTTTGTCTTAACAATTAAGTTATTGATACTTAATTTTATGATTGATTGATAAGTTATATTTAGCTCAATATATGCCCTATAGTATAACAAACATCACTCTCCTTTGGATGCAAGTTTTCTAATCTATATACTTTATAAAAAGAAAAAATCAACATGTATATTTAAAAGAAAAATTTTTTGGCAAAATATGCTCCTCTCATGTACCAAGGTTAAGTTGTATAACTTTAAATACTTTCTTTTTTTTTTTAATATTTTTATTACAAAGTAAATAAAAGTAGGATTCAGGTGCATTTTCTTTTAAAGAAAAGAAATAAGATAACAAAAAAATCTCATAATTTTTGTCATAAAGAGATACAAATTGCATATGTTTATTTTGTTTTTATTCACCGATGAAATAAATAATCAACCATTGGTAATTTTTGTGAATACTTTATTATATTCTTTATCGATATTAAAACTGGACTAATTTTGTTTGTCTGGTTCCTCATTCTAAATTCTTACTGTGTTTAAATCAACATATTTAGATAAACAAATGGGATTTTAAATATTACAAAACTTCTTTTAAAATATGTATTGAACTAAGAAAACAGGTTAAAAGAAATGTTATTTTACTATATGAAAATATTTTCTGCATTTTCCGTAAGTGTTTTTCCAGCTTTTTTGGCTATATTATGGATGTGTAACTTCTTTTTGCCTTTAATGATAACACCAACCATATAGCAGTAGATAGTGCAGTTCATTGGAGTGAGATTTTTCATCTGAGTTTTATTAATATGAATGCTACTTCGTAAAGTGCAACTGTTTCTTATTTTGTAAATGTTATCTTCTTCCTAATTTACTATGTTTATTTATGCTTTATATGCATTAATATTTATTCTTCTATAGAAAAAATATTGTGTATCTGTTCAAACAGGTGGAAATGTGTACATGTAGATAAAAAAAAAAAAAAAAAAAATACAGCTCATAAACTTGAAAGCATTTATCTCTTTTTGTACTTAATGATTAGTACTTATGTTGCATTTATTTATTTCAAAAATTTATCACTTGTATACTGACTGAATCACTTTCTTTGAAATAAGATTCCATAAAATCTTAAAAAGACTAAGGATTTTGTAAACGTTAAATTTCCTATAAATATTTGCATGTACCTATGTTAAAAAGTATTATATGTATAGAATATGGTTGTCTACCTTGTTAATTCTTAAAATTAAATACCTTCGTACAATGTTCTTCTAAACCTTAAGATTGGTAGCATAATTAAATGAAATTTGTGTGATATAACTGTTTGATATTAATGAATTCAATATTTTTTTAATTAAAACGAAATACATGTATATTTGCCAAATAAAGTGGTAATTTAAAAATTTTTTTAATTCTGCATTTGGAGGTAAATAAACCAAATATTCAATGCTTTTAATTGAGACAAATATTTTTACCTCCTGCATATAAATATTTCTGAAAACACAATGCATCTTTAATGCTCTTCTGTGTCATGGTTGGCAAGTTTCAAAGCATTTCCATAAAGTAATCGATAATAATGCATGGTTAATTTTTCTCTAATTAGAACTATATCAGTAATAATCAAGTTAAATATTTTACTTTAGAAAATCTAAAAGTGTTACTTTAAATTGGATGACGGCTAGATTTTTCGCTTAAAAGTAAAATCACATGTTTTAATTTCTCATAATACAGTATCGTTTCTACTACTACTTTTTTTAAAGAATTATTTTAGATGAAACTAAAATTTCAATTGTTTGGCTAAGAAAAAGGAATTTGCATTTTATATGTAAGACTAATGATAATAAAAATAGTGTTTTAATAATAATTTGTTATTTGTAACCAATTTAGATATTTGTAAATATAAATCTGTTGGTTTTTATTTTTGTTAATTTTTTGTTTCTACTCCTTTCTTTTAAACATTGTTGCAAACAGTTTTAACTGTTTTGTGTGAGCAAAAAAGGTTTATAAACCAAGTTCAGGTATTTATTAAATTTAGAATTTGTGTGGTGATTTATTAAGATAATTGAGTTAATATCATTGAGTTTGTAACAGTAGCCAAATTTTTGATTTTAATATATATGCATTTCTGGTCCTGTATGTATGCATATATTATATAAACTACAGTTAAGCTTTTTATTGTATCTATCACCTTACTCTTAGCTTTTCTGCATCTATAATTGAAAACTGTGAATGATATTTTATATTATTTCTGACAGTCATAAGTGAAATAGCATAAAATCAGTTATAATTAATCTATTAACAAGATGTGCATATCTTTACAAAATTAAGAAAATGTGTGCGGAATTTTATGCAATTTTTTGTATATTTGAATACGATGAGTTCTTAAAGTCTTATTTTGTTTAATGATTTACATCATGTATAACTATCCAACTTATGTACAGTGGCCCAGTTACAAATTTTTACAAAAAAATTATCTTCAATTTTTAAGAAACTTAACTTTTCTGTGCAAATCAATTTTTATTTTAACAAGGCAATTTCTAAAATTAGAAATGAATTTAACTGCTTTTCTCGAAACCTATATGTTAAAAATTTTGTTTAGTAAAGAAACTATATCTATGTGTTTATGGAAGTGTATGCTGAGGATGTAGTAACAAATTTCTTTAACCAGCATTTTGACTTAATGTGTTGAAATGTAATACTAATTTTTTTTATTGAGTCACTATAATTTTAAAAGACTTGATAATAAATATTTTGAGCAAAAATGTCTCCTTTATTCATGATATTGAATTTTTAAAAATTTTATATTAAATAACATAGCTAAAGCTGTAATTTAATTTGTTAACGTTACTGTTTAGCAAACAATTGCACATAATTTTCTTCACTTTACAATTTACTTCTCATTTTTATTATATTATATTGGGCTGGCCTTATTTCATAATTGTTAAAAGTGAAAGATTTGTGATGCTAAATATAACCCCCCCCCCTTTTTTTTTTTTTTTTTTTTCAAAGTGTGAAAAATGAGCAATATTTATAAAGTGTCAAAAGACTTTTCTAAAATGTTGTTTTCAGTATTAATTTCATCTGCTACTAATGTTACTTGAAGTAGAAAAATAGCAATTCTGAGTTACGAATTATTTTACTTTCAAATAGCTGTTAACATCACTTGTAATCAACAGATTTTTCATGAAAATCATAATTTTTGAAAGAAAACTGTTTTAAAACATTTTTGCATTTGTTATTGTTTATTATAATTCTTCCCGGTTCTTCAAATAATTATTAATTGTTTTTATTATTTAATTTAATGTTATCTAATGTCACTGCTCATATTTCTTATTTGAAGCCATAGATATTTTCATGTAAATGCTTTTTATTTTCAAGTTTAAATTACAGCTGTGTTAGTTATCTGTAAACTATACATGTACATGCACAATCGAAGAAATAGCTGAATGGTCAGTCATTCTATCCTTCCCTTTGGCAGTTATTATAATCAAGGCAGAGTTCAATATCTGTTTTAACGGCTTATGTTTGTAGTTTCTGAAAATTCATTTCATAGTAGGTCATTTGTATTTTAAAAAAATGTATCAAATTTTGTATTTTAAAAAAATGGAATAAGTTCATGGATTATTTCTATGAAAACTTACTGATTTATTTGAATTTGTTCATATTTTTCAGTTTAATTGCTCTATAATGAATAGTAAAAATGTTTTATAAAAATTATTTTTCATTTAGTGTTAAATTTAGAATTAAAAATGGTATATTTCTTTCTTTTCTTTTTTAAACCTAATTTGTTTAGGGAAAGTATTGTATTTATAGAGCTAAAAAAAGATAACTTTTGTTATTTACTTATTAATTATTGTATGAAATTTATGTGATCTTAACTCTAAAAAATAAAAAAAAAAAAGTTTATTTCTGATTTAAATGTTACGAAACTATTAAACTGTATCTTGTATTGTGTTAAAATTATTTATATTTTATATTAAATTGACATAATTGTTTTTATGCCAGAATTGATGTTTTGCATGTGCATTTATTTTTATTTAAATGTAAAACAGTAGAAAATAGCAAATATCTTTGAAGCATGGGTGTCACTTTCCCATTTTCAAAACAGATTCATTTATTTTGCAATTTGAGATTACATGACTAGCCATCATTAGCAGCTGAATAATTAATCCATTGGCTCAAAAGTTTGATTTCCACTTCATATGTGGATGTTTAGTGATTTGCAGACACCTTTAAATCATTCATTAGATGAGACTTCATGTTCAAAATGTGACCAAAGTGTAGCGAACATACCAAATCCATGCATCATTCTTGAATTGTAAGATCCTAAGAATGACAAACTAACAGCAATGGGGTCATAATTTGAGATTTACAAGCTTACATTTATTTAAAAATTACCAATTTGCCAAAAACAGCAGTCGAAGTTCGGATTAAAAATTTAGATATCATGCTTATTTGTTTAATTTATTGCTGCGCAGATTTTGGATTTAATATAAAGATAGTAAAAGCTGAAATATCAGTTTTAAATAATTATATATAAATATTGTTATTGGGTAAAATAAATGGTGTTGGGAACAGTTAAATGAATGGTTGCATAGAGAGAATTGTATGCGAAATATATTATTTGTGTTTATACATATTTATTCAAGAATATGAAACTTTAATAAAAAAGAATAACCATTCTCTGAACAATTTTTAAATGACTTCAAGAAAAATATTCTCGCTTGAGGATATTTTTATTTATTTGGAAAGATTGTGAAGTTAAAACAATTTAATTTTATCCTTCAAGAAATAATTAAATACATGAAAGGAATTTTTGGTGATTTACGCAGCTATAATTACTTTTTCTTACTGGTTTCTGAATTTTCATTTTGATATTAAGTGATACCCATGTCTTGTGTTTAATAATTTTCTTATCCTTTATTTTTGTTTACATTATAATTTACATAAGAAAGCATTTTATTAATTAACTTCGAAATATGTCATGATTATTGTAAAAAAAAAAAAAAAAATTGTTTATTCTGAAGTTGCTTTAAAACACAATTGTTTGCTGTCTTTATTATGATTACCTTCATATTTATCGCCAATTTTGATCCCGTTTTTTAGGAACAGTTTATGCATTCAATACCTTATTTTATTAAGAACTTTATGTATCTAAAACTACAAGTTTTAAACTTAAAAAAATCTGACAGATTATTTGAGACACATCCTTAATTTCAATACTGAAATTATATATTCTTATAATTCACAATATTTACTGATATATCATACCATTGGTAGACTTAAATCAAATTGATTTCAATTACTCTTTCTGCAAATGTTGTAAAACATTTTAAAATTTTTCTACTGTATATATAATTTGTTAAAAAATAAAATTTCCAATTTTTAAAAATATTTTATGGTGCTAAAATTTAAATTGTTTTATCACTGTAATTTTTTTGTTTAACATAATGATATGTATGTTATATTTCCTATTTGCTGTGCAGCGATATTTGTTCATATTTTAATGGGTTTAGCAATAGGCGTTTAAAAAAACTTCAAATTGAGGAGCTTTGATTTTCTAGTTAGTGATTGCCTCCTGTTGTATTCGTTTATATTCATGTTTCAAATAAAGTTTTTTGTTCTTGAGAAAATGTGTTATATATTTAATTAAATGGAAGAGCGCTTTCATAGAAATTCACATTCCTTGTCTCAGTTCTTTAAACAATTAAATTTCTTGGGGGGGGGGAGAATTCTTTTCAATTTTTTTTTATAGTTTTGGTACACCTTTTCTCTTGGCCACAAAACCTTACCAATCTTAACAATAATTGATATTAATGTTTATTGTTAGATATTTATTTCTACATACTTCATTAGTTTGGATTTGTGATTTTAAGTTTTTTGTAATTGCATAAAATCGAGAAATCGTTTAAAAAATGTACTACTAAATTTAAGACTAAAAGATGAAGTTACACTGAATACGTGCAAAGGACTTAAAAATGAAAAGTAAGTCACAACTAAATCTAGTCTAGCAGCACCTATGCCTGATAGGATACACGTTTTACTGTATTGAACAATTTCTTATTATATAATTTGAGCCACTTAGAAGCCAATGCAATTAAGTTCAAAACACAAAAATTGAGAAAATTAATGTTTTTTTGATACATTAGTTCTTAAAATTCTTGGTTTATTAATAATTTAATTAGAAAAGTGTAGTCTTTTTTTGTGGTGTAAACTCTGCAAAAAAAAGTATGTACAGGATGTGTAAATAAAAACGTAAGTATTTATTCAAATAATGACAGCGTCTTGAAAATTTTAGGACTTATACCTTTTGGCAGCTTTAAAATAAAAGAAATTTATATTAAAAAATATTGAGAAAAGGTGGTCTTTTCACAATGGCTTCTGAAATTATTATACAATATATATTGAGAAGTTATTAAAAATGGCTGTCTAACCTAGAAAAAAAGTAACCAATGAGTAAATCCTTTAATAACTAACAAGATTATTATTTATTTCATCAAAATTTCCGAAAATCAAAAAATGGCATTGGCTTCTGACAGGCTCATTTGTGTGGCAGTTTAATGAATAATATAAACATGCCATGATAATTGGTAGTTACTAGTATTCTATTGTAAGATTTGTACAGCTTGTTGAACTCATTTCATAATAGTTCTTGATGTCTTTACAAAGTTTGAGCAATGCTTTTCTTTTATTAACTAATTTGTTATACTCCATTATATTTTTTAATTTTAAAATGGAATTGTTTTTATTAGTTTAAATGCTAGTTCACTTATACTATGAAATACTTGCACTGTGGAAATTTAACAAGATTTTTTTTTTCTTTTAGAATGGTAAAAAATTCACAATATTCTTATAAATCGAAACATTACATAAATTTTTATAGTATTTTTCTATTTTCTTTTATGAATAACATTGGTCTGAAGATGTAGCTACTTTATGGGGAGGAAACACTAAAATATTTGTATAGTGTAGGTGTTCAATTTTGTTACACTTTTTGAATTTTACAAGAATATTCTTACTGATTTGCCTCCATAAAAGTTATAATAATTAGTGATTCAGAAAACCTTCCCATAAAAAATATTTGAAACAATCAAATTCCCACACTAATGCATGCGAAGATATGGAAATTCATTGTAAAATACTAGCAACTAGCAGAATTTACTTTTCCATCACTGCAGTTCATTTGAATTATTTTACATCTGGCTCCATGAACGTATTTTAGATTTTCCTAGTGGGGAAGAATCTAGATCGTTTTGATTTCATTAATCCTGCCTAGTTAAATTGAAAAGATCAACATATTAAAATCATGAACTAGGAAAAGAATAAAAGCTTCAATTTTTTTTTTATTCACTCTTCCTAAAATAACTAAAAACTGATTTAAAAAAAATTTTCACTGAAGTTTTAATATAAACGTGAAAACAAAATATTATATCATCAATACCGGCTCAAAACGATGTTTTGAATCAAATTTTTTTATTTATATTTAATGAACGAGATGTAGAATCTGTGGAAACTAATCAAATAGCGAAAACGTGTTTAAAAAATAAAAAAAAATTTATTTCTCCAAATATAAAAAAACAATGTTTATATATATATGCCCGGTGGCTCAGTGGTAGTGTTTCACACTCTCTAAGCATATGTCCTAGGTTCAAACCTCAGGCTGGGAAAAGTTGACTCAGCCTTTCATCCCCTCTGTGGGTCGATAAACTGAGTCCCAAGCATGGTTGGGAAACTAAACACTGGAAGTTTTGCATTAGGCTGACCACCTATTCGGGACACATGCTTTGCACACTACAGCCTCTCAGTCAAGAAAATAGAGGTGGGCACTGTAGGCCTTGGTCCACATTGACTGTCATGCCACAGAGTTTTTGTTAGAACCTATAAAAAAAGTCCAATACATTAATCTTTCCCCTTATGCTTTAAGTAGGCAAACAGCTTTGAAAGAGGAATTGTTCTTGCATCTTTCATGAAGTGAGAAGAGCGTCTTGGTCAAATGTACAACACTTTAGTTAAATATGGCAGTAGAAGTAATTTTACTGGAAGTTCCATTTGGAGATGTGATTATGTTTTTAATTATACAGATGCTTATCACTAAATAATTTAAAATAAGATTTTCAAAAGAAACATTTTAAGTTAGCTAAAGATAGAAATATTGATACTTGTATAAGCTTCATTTCAAGTAGCTATTTTTTTATTTATTCCAGAACAAACAAAAAAAGAATATTATTTCAATAGATTATTGAGCTGATTACTGGTGGGTATCATTTAAGAATACTTATTAACACATTAAAATATGCGAAATAAAAACAACTAGTTTAAAAAATAAAAAAAATTTTATTTCGAATTAAAATAATTAAAAAAAATTTTATTTCCATTAGCGAAAAGAATTTTTTTTAATATATATGCATTTATATTAAGTAAAACACAATATAAGTATTCCTTCACATAGTTGAATAAAAATTAAATTTTTGTGAATTAAAAAGTACTTTTTAAAAATGTTTTCAAAGAAAGTTTCAAAAAATTGTATATTAATATTTTAATTAATAGATTAAGCATAAAAAATGCTAACCACTGTTTTAGATGAAAAATGAATTTTTAAAGTACCTACATATTTCATATTATAAAATTACATCAATAACTGTTTTCTGTAAGTTTAAGAATTATGCATTACTCATAAATGGTTAATAAATAAAGTATCAAATTGTGAGATGCTGCATTTTAATGAATCGATTAAAACTGAATTAAGTGGCATGATAAATGTATGAGAACAAACTCTACAGTACCCATGTTTTCTCGATCAAGGGTCTTTAGGTGCTAAGCATGTCTTAGTTAAGTTGGTCAACGTAAAGCAAAATTCCCAGTGCTTAGTTCCCAAGGATGCCTGGTACTCAATTTTATGAACCCACTGAAAGGATATTTTAAAATTATTTTTTGCCATATGATATGGAGTTCATTCCTACTATTGCCATATGATATATAGTTCATTCCTATATGGAGTTCATTCCTTCAATTGCTAGATAAATGGCGCTTTATCTAGCAATTGAAGGGATAAAAAGGTAGTCCATCTTGTTCGGTCATAGAATAGAACCTTCTCTTAGACATTTGCTATGAGAACACTAAGCATTATTGCTATGCTTATAAATTGATTATTTTTCATAATTTCATGTCTTTAAACACTATAAACGTTATAAAAAAATATCAAATGTAAAAATTTCAATTTTTAAATACATTCTTTTTTTTCAAGGTAGTTGACATTTGATTGACAGCAAAAAATGTTCACAATAATTCTAAAATTAACAAAGCAATGTGTCTTTTATATACATGCATCTTTTTTCCAACAAGTATGTTTTATTAAATATAAAAATATGCTAAAGTGCAATTGAAGTCAATTTTTGTTATGAAATAACTTCATGGGAAAAATTTATTGAAATATTTCCAAATTAAAATGTTTTTTACATTTCTAAAGATAATCAATAATTATTTTTTGCTATACTGCAAAGCTGACTGAATTTACTTTCGGTAATGTCTACAAATAATACTTGTGCGTTTCATTGTAAAACAAAGCTTGTCATGTTGCTATATAATCTTATAATTTAATGAAAGAAAATCTACAAAATCAAGTTTTATAAAAAAATATAATTGATGTAAATTTGTTTCTTTTATTACTTTTTTTTTTATCAGATTTACAAGAATCAATAAATTTCCAAGAGATAGAAAATTCATATTAAATTTTTCCCTCTATTGTCTTAAACCAAATATGCATATAATATATATGCAACATTTTTAATTACATTTGTAATTAAGTGAAATAAATAATTATAAAAATTGAGAATATTTTTTATTTAAATTAGATTATATTTAATATTAACTTCAAGAAGTTTTCAACGAATTTTTATTTAAATAATCAATATTCTTTATATTGAATTATTCATTCAATAAAATAATTGATAATTTTAGAGTTTTTAAACATTTTTATTTATTAGTTTATTGAATATTTTAAGGTGTGTATAACCTTTTTCAAGCTTCCAAAATTTGGATGCTGTACACTTTTTTTTAAAAAAAAAAAGATCGACCATTCTAGTAAAAAATGAGCCAGTTTATATACAGATCATCCATTGACAACTAGAATACACCACTTGTTAATAACTCAAAGCACTTCTCATGTTTCAAACAAAATATCTTCAGTTGAGAGACCTGACAAGTAATACAGTGTTTTAACAATATCATTTTCCCAAAATCTACAAGGCAGTCCAATTGTTTGCCAGCACATGATCATTTAAATTTTCATCAAAGAGAAGCACATAATTAATAGCATTTTTAACCTTTTTTAGTAAGTTGTAAAAATAAGATGCTATTTCAAACATTTTTAAACAAGTACACTTTAATTAACTACTACTGAATTGCTCTACAACACTGTTTGGGAATTCTACTTGAAAAAGAGAATTTAAATTATTATATGAACTAGAGCTGAAACCACAAGGTTACTTAGAATTTCAGCCTTTAAAATTTCTTTTGAAAAAATAAATGAATTTAAATTTTCAGAATGTGCTATGGATTCACATTCTTAAAAAACAGCCAGCACTAGTGAAAAAAATTCTTTAAATGGAGAAAAAGTGTCAGAGTAGATATTTTAGAATTAACAGTCTGCTCTAGTAAATACATGTTTGTTGTTTTTTCTTTCATATGGGATTTGACAACCAATTCACACAAATTTGAAAACAGAAGTCTTTTATACAAGCCAGATAGACAATAGGCAAATGTTTCTTCAGAATCATGCAAAAGCCAATCTTTGTATAGCTTTTCCCGAGTCCACTGGTTCTTGAAAACACATTTTTCACCAAGTTATATTCTTCAACCTATATTTGTATTGATAACCAATGAAATTCAACACGATTCACTGAAACTGCATCAATAATTTTCACCACAGAAGGTATGAAAAGTATATTTTGTCACTGAATATTGATATTTAAACATATGTTTAAATATTAATATTCAGTAAACTTAATAAAATATTTAAAAAAAAAAGACAGAAACAAACAAATAGAAAAAGAATAAAAAAATCCCCTGCCTAATTGACCCATATTATTGATGACTACTTCACTTTGCATACATAATTCTAAATACTATCAAAACTCGAATAAACTGGATTGTCATGAACCTATTGTGGCTGAATTGGATTTTTATTTTAATCAGCAGTTACGTACGTTTACAAATGCAATCAAATATCGATAATGCCACCATTTGTAGTTAACATTAAAAGCCAGTATTAAATTTTGTTTTTGGACAATTTCTTAAAAAAATTATACTATATTTTTAACAGAAAATAAAAGCCATCAAGGTTGAAGTAAAAATTCAAGGAGTGATTCATGATTTTCAAGCAATCAAGTCAAAACTCCAGGAGTTTCAAGGGTCCTTAAAACAATTTTTCAAAAACCAGGCATTATACAAACCATGTAATATTTTAATGTGGAGAACCCAACATTCCTTTGTAGTTAGGAACTCTAACCTTAAGTTTGCAACTAGTTCACTTTTAAGAGAAACAGAATCTTAAAATCTATCAATAACAGAGGAAACTAGATTGAAAACATAAATTAAACAGGGACATGTTATTTAAAACAAAGTATGCACAGTTTGATTATTTTTAAAATTACTAAATAAATTTCTGTTAATAAAAAAATTAAAAAGAAAAAAAACTAATTGTTTGTATAAATTGTTAATACACACACAAGCCTTGTTTTCTTAGAAAATCTTATTTTGATAAATAAAAATCTGCAGAGTATTTTTGGACATCTACATTGTATGAATACTTAATACTTAACAAAGCATAGAAAAAATTGATGATATTAAAGTCAGCAATTATTGCAGCTTCAACAGTTTCAATCATGAAAATAGGCATATTTTAAAATGTTATTATAAAACCATTCCTATTTAGATTTAAATGTTTTCTCTTTTTTAGGAGGAACAGTGGAACTTATATCGCAATTGAAATCAGTTTCTTTCCATTCAACAAACTTCATTTTTTTCTGGCCAACAATTAGATAAAAAAAAAAACACTTCTCATCTTGTAGAAAAGGGGGTTAACTCTTTTCTGAAAAGATGATACAATAATTGTTACCATAGTTTGAATTAATATTGGTATAAAAAATCATAAGTTCTTTTATTTTGACACACTGTAGTAGCAAGCACTTTTAAGATAATCTACCGTGTAATTGCTTTTTAGAAAAGAAACCTGAAAAACTCCCAATCATCTAACCTGACAGATGCACATGCACAGTCTCCCGCTGTCCAACAATGGCTGGGTTTGTCACTCAACAATAATTTTTTGCACATGACCAACTCTAAACCGGGACTTACAATATAAGGAGCATTCCAAGCGACTACAAATATTCAAATAAATCTATGAATTAAAGGATAGAGCACTCTAAACATTCAATAATAATTGGCATTGAGCCTAGGACTACAATGAAAACCCTAGTCCTACAACCAAGCAATAGTGCAATATTTTGGAATAGACATGAAGTTCTGTTGTACACTGAAAAACACAAAGTCTGAAACAATTTTAAATGAGGAACTACCCCAATTAACATTACCATGATTGAAACATTTATAAATTATTATGGCTGAAATAACCAACACATTCAAATACTCATACAAAGTTTTTACTTTCATAAAATTTAAGTAGAATATACAATAAAAAATTACCACCTATTTTTTAACTGATGGGTAATTAGCTCAATTATTTTTTTGAAATCTGCAAATTTAAACTACCATGTTCAATCACTGTTTCTTAAAAAAGAGATTTTACTACACATCATATAAAAAATTGTTCATTTCAGAAATATTTTAATTAAAGCAAAATTATTATACTTACAAATGTTTATTTCAACGTAAATATTAATGATGCAATTGTGTAATATATATATAATATTTAGAAACATCTTATTAAATTAAAAAATATTTAGAAAATGTAAATGTCACTAATAATTTCTATATTTAATTATGCATTTTAAGGTCATATATTGAAATCAATAAATAAAAAACTGTACTTTTAAAAGGTTTAAAAATAAGGATAATATTATTTTCTATATTTAATCTAAAACTTAAAATTCTTTGATAATATTTTAGTTTAAAACATTTTTCTTTCCTTCTAATATTAGATGATACAAAAGAATAGAAATTTTTATTTTAAAATAAATGACACGATAATTTTATAATAAAAATTGTTAATTTTTTTTAATTTTTGACAGTCAAATTCTTTTTTTTACAAATTTATGTAAATTTCGCACTTTTAATATTACAAAACAAATAATTTAATAAAAAATAATGTGTTCAATAAAACAAATCAAGTAATTCACTACAAAACAAATTATTAAATATTTTTGATCAAGATCAAAATATAATTACAATAATAAGAGTAAAAAATTTCAAATTTAATAAAATGTCTGCAATTATAGCAAATTTAATTTTTAATAAATCAGTATTTAAAAATATAAATTTAGATCAAAATTTTAAAAACTTAACAAAAAAATTTAATTATAAGTTCACAGCAAAATTTGTCATTCAGAAATCTAAAATACACCACGTTTGAAATACACCACGTTCAGAATTAAGAATGTAACATTTATAAATTTATGTAGCTTATATAAAAGTTTTTATTGAGAACATTTCTATGCAATGCATTTTATTTTTATTAATATGGACAAGATATTAAACTGAAAGCATCACTTTTGTAAACATTTTTCCAAAGAAGTATCAATATTAACAATACTGTGTCACCAAATTTTAGTATTTCAATGTCACTTTCAATCTTGCCATAAGGTTTGATACATGTTTCTTAAAACTTGAAATGTTTGTTAAATATCATAATCAAAGTAAAATTTTAAATAAGAATGTCTGGTTAATTTTTTTCCCTCCAACACAGGAAAAATCAATTAAAAAAACATTTATATAACTATATTAATTTGTACAATTTTATGAAAAGACAGAAAAATAATGCTCTGGTCCACAAAAGAGATATGCAAGATTGTAGATCTGAAGCATTTCTAGATTAGATGAGAAATAGTTTGTGGTCATTTCATATGCTTTATACAATCATTTCACATGCCTTAATACATATTTCTAGAGTAATTAATAAATCTTACTATCCTTTTAAGTCATCAGCTTAAGAATTGTATAAAATTCCTTATTAAATGTTAAAAATTTCACTAAAGCAGTTTTTAATACTACCTTTTGCAATGTACTTTAATCACTGACATTTATATTTAAAATAAAATTGTTTATTTATAAATGAAAATCATATTGAATTTGTGATCTTTAGGTGTATTTTTAAAATTGTATTGCAAAGCATGTGTTTGCAAACAGTAAAATTCATTACAGAGATAGAATTATATAACTTCCACAAAAGAAATGTCAGACAACTGATTAAGCAATTTTTTTAACTCCATTTTACTACGATGAGTTCGCATGAAACCTCGCCCAACATTGCGACATGATGTTAGATTTAAAACAGTCAAATTTTCGCAGTTTTGAATAATCATTATCACTGCTTTGGCTGAAACATTTGTATTATTTAAATCAAGAGATTCCAACTTAGGCAATCTTCCATCAGAAAAAAAGTTTATCAATACATGATCAAAAAATCTGGATTTCATTCTAGAAAGATCTAAAATACTGAGACTTTCATTCCATTTCTCAAGTATTTCACTTAATTTTTCAGTAGAGTGTAAATTGGTATATGAAATAAATAACTTTTCTAAATTTGTAGCTGGGAGTGATAAAATGGCACCTATCGAAAGGCTTTTGCAACCCCTAATATCTAAAACCTTTAACTGTGAAGATCTGAAAAGCACATTATTTAAATCTTGGTCGCTAAAATAGCAGTCATAGACACTTGAACGAGTAAATGCTTCTAATGCAGGAAATCCAGGTAATTGAGCAGTTTGGTGATTTGTAAAAGCAATTTGAAAATCCAAACGTAAGACTTTGATATTAGGACAACCATTCTGTACAGCATCTAAAGGAAACTTGGATCCTCCATGAATTTGAACATTATAAATCAACAACTCCTGAAGACAGAAACAGAATTTTGAAACTAATAATAAAAGTTTGGGTAAACATGAAATATCAGTGTAGGATATATCAAGCACAATAAGGTTTGCACCTCGCAATTCCAAAAAGTTGTATATAAATTTGGGACTAATACTATAATGTGCATAATTCAAATTTCGTGAAAATTTTATTTCCCTTAAATTAATGCAATGTTCACCGAGAGAGGACATACAATCAGAAGTTACACATTTCACATTTGAAAAATCAATCGACCTTAAATTAGACAAGTATCTAAATATTTCAGATATACTCTTCATGTTTGTTTTTTTACCTAGAATAAGTTCTTGAGCATGCTTCATGTTACCGGATTTACATAATTTCCTCAATTGATGATTTGTTAACGAACCATCACATTTACGCCATAAATCTGGTTCAGCGGAAAGCCGACGCCATAGTTTACAAACTTCTCCAATGCAAGAAATTAGTTTTCTTTGCTTTTCTATTGCTATATAAAATTTGAATATTTTTAATAATACTTCTTCAGGAAGGTCGAATATGTAAGCCATTTTGAAACTTAGATACAATTGACAGTGAAATCAATTTGTCAGTTCACGCTTTATATCTTAAATTTAGCAGTTTCAGACTATTTAAGAAAAATATATCTTGAAAAATGTGGAAATATTATAGTACTAAGTCTTTTTCTTTTTGGTTTATTTCAGAATAAATCTAAATTATGAATAATAGAAAGTAAGTAATGATCTTTACATGTGCATAAAAAGAGAAGGATTTAAAATTGACAAATTTTAGCGCCTCCTATGATACCGCACAATTCCCAGCATATATCACAATAAATTTGTGTCATTGACTGATAAAAATATTCTTTTCAGTAGCACATTTCTGAATCATATAAATTGCACAAAAGTAGCTAATAAATATTATAACAGAATAGCTAACCAGAAAACAATCACAATTACCGTAACTTTGCCATGTTCAAGAAAATGCCAGTCAATAGTTGCTTAATTTTTAGTTCGAATTTGTCAGATTCTTTAATTTAAAAGATAAATACTAGTTTCAATACTTAAAAACTCAGGATTTACACCAGATATATATTTTACTTTATAATATTGCTTTATATACTGCAACTTTACTAATATAGATGGTTTGCATTTTTTTCCAAGTAACTTTCATAAGTGGAGTAACTGTTTCGAAATTATTTTATTAAAAAAATAGAAATCGACATAAGTATATGGTTATAATTTGTGTACATCGAAAAGCGCTCTTAATATGAATTATGTCACTGACATGGTTGATATTGTTGCACTTCAACCGTTGATATTATTTTTAAAATTTCACTTTTATCTTGATGTTAAACCTGAAAATAATCGTAAACAAAAGTGTCCAAAATTTTGCATCGTGGCATTAACGTAGTAAAGTATAAAGTGCAACTGTACAGACTTAATATGAAAATACAAAGTATTAGATTGGCATTTTTATATTTCTGCTATATAATACATCTTAATTCTTTATCATATAGAAACAGAAATAAGGTTCTTATTATTTATTGAAAGTTTTGGAAATTGTAAACATAAAATATTATACTTTCCTATTGGAAATCGTATTAAAGCTTTGAAAATGCCTTGGTATTGTTCTATATGTACAGATATTTTTAACGACTTCAAAACAATATCTGTCACACCATGTGGACATATGTTTCACTTAGATTGCATAAGGAAGTGGATTTCAGAATCTGGAACTTGTCCAGAGTGCAGGCAATTAGTTTCTTTGCATCGTCTTGTAAAACTTCACCCTCATGAAATAACTTGCGATGGAACTCAGAATAGTGAAAATTATTTCACGTTGAGAGCAGAACTGCATGAAAAAGAGGAAGAACTGAAAAAACTTAGGAGCCAAAATGAAGAACTAACCATTTATGTTGCAAAAGCAGAATCTGAAGCTAGTGTCTATTTGCAAGAGAAATGCAAGCTAGAATTACAGTTGAAAAGTGTTAATTTAAAGAAAAATTTTATTAAATCATTGGAGTCAAAAATTACTGAACTTGAAAAAATTAACAGACAGTTAAATTTAGAAAATGAACATTTAAATAGTGTTAAAATAATTGTCAATGGTACTCAGTCTGAAGCAGAAAAAGAGTTGAGCAGCTACTCATTACATGCAAAAGATGAAAATGCAAAAAAATTAGCTTCTTATTGTTCCATTTTGAAAAGAGAACTTGAAAAAATTATACAGGAAAAGAAGGGACTTAAATCTGAATTACTCCAATTGAAGTACCAATGCAACTGCTTGAATTCAAATGTAGCACAACTGCAAAATTTTATTAAAAAATTGAAAAATGATATTTCTATGCTGGAAAAACAGAAAAGAGAGTCATCATTGCAGATTTCTTCTGAATGCAATTTAAGTTTTGATAGTAAGCAAACTGTTTCTGCCAAAGATATTGCAGAAAATGATGTTGATTATTCCCCAATTACAGTAAAATTTGCTGAACATTCAAAGAAAATTGGTGTAAGAATTGTGGAGGATGAATTACCAACCTCTTCAAAATTATCTATTTTTAAAGATAAGAAAACTGAACTTTCAAAGACTTCAACTCTTCCTCTCCAAGAAGATTCTATTATAAGAATTGGATATAATGGCTTAGGAGGACATAGTTCTGTAATAAATAAAACCTGCAAAAAATATTTACCGAAAAAAATTGCTGGTAAAAGAACAAAATATGCCCTTAACCATTGTAAATTATTGTCTCCAATGCTAAAGAGACAAAAAAGTACATAAGTTGTCTAATTTACATGCCCAATCAATTTATATAAACTTTGACCTCTGGCTTTTGAAAAAAATTTTCAATATGTGTGCCAGTTTTAAATATTTTTAATTGATTGATAATCACAATTTTAACAAAACTGTTATGATTCCAATTTTTATCTAGGAGTATTAATTTTTTTAGTAGCAAATAATATTGAAAAGAATTGATGTTTAAGTTAAATTTTGTTGACCAGGGAAATTATACAAATATTGCCAAACTGATGACAAATATTTTCATATTATTTTAAGTACATAATTAGTGATTAAAGCAAAAAGTTGTGCATACAATAAAAAAAGGTCATGCTACAGTTTATTTGCAAACATAACTGAACATAAAAATCCTTTAAATTAAGTAAAAATATTTAAAATTAAATTGAATACTTATAATAAATTAATTAAAAATACATATTTTAACAACAGCATCAAAAATTATTTGGTAAAATCCTACTGTAGGTATTGTGTTTGCTGCAAATTTAAAATGTTGATAACTGCAAAATTCATGAGATTTATAACTCTCAGCATATGTATGCATTTCATAATCAAAAAAATTGTGAATCTCAGAATGGCAATACAAAAACATGTACTCAGAATATTAATGTTACCAAATCCATCACCTTACAGATACTAGAACAAAGCCAATTATTTAAATGAAAAACTTTTAACAAATAACACACATAATGTAAAATTTCATTTGCATCGGCAATAAAAATAAGTGCATTCAAAACAACAATGTTGAAAACCTTAACCAATATTCTTTTTGAAACTTGTTAACTGGAATCAAACTTTTGCTTAAAAATGGAATAAAAATAAATAAATTTTATAGCTTTCTATTCATAATGAAAAATGGCATTGTTTTGCACCATTTTTATTTTTCTTGGTTGATAGAATTTCACTCAAGTACCAAATAATTGTATTAGATCGTGAAATGATCCTAATTGTATATTATTTTTAAAAGTTTAAGCAAGTATAATAAAATTTATTTCAAAGATGAAATTTTCTTAGTTAGCTTTTCTGATATAACAATTATTGAATTATCAAAAAATAAAATATTTGTTTGTAGATTAATTTTGTAATTAATTATTTAAAAATCACCAAGATAAGTTTTTCTGTCAATAAAAACAAATCAACAACAAATAAAATTTATATTCTATTTAAAAATTGAATATGTAACAACAACTTATTCTATATACAATGTTCCTTTGCCACTTTGCGCTTCATGTTTTGCGGCTTCTGTGCTTCACGGATATTTCCAATCGATCATCAAAAAATAGAATACAACCATGTTAACAGCCACATTGCCGAAAGGAATGTTGTTTCATGTTTATGCGTAAGAGAGAGAGAAGGATCCCTGCATGTCAAATAAAGAGAGGAGTCTACTTGGAGTACATACAAAGGGCTCTCATAAAGGCGCATAATTGTTTTCTGGTGCAATATCGACCAATGAAAGTATGGTGAGGCTGACTCACATGAGAAGTAAAAAATTTGTCGACGTGACAAAATACATTAGCTCCCTTATCGGTATGACATGCTTTTCTTTTCGTTTTACATGCGCGTTTTGTATGCAACCCTTTAAACTACTACAGAATGATCTTGTAGCATTGAGTTTCGATTTTTGGAGTTTTTGTGTTGCTTGCAAAATTTAATTAGTATGGATGAGGATATATTGACTTTACATTTTTGCGGAGTACATATGGAGAAAGAATCATCAGGAAAACATAACAGAAGAATTTTTAGAAGCGATAAAAATGGTATATTTGCTGTAAAGTAATGATTTAAAAATCGTTGAACATTAGGTGAGTTATTTTGTTACATTACAAAAATGACTGAACATAATTGTAATGAATAAAATTGTAATTTATTCATTACAATTTTATTCATATTTAGAAATTAAAGTTTTTATAAAAATGAATGTTTCCATAAGTAAATGAATGTTTGAGTTGAGTGTATTGCGTTTTTCATGTTAGTGTTAGAATGTGCCGCGTGCCTAAATTTCTTTAATGTGGTCGTAACTGCTCGTTATATGAAAATTCGAGTTTAAACAAAAAATGAAACTTATTTACGTTTGAAATTTAGTATTATTGCTCGTTTACCACTGTAGTAGGTAGTGCAACACTGATGTTTTGTTAAGGTGGGTGCCATTACTTGGTATATTAAAAATCGAGATTAAATTAAAAAATGAAATTTGTCAACGTTCGAAATTTAGCTTTATTGCCCAGTTGGCACTGTAGTAGGTAGTGCTACACTGATGTTTTTTTAAAGTAGGCGCTATTGCTCGATATATTAAAAATTTTGTTTCTATTTATTAGGATTTTAAAACTTTTACAGTATTTAGTTATAATGAAATATTCAAATTTTTTAATATTTGGAATTCGGAAAAACTCACAATTTAAAGCTGAAGTTTGAACGCGATCATTATTGGTTGACGGTTATCACGCCTAGTGATGTAATTTAGGTTGGCGACAAAACTGTAGAGTGCTTGGCGTGAAAATTTGAAATCATGCCAATCCCGTATGGGTCTGTCGTCACTTACCAAAAGAAAAAAAAAAACAAAGACAACTATCCATCATCATGTTTCTCTCCATGGTAATGCCCCTGAATCTACCATCAGTGCCTCTAGCTGAAGAGTCTCTGAATGAGCCTAAAGCTTCTACTAGTCAAGAGAGAGCATCTCCTCCCTCATTGACACAAGATTCTTTTCCACTCTCAGAAAGTAATGTTGATTAATGTTTATTACTGTAAAAGGTTTAGTAATTAACCTTATTTATTAGCACTGACAGGTTCAAGTAAATATGTATACTGTTGTAGTTTTTGTTTTAAATGTGTAAAGTATAAATATTATACACATCTTTAAAACATTTGTGTGCCTGCATACACGAATATTCCTAGGGGTAAATCCTACTTCATGTTTTTTCAGCTTTCAAAAAGGTTCTGGTCCCCATTAACAGTGAAAAATGAGAGATCACTGCACTTGCATAAAATAAGATTTGATTAACAATTGAAGTATGAAATTTTTTCTTGTTTGTTTGTAGAATCGGTATTTATTATAATAACATAAATTTAGAAAATCAGGGAATGCAAACAGATAGTCATATTTTTCAAAATATAGGCATTATAAATTAATTATATCTTGGTAAGTAATTGTAAAGAATAATTATTCATAAATTGTGTATAAATACTAAAGTAAACTTTTTAATGACTATAAGAGAACTTACAGTTAAAAAATATATTTACATGTCTGCTTTCTCTTCTAAATTTTTTAAAACACCTAAATTTTTTTAAGGATTTCTTTTCATATTTTTATAATAATTTGTACATAAAATGTGTTAAAATCATGATTATACAGAATAAGTAAATGTCTTATTACTAAAGCAGCCTTAGAAAATTCTTCATTCTTGTTAATAAATATGAAATTAATATATAGGAAATTTGTATATCAAATAATTATATTACAATTTAAATTGATAAGTAGTAATTAATTATTATTGCTTCTTACAATTAATTGATGCCTGAAAAATGAATTAAAATCATAAAATTTATAGTGTAAACTCCAATACATTAGCTAAATTTAAATGCTTGTCAAATTACTTTATTATATATTTGAAATAAAAATAAAAAACTGTTTTCAAATTACAGTAGTTTTAGATATAAACAAATAATAAGCGAAAAACTGGCTTTAAATTTGTGAGACAAAATAAAAACCGGAATGAGCAATTTTCAATTCAACCATTAAAAATAAATATCAAAATATATTGACTAAAAATTAGTAGATTTTTATGAATAAATTTATTTGGTTATTTTATTTGTCTTTTGCAGCAATACGAAGGTGGAAATTTTTATCAGTAAACCACAAATTTTCTGCTTTTAATCTTTCCCAAATCTGTAGATGTTATTATAGTGCCCAAACTTTTTTTATGTGGTTTAATGTGGGCCAGACTCCAAAAGGAACCACTGTTATTCATGGGATTGAGATCTAGTGAATAGGATAGCCATTCTTCAATGATATACTGCCTGGAAAATGCACGTTGAATCACTGTTTCTTTTTGCATTTGTGAGCTTGCATGGTGTCCCTGGTAGCAATTCAACACTGGGTGGTGATTGGGTTAACGGCATTAACTGATGGAAATTCAGCAGCCCCTGTGCAGCAATAGTGCATGGAACAATGGACTATTTGTCACCTCAACCGGAAAGCAGCTGCGGTGTTCACGCCCGTTCAGTTGTAATGCACAGTGTCATGAGTATATTTCGTATGGCCTGGTGAGTTTTTTAAGATTCGATGAAAAGGGAGTGAGTGCAGTGATGATACTATGCCAATCAATTTTCTATTCTACTCATGTACCTATGCTGTTTTCTGCTTAAATATCAAAAATACACTATCATTAAAAATGATTTAATGCTAGTGTATTTTTGATAATAAGCCAGAAAATATTTATGAAAACTTGTTTTAAATATTCTATTTATAAGTGTTTTCATAGATAAAAATACTTGTGTTGAAGGATTTTTTTAATACTTATCAATAAATTCAAAATGTAATAAATAATTTATATAGTACAATTATTTAAGTGAAATTAACATGAAATGTATTTTACCCAATATCTAATATTTTTTCACTATAGAACATTTCAGTATTTTCAAGTTTTCATTGCAGGACACAAAATTAACATTCAATAATTTCAGTTTTATAGCTTTGCTTTTATTTTTTTGCAATTATGAAAAATCCAATAAATGACAATATTTATTAAGATTTTTTAAAAATAATTTCCAGTTTTAGAAAAAAATAAATTAGCAGGTTGTTAATTGTTATGATTTTCCTAATGTTTTCTTAACAAATTTTACACTGGAAATTTAATTGCAAAAATCTAAATTTTATTGCTTTTATAAGATATATATTTTAACATGTGTGCATAGATTCAGTTTTAGAAATTAAAATCATACATAATTCAACTACTTCCAATATATTTGTAACAATAGGTACAAATTATTATACAACCTTTCTAAACTAGATACATTTGATAGATTTAAAATAAAACATTGATTTTAATGTAGAACTCAGACAACTTTGATTCTATAGTCTTAGTTTAATTAATGTTTAATTTTTTATTTATTTTCCATTAACAGCTGAAAAATTAACGTAAATATGAATGTTCTAGAAAATTTTCAAAAGCAATATTTGCAGAGTTAAAGGTGATAAAATAAACGAATTACAAATTTTTGGTAACAAATGGATTAAATGTATCATTGTGATAAGATTAAGAATTCAGTTACATTTTCAGATAAAGTGTTCCTATTTTACAGCATTTTTTATTTTAATATTTGTTAAACATCTGCTTCAATATTTATGAATTTATTCACAAAAATAAAATGTTCACATAAGATAAATCTTTATTATTTTTATTACATGTTAACATTAGACGGTTTTTTCCAAAGCTGGTTTTAAACGCCCCCCATCTCTGTCAGGAGCATGCACCAGCCATTTCTTTATGTACTGCTGTACATCCATATCTGTGATATGGCTGTCATGGTGGTGAGTAGAAGCTACAAATAAACAAAAATTGATATTATTAATAGTACATGGAAATGTCACAAAAATTAAAAATTAAGTTATTAAAATTAAGATTTAAATTTATAGAAAAAATAAATTTATTAAATTTAATTCATGTACTATTCTCAACATTTTGATCCAACGGTAAACTTGGCATTTAAAAAATACAGAAGTAATCCATCATAAATGTAAAATAGAAAATAACAATTTTTCCTAATTTTAAGTTACAAGCACAATATAAATTGAAATTACTTACATTAAAGTTAATAAAAATATGCAATTAAAATTATGTCAGTAACATGAAATATTATATTTTTAGGATTTGTTACAGTGATTATGATTCAGAAATATTTTGAGTAAATTAAATTCGTAAACTTTTACATTTGAATACAATGTTTCCATATTGCAGTATATTATTTTTAAAATTTATTTGTACAAGCCGTTAGCTGTAGAAAGTTCAAAAATAAAATGCTAATTTGTTATCAAATTTATAACATTCTGAAGGGTGGAAAAGCGATGCTTTACACCTCTACTACCCTTCCAGTTGTACTGTTTTTACAAATCATTTGTCATTAGTTCCATCAGAGTTCTTCTGATAACATCACTGGAACTTGTGCCACCTTTATTGGTCAAAATAGTCAGCTGAAAACAATAATAAAATGTTAGAAATATAAACAATTGAAGCTTTAGTTCCCCAACTCTATTAATCATGTTAATGGTTATATTTAAATGGGAACTAAATATTTTTATATAGAAACTTAATGTTTTAAAACTTTTTTTTTTTTTTTTTTTTTTTAACTGTTTTAAGTTAATTTGAAATTTAAATTCATTAGGAAAAAATTCCAAAAGAGATTAAAACCAAATCAGGTTGCTTGAGGTATTTCTTTAGAAAACATATATTACAATAAAAATTTATTTTAAACACAGTTTTCTCTGCAAAAACTAGATCAACACATACTTCTTTAACATCTTCATATTTACCATCTATATACTCCAATTAACATTTTGATCCAGTGACAAACTTAACATTTAATAAGCATATAAATATGTAAATGAAAAATAAAAACTATCCATTTATTTTTCATAAGTTACAAACACTACATGAAAAAAAAATCACATACATTAAACAAAGGATAACAGAAACATAAGAAATATGTTTTTATAATTTTTTACAATGGGGTTATGAGACTGAAATATTTAGAGTAAACTGAATTTGTAGAAATAAATTTTTGCATTTGAATTTAATGATATTTTCATATATCATTATATACCTCTTAAAATTTATTTCTACTTTGTCAGGAGCTCACATCAACCATTTCTTTATATATTGCTGTACATCAATATCTGTGATTCAGCTGTCACGGTGGCAAAGAGAAGCTACAAATAAATTAATTTTGCTTCTATAAATTATATTAAATAAAATAATATCAGAAACAAAGTAAGATCAACATTACAAACATTTTTATAACTGAAACTATTAGCATTAAAATTTGTTAATAATTTAATTGTTTTATAACAATTTTAAACATTACATGGAAATTTAAAATAAAAAAAATGAAGTTTGATATTATAAGTAATGAAATAAAAAAAAATGAAGTTTGATATTATGTCTCATACTTTTTTCTATCTTTTATGGTTCCCAATTTTATAATTTCTAAAATTTTCTATAATCTTTGCGTATATAAAGGATCCACACACATTCGATCTGCATTTCCAGGTCGATTGGAACATTAAAAAGATTTTCAAACTTGGAATTTTTTTGAAAATTATTAAAATTTATTTTTTATTTTTTTAAATATTTTGCTTTCTATTTTTCTTAATCTTTGGCTTTAAAAGGAATTCGCAATTCGTTCAAGTTTCATTTTCAGTGACGCACTGGGAAATTATCACCATTTCTTGGTGATTGATTTTTTTTTTTTTTTTTTTTTTTTTTGTTATTGTCTCTTCTCGTTTCTCATGAATTTCAATAAAGCAAATTACAAAAATCTTAAAGCAATTTTACAATTTTTCAATCGAACGATTTAATCTTTATAAATAATTTGAGGATTTGAAAAATAATTTCAGGATGTAAATAAATGTGTCATTTCAGGATTTCCGGAATTCAAATTTATTCCAAAAGCAAAATGAGCTTACAAATCAAACATGAAATAAAAAAAAATGTTTGTGTGTATATATATATATATATATACACACACACAAACATATATATGTATGTATATACACATATATATTATGTACACACAAACATATATATATATATGTATATATATGTATGTATGTATGTATACATAAATATGTATATATATAATATATAATAAAAAATGTTTATAAAATAAACTATAAGAATTTATTAATATAATATATATTTTAATTGGTTCTTTTTTCTATTTGCTTTTGTTTTCCTTATATTGTATAAAATTCACTGAATATTAATGTTTAAATATACTTTTCTTCTCACCCTTGTTGGAAATTGCATATAATTTTAGTGAATCAGGATGACTTTCTTTATCATTGAAATAAATTATTTAATAATCCTGGTGGAAAGTATCTTTTCACTGAGCAGTGTACTCTGGAAAAGCCATATAAAGATTGGTGCTTGCGTGGTTTAGAAACAAACACATGCTCATTGTATACTTTGAATAAAAGCCTTTTATATTTGAAATATGAGCAAATTGGCAATCAACGAGTAACGTATAAATTTGCAACAGATCTAATTGTTAAAAATTATATGTAGCAAAGATTTTCTTAATACTTCCAAACCATGTATAAGAAAAATGTCGATTATTCATTAAAAAGATTAATATTTATGGTAAACCCAACCACATTTTTTCCAGAATCAATTATGGCAGATTTTGCGTTGGAATTCATTATTCGAAAATAAAGATTCTTCAAGGCGAAATCTTCAAATTAAAGTAAAATGGGAAGCAAATAACTCTCTCTTTCTTTGTAAGGGGAGGGAGTAGAAACGCCCTCATATCATAATAAGTGCATTTTCCAAGCAAGAAAATGCGGGAATAAAAAGGCTAATACTGTCACAATGATGTAATTTAGTTTTCAAAATTGGGAGTTCTCGATTTAGTGCATGTTTTCGAATTAAAAAGAAGTAATTATATTTCTCATAAAGGTCACAATGAAAATTTAGCAATAAATATGCCAAACGAAATATTCTTTCTTTTTGAAATATGTTTCTTATTTGTTGTAACTGGTTTCAGAAAATAGACTTCGAAGATCAATTTACCTAATATCTTAAGGTTAATACTTGTTAATTATAAGAGAGTTACACGCTTGTAATGAATATTTGATACAGTAAACTCTCAATTACTCAGGTATCTAAATGTTTAAAAAATTTCAGTTCCTAATGTAAAAGAAATATTACAATGAATAAAAAAGAAACTTAGAACTGATTTTTTGAAAAAGCAAATTTTGAACAAATTTAAAAATAGTGAATAATTTCATTGTTCTTCAAGGAAGTTTATGAAAGCTGCTGAGTGTACAAATTGTTCGAATGCTTATTTCTACTGATGCTGCTGAGTGTACAAATTGTTCGAATGCTTATTTCTACTGATGCTGCTGAGTGTACAAATTGTTCGAATGCTTATTTCTACTGATGCTGCTGAGTGTACAAATTGTTCGAATGCTTATTTCTACTGATGCTGCTGAGTGTACAAATTGTTCGAATGCTTATTTCTACTGATGCTGCTGAGTGTACAAATTGTTCGAATGCATATTTCTACTTTAATTATTTCGGATCTTGTTGTTCAGGCTAACTTATTTGCCAAATTTTATTCTCGTCAATCTGAAATTGAAGTACTACCTCTCGATTTAAGTTCAAACTTTTATTTAGAATATAACTGCATTCTCCCTCTCAGAGCTCCAATTAGCGATTTCTAAATGCAAAGATACTTCAGCTGGTCCTAATTTAATATCAGGTAAAATTTTGTAAGGTCTATCAAACATAGCTTTACGATCCCTTCTGTCACTCATAAATAACTCTTGGTTAAGCGGTACTGTTCCCCTGTCTTGGAAAAAATTCATCATAATTCCTATAGTAAAACCTGAAAAAGATATTACATCAGTGAATTCTTATCGCCCAACATCTCTTATAAGTGTTCTATGTAAGGTCATGGAACGCATGATTTTAACTCGTCTAATAAATCATATCTCCCTTTTCAAATATTTTCATCCAAATCATCATGGATTTATGCCTTATAGAAGTTGCGATAGTGTTCTTTCAATGCTTCATCATCATATTATTGCTTTACGCTCACAGAGAAAATATGTCATATGCGCAACAGTGGACCCCTAGTAGCAATTCAACACTGGGGTGGTGATTGGGTTAACGACATTAACCGATGGAAACTCAGCGGCCTAACCGACAATAGTGCATGAGAACAGTGGACCTTTGTCTCGGAGCAGGAAGTGGTTGCGGAGGTTGCCGCCGTTCAGGTTTAAGTATTAAGTGCGCGTGTGATAAGTTTATAGCGCCTATGGCCCAGTGAGTTTTAAATTCGATGAAAAGGAGTGATGAGCCATCAGAGATTACCATATGCCATTCAAATTTGTATTCTACTAGATGTAATACCTATGCTGTTTTCAAACGGCAAGTATCAAAAATACACTATGGGTTAAAAATAATTTAATGATGGTGAATTTTTGTAATAAACTTCCTGACAATATTAAGGAAAACTTATATTTTTAAATATTCATATAAGTGTTTTAATAAATAAAAATACTTGTGTTGAAGGATTTTTATTACTTATAAATAAAATCCAAATGTAATAATTATATATAGTACAGTTATGTAAAGTGAAATTAATATGAAATGTATTTTACCCAATATCTAATATTTTTTCACTGTAGGACATTTTAATATTTTCAAGTTTTCATTTGCAGGACACAAAATTAACTTTCAAAAATTTCAGTTTATAGACATTTGCTTTTATTTTTCACTATTATGAAAAATCAAATAAATTACATTAAGATTTTTTTTAAATTTCCAGTTTTAGTAAAAATAAATTAGCAGGTTATGATTTTTCTTAACAAATTTTACACTGGAAGTTTAATTGCAAAAATCTAAATTTTTATTGCTTTTGTAAGATATATATTTTTAACATGTGTGAATAAATTCAGTTTTAGAAATTAAACTCATATTGAAACTAATTGAATTTGTATATCTGCTTAACAATAGGTATAATTTATGAGAACCTTTCTAAATACATTTGAAAAAATTTAAAATAAAATATTGATTCTATATTTTAATGTAGAACACAAGACAATATTCATTAAGATTTTTAAAAAAAAAAAAAAAAATAATTTCCAATTTTAGAAAAAATAAATTAGATTTTTATGATTTTCAAAAATGTTTTCTTAACAAAATTTAACTGCAAAAAAATCTAAATTTTCTATTGCTTTTTATCAGATATATATTTTAACATGTGTGCATAGAGAATTCAGTTTTAGAAATTAAAATCATACCAAATTCAATTTGTTTTAACATATTTGTAACAATGGGTATAAATTATTATAGAGCATGTCTAAATTAGATACATTTGATAGATTTAAATAAAACATTAATTCTATATTTTAATATAGAACAGACAACTTTGATTCTATAGTCTTAGGTTAATTAATGTTTATATATATATATATATATATATATATATATATATATATATATATATATATATATATATATATAATTTTAAAAAAGCAATATTTGCAAACTAAAGTGATTAAAGAAATAAGTAACAAATTTTGGTAACAAACTTAGTATCAATACATTTTTGTAACAGAATTAAAGAATTCAGTTATATTTTCAGATAAAATGTTATTTATTTTACAGCATTTTGAATTTTAATATTTGTTAATACTATGTACTTAACATTTATGAATTTATTCACAAAAATAAAATGTTCTACAAAGGAAAAATGCTTTATTATTTTATAACATATTAACATTAAGATATGAGCTTTTCCAAAGTAAAACTTTTAACTTGCCCCCATCTCTGTCAGGTGCGCCTAAGCCATTTTCTTGATGTACTGCTGCACATCCATATCTGTTATCGGCTGTCATGATGGCAGTAGAAGCTACAAATAAACAAATTTTCTCGTATAAATATTAAATAAACCATCAGAGAAACAAAAGTAAGGTCAACATTTTTATAATTGATATTATTAACATTATCATGCATTATCATAAAAATTAAATTTTTATCATATTAATATTAAAATTGTTGTTGTTACTATTAAATTATTATAAAATAAATTTACAAAAAAATTGTAAATAATCTAATATATTAACATTGTTCAAAATAATATTAAGAAGAATTAAGATTTAAATTTAGAGAAAAAATATATTTAATGAAGTTGTGAATTTATATTATAATCATACATTTTGATCAATGGTAAACTTGGCATTTAAAAAATACAAAAGCCCCATAAATATTGAAAAATAGAAAATAACAATTTTCAATTTTTAGAATTACAAACACAATATAAATTGAAAGTCTACAAACATTAAACACCTAGAATAATAAAAATATTTCAATTAAAATTATTTCCCTGAAACATTGTATGAAATATTATGTTCTTATGAGTTAAATTGCAAGAGATTATGATTTTGTGAAATATTTTGAGATTAAGAATTTCAGACCTAAACTTTCTATGTTGAATTTTGTAATGTTTTCATATTGCATTATATTACTTTTAAAATTTATTTGTACATAGCTTTAGAAAGTTTAAAGACAAAATGCTAACCTGTTATCAAATTTTAACAACATTTTGAAGGGTGGAAAAGGGATGCTTCCTCTACACACTTCAATTGTGTCTGTTTGTTCTTTCGTTTGTCATCAGTTTCCATCAAGAATTCTTCTAAATCACACATCACTGATTTCATTTTCACCTTTTTGTCAAAATAGCATCTGACAAATGAACCATAAATATCAATTAAATAAAATTCAATAAAGTTCTATTTTCGAATTCCATTTTTGACTATTATCAATAGTACTCACTAAATTTATATAAATTATCTTCATTAGCTAAAGTAAACATTAAGACTCCATATCCTGTGTGCTATAAAGGCAAAGATACTTTTTATATAATGAGTAACCCAACATCACTAAATGGATTTTTAATTGCTGAATTTCCAGTCTGAAGGTCTTTTATAGCTAATATTCTTATTTATGAAAAGTAAAGTTATAACCCTTCTCCTGGAAGCCTAAATAAAAAAATAAAAAGGATGATTTTTAATAACATTAAAGAGAACTTTCATGATAATATTTTCTAAATAAAAACAAAATAATTCATTTAGAAGGCACACTGCCACTCCAGTATTCAAACAGTTCATTCAATACATCTGATAAACTTTAGGAAATGTTACTAAGATTTGCAATCTATATTCAACTAGTTTGGATTAATGTGAATCATTGATTATTGTTGCTGGATGATCTACGAAAAAGTAGATGCTCTCTTACAAAAATCTTCCATTAATAAAAGTTATAATCTGCTCTCGATTTCACCTGAAGGTGCTTTTATAGCATGTTCTTGTTTTTAAAAATAAAGTTATAACCTTCTCTGAAGCTAAATAAAAAAATATAAAGGATGATTTTTAAACAACATTAAAAGAGAACTTTACTTGGTACTAACAATTTTCTAGAAAAATAAAAACAAAAAATAATGCATTTAGAAGGCACTGCCCTCAGTATTCAAAGCAGTTAATTTTAAAATAACTCTCCAGAATAATTTTAAAAATGTTTTACCATCATTTTTTTGCTATCATAAGAAAATAAGACAAAATACTAAATGTGAATCAGCCAACTTATAAATATTATTGTTGCTGGATGATCTACAGAGTGGGAGTAAATAATGGAATCTGAAGTTTTGTCTCACAAAGACTCTTACATTATAAAACTAAGAAGATTTACCGCCTTGAAGAAGTGTGGCCAGCTAGATTTAGAAGTGGGGAGTAAATAATGGGAGATGCTGAAGTTTTTTATTGTCTCACAAAGAGACTTTTCAGATTATAATCTTTAATAAGGAAGATTTCTCCCCATCGATATCAGCGACTGGGAAGGTATCAGATGATTCTCCTGAAGAATATAAAAGTTTTTATGTCTAATCAGCCTAGATTTTTTTGAGCTCCAGATAACTAAATCTGGAAGTATCTTCAGCATCTCTCAGTCTCTTACTGAGCTCTTGTATATATCTGGAAAGTTTTCATAAGTTGTTGTTTATTATAAAAAATAAGAAAATACTAAAAAGAAAAATTATAAATATTAAAATTAAACTTAAAATCCACATCTTACAAGAAAAAAACTATTAATTACCTCATTAAATAAAATTTAAAGTACACAGAATTTTTCAAAAATGTAATATAAGATTTATGATGATCATAGTAATTACAAAATATAACTAAGCAAGTATGAACAAATTATAGCTAATAAAACCAAGAGAAAGAGAAACCATAGATGACATAATGCTATCGTGTCCTCAATATGATCTACAAGTGATTGCCGGCTGGCAGTTTTCAGCGGTCTTTGGATCTGGCGATCCTCTACCCTCATTAGATAGCTGGTTCTTGGTTGGTGAGCTATAACTTGAATCTGATTGGCTTAAAATGAGTTTGAAATTTTAATGGACGGGACTATGGTTATTTCATAAAATTTATTTCAGAATTTAAAAAATTATTGTTGATTAATTTATTATTTATATATTTAAATTAAATGAAAGTAATAGAATAATAAAGGAAATAGTTAAAGAATAAATTGAGAGAAATAAGAATATTTACATAAGAACAGGTAAAGGTATTTACAAGAATTTATACACGCTATAATATTTACAAGATATAAATTGGTCTGTAATACAATATATTTATCTTTTTTTTATATATATTTTATGTATTTACATATACATGTATATTTTTAAAAAAATCTGTTTTTATATACATTTAGTATGCACACTTATATATGCATTTTTCATCATCATTTTTATTTTAAATAGTTTTTTTTTTTTCCCATATAAAATGAGATGTAACAAAAAAAAATCCTTTTATCTCTTTTTAGTAGTATCTTTTTTCCATCACAAATATTAATCCTTAGAAACAAAAAAAAAATTCATATTAAAAATAACATCACCAAAAATACACAAAAGAAATAGTCAACATAACACTTTACGTATGTTTTGCCATGCTGTACGATACAAGTATGCATTATAATTTTAATTGTTATAATAATTGTAGATTATCAATGGAAATTATAGGTATTTATAAATATCAAAAACAATGAACAAATTAAAAACATAATTTCACAATAAAAGTTATTTAAAATAGACTGCTTGCAATGTTTATTCTAACTTAATTCTACAAATACAATGATTAGCTTGATAACAATGTGACATAATTAATTGCAGGAAATATAATTAATTTTAAGGATATATACATGTATTATTTATTTAAACTGATAGTACTTACCCAAAAAATTCTGTAAAATATAATTTCTCGTAAGACAATTGAGAATAGCCAAAATTACCCAGTGTAAATAAATATACGGAAAAATTACGAAACAATGAGGAATTTAAATATATTGCGCCACGCATGCGTAGACCTATTAATAAGTCTGCGCATGCATTTTACACTATCATTCAATCTCAATGGTAAATGCTGCAGCCGCCGTCCAGCGACCACTTTATCAGTGGGCGACGACGATGTCGTTCAGAATAGGCGGTAGAAAATACAGTGACCGTTTCATGTGTGAGTTAATGGGCACGCACCGCTGAAAAGAACCGGTGTCAAGTGAGTTACCAATGAAACCGGTAAATGGCCACTGTAATACCACTGAGCCTCTGCTACTAGGGATTATTGTTTCGTTATTAGTTTTATCAATAATTTTAATCACGTTATACATTATTTTCGCGAAGAATTCTCTCAGGGTAGAGATTTTTAATTCTTGTCTGATTTTTTGGTTTCTAATGAACTAGGGGGCTTAACTGCCCATCTGAGGGATTTATTTTGGAAAGTTTCCAGTTTTTTAATTTTATTATCGTGGGTGTAACTCCAGATAGGGCACGCATAGGAAATAAGAGGTCAAGATATGCTTTATAAATGAACACTTTATTTTCCATGGAAAGTTTTGAATTCCAGTTGAAAAGTGGGTATAATGCAGCTGTTTGCCGTTTAAATTTGTTAATAATTTGGATCAGATGGGGGTGCCATGTTAATTTTCTGTCGAAAGTTACTCCCAAGTATTTACAGGTTTGTGACCATGGTATAATTTCGTTATTGATCTTAATTACACTGGGTGGAAGTAGTCTTTTTTTGTTAAAAATTATGGATACACTTTTATTTACATTAATAAGAATTTTCCATTTAACGAACCAGAGCTCAATCTGTTCTAAATGTTTGTTAAGCGATTCAGTGATATATGATGTTTTCCTATCCCCCCCCCTGTGCTAGTATAAATGAGTTGTCTACAAAAAGGTGCAGGGAAGCTAGTGTTGATGTTGGAATGTCATTCATATAGATAAGAAAGAGTCTTGGTCCCAATTTGGACCCTTGTGGCACGCCAGCTAAGATTTGTCTATGTGTTGAGTATGTAGTACCAATGCGAACCTGGAACTTTCGTCCCAAAAGATGAAATTTGTATTTTAATAAGTGGGTCGGGTAGACCAATATTAATGAGCTTGTGTACAAGTCCACCAATCCAAACTCGATCAAAAGCTTTGGCAATATCAAGAGAAACTGTTCCTGTACTTTTTTTATGTTGAAATCCCTGGGTGATGATTTTCTGAACCCGTGTTGTTCAGGGATAAGTATACTATTGTTTTCTAAAAATTCATCTAGTCTATTTAGAATAATTGCTTCGGTTATTTTGCTTAGAGACGGTAGTAGACTAATAGGTCTATAGCTTGAGGGAAGGTAATTGTCTTGTTTTGGTTTTAATATTGGTACTATTACTGCAATTTTCCATTTTTTAGGAAAATACGTTTTTCTGAATATCTCGTTAATAAGCATCATAACTTTGAATAATGTTTTGATTGGAATTTTCTTTAGCATTTTGTTTGTTATTCCTTCAATTCCTGGGGATTTATTATCCCTTAATTTCTTGATTATTGCTGAAGGAGTGGTGCTTTGTATGACTTGTGTGTGTGGTCTGGAGAGAAATCTGAGTATGATGCTGACCACCAGATCTTCGGTTCTGGTGTCGTGTAGGTCATTAGTGGTGAATTGTGTTTCAAAAACGTCAGCAATTGTTTCTGTTTTTTGTTTGTCTGTGTATGCAATTATATTTTGGCCTTGAATGGGCGGAAAATACTGTGGTTTCTTCTTGAACATACTGACGGCCTTCCAAAGGGATCGGTCGTGCGTATTTAATGATTATAATTTTTCTCTCCATTTCTGTGAATTGTATGAACTTATCTTGGCCCTAAATTTGTTATTCGCTTTATTATACTGATTTTTTTATTCGGAGGTCTCTGCTAACTTGATATAGTTTCCTGAGTGTGTTTCTATTTGCTTTCAAAAAACTGAGGTAGCGGGGTAGGAGGTGAGTGGGACTCAATATGATCAAGCAAGAAATTCTTTAAGAGAAAAACTTCGTATCGGAGCTCTTTCTTCCTCTTGGATCTTAGATTTGCTAACGAATCCTAAAGAGAAAATTGACACAACAATTTCTTTTTTTGAATTAATAGATTTTAATTTTTTTCTCGTCTTTGTATTTCCAAGCGGCCTAATTTCCCCTTCATTTGTCAATCAAACGCCGTTCTAATCATTTCGTTTTGATTGTCAGTTTTTTTTTTCAAAATCATCAATCCATCAATTTTTGCTTGGGTTTCAAATAAAAACTCAATCTTAAGATCGCGCTACAGGACGTTACAAACACTGTCGCTTTAAAAAGATCACCCTGTCTATATCTCTTCGTTATATTCTCAATGCGAACTATAAGCCTAGGAGCATATCTACAAAACAGTTTTTTGTCATAACCTAACCTAACCTATGTTTCGTCACTGTCTGATACATGAAATCTATATAATTATGGTTACGCGTTACGTAAAATAATCCATGTATTTTTATTCACGCATCGCAAATTGTAAATATTTATTTCTAGTGACTCGTAGCACTCTTTCCTGACGCACACACATATTAGTGTTTGATTAAAATGCGTTACAATCACTTGTCTGTAACTTTTTATAACAGTATACAAGTACTCTAATTTTCTTAAATTCATTTAGAATGTGAGAAGTTACTTGTATAAATATAATTGTCAAGTAATAATTTTTTTAAATGAATATAAAATTTTTCCCTGCTTTCTCCCACAATTTTTTTAATGTCGGAACAACTAATAGTGGTATCATATTAAACACGAATATTTTCTCAAAACATTCATTATAGAAAGTCCATTGACCTACAAATTATACTAATCCATAAAATTTTGTATGTTTTGTTTAACTATGTATGGTTATCCAGTAGAGGTAGTAAGATACAAGCAGTGTGTGTGCATATATATATGGATGGCCAAAGTAAACATTAGAATCACAGCTCGCCAAGAGCAAAAAAAAAAAAAAAAGAAAAGCAAGAGCTATCCTTTACTAAGAACCTATTAATGCAAATTAATATTGCTATCTAAACCGAAGTATGTATGTCATCCTCAGCTTGGAAAAATAATCGCCAAATATTGCTACATTGGCTGTTCACTTTCACCAAAACTAGTATCTGTTTTTTTATTTTTATTTATTTATTTTTTTTATTTAAAAAAAAAGCTTTATAATCAAAATTTAGATTTCTTCAATTTTACAAAATCTATTTCTCTCTGTGTTTAATCTACTTTGGGTTTGTCCATATGATCCAGTAATCAATATAAATTTATAAAGATTATTTATTAAAAAATTATTTTCTGTAAATTTTAAAATTTAAAAAACATGTATAAAAATGTGGAAGAAATCTCAAATGTTTGAACCCAATCAATTTGCATTTAAACTATCTCAATTTTTGTAGTTTTATTATGCTGGAAATATTGCATGACAAAAAATGTTAAATAAAAGTAGATTCATATTAGAAAATCTAAGATTTTAAATCTGATTTTAAGAACTATAATTTTACAAATATATGCCTTGCTCATAGCTGTCAATTTATACTATTTTGATTGAGATGTAAAGTATAGTTGTATAAATTATCAAGTTGTATAGATTTTCAAGTCAGTCTGAAATTGTAACTTTTTTAATTTCTTGAATCGGTTATTAATCATAAGATTTACATTGCTATTCAAATAATTACAGAATATTTCTTCAAATGCAATGTAATCCTGTGTAAGTAATTGCTCTTTGCAAAATTAATAGTTATTGAGGAGTTTTTGAATTTTGCATAAGTGAGAGTGAGCACTGACATTTGTAGTTTGAGTGATAGTCATAACTGCATTCAGCCCTTTTCTGAATGATGGAAACATAGGGACCAAACTACTAGGAAACCCTTCTTCGTTTTGAATCGCTTGAGTGCTGATGGTCTGGTCAGAGAGAGCAGCCATAAAAATACTGCTCATGGTGGCTGTAGTATCTTTTCAGAGATTGCCACTTGGGTTAGGTTCTACTTGGAGGAGAGCCCCTGTGTATGTATGGCATGCAGAAAATCGCCGATATATGCTGTTCTGATTGGGGTTGGCAACAGGCGTCATCAGACAACTCTTGCACGATTTCGAAGTGGACACATTCATGTACAACATCATATAACTGGCCACAAAGCTTATCCTCTGTATCCAGACTGCATTGTAACTTAAACTGCTCTTGCTCACATTTTGGCCTGGATTGGTTTAAATAAATGCCAGTTATTTTTTACCCCTAAGGCTGTGCTTCATTGTTTAAAGATGTTTGGTCTAATGAACCTGGTTTGATGTTGCTGTCAACCAGATGGAAAAAGCCACAACGAGAACATATTTACATTGCATGCATATAAAGAGTCTAGAAGGATGAATATGTATATATTGTGTGATATTTATATACATATATTTTTTAAAGAAAACTTTTTTATCTAGATTTAAAGAGAGTCAATTTTCTTAATTTTAATATCCATTTTTTTTTTATCTATTTTTAATTTAGTTCGACTATTCTTATTATTGAATTATCGATTAAGGTTACTGAAATTACTTAAAAGATTATTTAAAGTAAGTACATATAATTCTCTTAGTGTCCTTGTGCATTGGAAGTGCAGTCAGCTATTTGGTGAACATGCCTTTAAATTTGTGAAGTTTTGTTTTATCAAAAATAATTCTTAAGTTAAATTGCTATAAATATTAACATTAAATTTTTAAATATTTGTGTTTTTTATAGTATTTACTATTCATTGATATTAAACTAATTGAGTTCCTTCATTCCTAAACAAAAGTTTTGCTGGGAATGGATGTTTTGTGTACATTGGTCTAAGAAATTGGAAAGACTATGATTTTAAATGCTGGCAAGTATGAATATTTAGTTTTATATAATCATGTATACAATTTAGTTATAAAGTGGTCTCAGTTCTATTCAGTGAAGCTCATGGAATTTTATTAAGATAATCAGCTGGTGAGTTATTCAGGAACAATGAATATTAAAACTGAAAATGTGCTGTCATATATAGAGCATAATTTCTGTCTTTTCTAATGACAATTTTAAAAAAAAAATTTGCATTTTTTAAAGTTGTTATTTTTTTTTTAACTAGATTACTCAATACAATGGCAACTTAAAAAAACTGGCCTATTCATAAACAATCTGGGATGGAAGTTTCCTTTCTTACTGATTGATGCACATATTTTTACTTCCCCCATTTTAAAATTCAACATTTTGGAAAAAATATCTGACTTGATAATGTGATATATGTAATTATCATTCTAGTATTTTAGACATTTTTAATTTAACTTAACAAAATATTGTTTCAAGAAATAGTTGGTGACATTTTGGGTGGGAAAATTATAATGTACATTTGTCATTGATAATAGTATAAATATGTTTTTATGACTTGGCTTTAGTTAACATTTATTTTTTATAAAACTCTAGATGTTGGTAATTTGAATATAAATTTCCATTTTCTTACTTCCATTTTTATAAAATTTTGCATTGAGTTGAATTATTTTATATTTTGGTGGTAAATATCTATCTTGGTGGTATAAAGGAAACATATATAAGTGCTATTATTATCCAACAAGTAATAATGCTGTTAAGTATTTTTTAAAAAAATATTTACTACCAAAATATATACAATTTTCTTTTATGGTTGAGTAATGTTTATGGTTTTTATTTATTGTTCAATTTATTATTATTTTTTTCTTTTATGAATTTTTGGTCTGAACATAGTGTTTATTATAAGAATTTTATTTTTCTTAAAATATTTCTAATGATTCCTCATTAATGGAAAATTGATATTTGCATATAATTTTTAGCTATAAATATAAGATTTTGAAGTGTCAGTGTTATTACTCTGTAAAGAAAACTAATAACTTTGATTGATAACTTTGAGATAGATAATAATAAAAAAAAAATAATTAGTAATTATATAATTAAAATTTTCAGAAATAGGATGAATAAAAAAAAGTTTTTTGATTTTATTCTGAAATCCATTTCTGTGTGGATTTCAAAGGTTAAATATTAAATTTTATGATTAAATAACTATATTTCAAATACTCTTTTTTTGTATTTTTTTTTTTAACCAAATATTCAAAACTTGTTTCTTTCCTCATATATTGTTTCTGGTGGAATTATCCAAATGCTAGATATCTGATATCAGTACATCCTAAAAATTGTATAGTAATCTATTTTTGTGAAATTTTCAGTATAAATGTTTAAGAAATTATATCAGAATGTCAGTATGGCTAAGATAAATAATTCGGTACTTATCATCCCATCTACCTGTTTCACTATATAAATGTGTTGTTGAATTCTATAAATTTTAATACTTTTTAAAATGTGAAAGAAAATGGAACAGTTTACTTTTATCATCATTTTAAAAAAGGAATAAAAATTTATTTATTTGTGATTTATATGGTGCTCAATTAGATTATTTAAATATTTTAAGTATATATAATTTTGCAGATTTGGTCAATTGGATAATATGTAAATACCAAATTCTTTGATTAGAAAAGTCTAAATGTATTTTTGAATCCTGAAACCTATCTATATTATAAAAAATTATATATGTAATGTAAAATTATATATTGTAACAATTATAATTACACCTACCTTTCCTGTTGAACTTAGATGTTGCTTGATGCAACTTGGAAATTTTCCGGATAATGTATTCTTACTTTATGATTATGTAGTGATTCATTTGTTGTTGTACTTATATATAGCTTTTTGTGTAGTTGTATATAACATGCCATTCTTGTTAAATGTTGATTTTTGGACCTTGTGATACAAAACTCAACCAACCAACCAACCAACTTGTTGTTTTTTATGATGTAGATCTTTAATTATCTAAATAAACGGATGTTCCTGAATTTTTTCAATCCTTTTTATGAGAACTATATGTTAAATCTATTGATTATAATTATGTTTGGAATCATGTGATTATAATATTATAAAATAATTATAAAGATAAAATTAACAGATATTAAAGCTGCATGGATATTAAATTTTTTAATAGATGTGTCATTAAATATTCATTAATATTTACTATAAAACAAGGAGTAATTATTGCTATACAAAGAATGCAGCTGTATAGCTATTTTGTGCTTAGAATAATCTGATCAGAGTTTCTGTTATAAGGTGTAAATTAGGTAATACCCCTTTCTGTTTGAATTGACTGTAAAAATTTCATTTTTGATAATTTTATTTGGTACTTATATGTAAAGAGATGTATTTAAAATTGCAAACATGTTAGAGTTAAACATAGTTCTGGAAAACATCAATGACTAGTAAATAATAATTCATTTGAATTTAGAGTCATTTTTATCCATTTATCACATAATTTATAATCAATTCTAGCCATTATATTCAATAACAGATCACACAATTTTTTAATTATTCATTGAAATGAATTTACTGAATTGTATATTTTAATCATTATTCAGTAAATTTATCATTATTCTCACCTTGGGCTTGTATATTTAAAGTGGTTTGACTCTCACTTCTAAGTGTAGATTTGTTCAAAAAATGCAAAACATGACCATTCTGTTACCGAACCAAATCAGTGACTTTATCTTATTAAAATAATGTTGCTAATTGTTGGTTCCAGCTGGATGCAAAATCATGAACATATGATTCTCATAACTAATAAATACCTAATTTAATCTATCTTTGAAACATTGTTAATATAGAATATTTACATCTATTTTATTCCAACTATTACAGAGTCCAATAACATAATACTAGAAATGCATTTTATTATTAAAATGCTTAACAGACCCTTATATTTTTTGTTTAAGTAAGGTTGATTAAGATTATATTTTTATCACTATGTAGTGTATTTATCAAATGGCTTAGTATCATTAATGTACATACTGATAATAAATCTGAAGTAAAGTTACAGACATGTAAAAAAATGTTAGTTTTTTTAGGGTTTGATTGAAGGATGAAATTTGCTAATACATTATAAGTATATATACTATTTTTTCTTAATTTTTTATAATTTTATATTTTGTGCTCTCAAAATTTTATTACTGTCAAAGATTTCCTCAATATTTGAATTACTTTTTTTTGATTTTACTGTTTTGATTGAATGTGTAGTCATTATATTAAAAGTATATATACTTAAATGCTTGAAAGAGTTTTTATTTCACTTTATTACTAATTTTAGTAATGTGTTGAATCCACAATATTTTAAATGCTACAAATACATTAAAAAATTCCATTTATTAAAAAAAATTCATTTTTTAGTATAATAAATATAATTTATATATTAATAAAGATGTCTAAGTGTTTTCACAAATTAAACTTTTAACTCATTTGTGATTACAAACTCTTCAATGTTGAGATACTATGTTCAATGTTGAATGCTAAGATTCAAATGTTGAGGAAATCTTTAATGAGAAATGAATACTTTCCTCCACCGTATACCTTCGGGTGGGCCGGTATTACATCTTATGTTATTCTTTTGGAAATAACTTATACAGTAACATAAACTCTTCAATAATATCAAGATGAAGTAAATTATATTTATACACATTGTCTTTGATTTATTTGCTATAATCTGTTTTAATAGCAATTAAGGCTGCATAATTCATATTGAATTGACAGTTAAATGGCTATGGTTCAAAAGTTTGTAGTTTAAATTTCTGTTTTGGTCTTAGATATTTGTAGTCCATTTTAAACTGTAGGCTCATGCTATAGATTTTTTACTTTCATGTGTGAAGATCACTTACCTACAAAATCAAACCTATTACATACTTCATAAGGTATATATTTTTATTGGAAATTTTGTAACTTCTCATATGTTTCTACATTGACTATATCTGTATAAAGATTGAAATTTTCTATGTGTTACTATTATTATCTTGACTCAGAATTAGTTTCATAATGTTAAACTTTATACTTTATTGTGTACATGATCCATTTTATTCATTACAGTTGATTTCTCTCTCTCTCTCTCTCTCTCTTTTTTTTTTTTTTTTTTGATTTGCATTAATTTTTGACATTAATCTATAACAAGTTGTAATCATTTAATAATATTCTGTATTTTCTAACATTCCAAAACTGCTAAATTTATTGCAATTAATTATATATTTAAAATAATATTTTTAATAGATGTGCAAATCACATAAATTCCACTTTATTGATGAATAGTAGTAGCATTTAGAATTACCATATTTTGTTGAAACAAATATAAAAATAAATATTTGCATAAGGATAATCTAGAAAATATCATTTTATTGTTGCATATTTTAAATTAATGATACATATTCTCTTTGTTTTTACCCACAAAATTAACTTAAAATCAAGTGATAACTGCACAACCATAATTCAACTAGAAATTCTTATCTTGTGTTATAAATTTTAAATTATAACTATATTTATCATTTATAAATGTTATGGCTAAAATGTGTACATAAGAAAAATTTTCATATCTGTATTATAGTGACTAAGATAATAAAAAGAACTGATTTTGCATTATATTGTATGCATTCAAATTTTTTTTTATATATAATATATTAATGAAAAAACACACAACTGCATTATGCATTATAATTGCATTATGTGTGCTATCGCTTAGACTGTCTTAATCCCCTAGCCATGCTTTGATTTTTTTTATTGCTTTGTTCAACTATTGACATCAGATAAATTAACTTTTGCAATCCACAAATCAAATTAATTTTAATATTACCCATTGTGCTACTTTAATCATAAAGATTTTGCTAGAGTGTTGTTAAAATAATTATTTTAATCTTTACTTTTTATTTATTTTGACACTTATCTGAAATTTTATACTTATTGTTAATACTTATCTTAATTTTATACTTATCTGAAATTTTATACTTATGATTAAGGAATGTATTAACTTCAAGGAAAGACTTAATTAAATTGAAAAGTAATGAAAAGGCCCTACAAAAAATAAAATTAACCACAAAAAAGGAAGTCAAATAATTAAAAATGCTTTATACATTTTTTTTTCAAAAAATTGTTATTATATAAAGAATTGTTCTGAGTTATAGCTATAGAAATTCTATGATTGTTTTCAAACAAATTGTATGATTCTATTTTCATAACAGTACTTTCTTATTTTTCCATATTGTTTATGGATTTAATTATGTTTATATTTCATATAATTTCTTGTGAAAATATCAGTTTGTCAACAAATGGTTGTAAAAAAGATATATCATTTGTTGTACTTTATAATTGAAATAGAAATAAGTTTTTCTCATTTTTTCACCATATTTTTAAAAAAATTGTAAATGTATTTTATTATTTTAAACTATGATGGTGGATGTGGGTTGTATAAACTAAGATACAATGTATGAAAGAAGGGTTGATAAAATTTGTAAATATTTCACTAAGAATATAAAAAATCCTGCTTTTTTTTTTTTTTTTTTTTTTTTTACCAATTTTACGATATTTTTTCATTGTTTTATTCATTATATTCACTACCATATTTTTGAAACTTGGGATTGTTTATAAGAATTTCATAGATGAATCTAAGTTTAATGCTTAAATTAACTATTTATTTTCATGTATTATTACTCATTTTTTTCCATCAAATATTTCTATAAATTTTTGCAAACCAATTTTTTTTCAGTTTTGATTAAAACATAAATACATTGAAGATTAGCAATTTAAAAATTATAAATTCAAGTTTGTATTTTAAATTTATGAGATGTTCCTCAAATTAATTTTATTAAGAATTTTATATTATCTAAAGCTAAATATTTTTTTAAAGACAAATTTCTTTAAATTAGAGAAATTATTTTATATTTGTATTTTTTTGGTATTTTTTCATTATACTCCCATATGATAATTCTGTGATGGGAAAGAAAAAAATCATAAATTATTGCTGTAAGTATTCCATTGGCATGCATGGTGTATTGTTTAAAAAGGATTAAGTTTTTAGAAACAACTAAAAAATAATACTTACATTTTATATTTACATTTTTTATAAACTAAATAATTATCACTTATTGACAAAACTTATTTATTTCTGGTGGCAACTGTTTTGGAATCACATCAGTGATCAATTGCATTGGTATAAAGTAAAGGATCTTTTTTCATTGAAACAAAATTAAATATTGCTCTTTATGGCTGTTTTATTTTCCTGGTGAATTGAGACCGTAATGCTCCTTTTTAACTGACAAAATTATCACTAATCCATCTTTTGCTCCAACTAGCTTTAGCTTGTTTACTATTGTTTAACACTTTTTAGTCAATTTTTGCACAAAAATCTCAGTTGGTATATATTAGATTTGAAACAAAATTTTGATTTACTAAAATCATTGTATATTATTTTCGCTTCTTCGTTAGAAACACGCAATTTCTTTTAGATCATTAGTAGCGGTATAATTGGAAAGCACCTATATTTTTTATGGCCATGAAAATCATGCCCAGATGTATTTTAAAAATATATAGTACAGTAACATTACAAATTTTACTGAATGCTTAAGATTTTGATTTCTTATATTTTTAGTTTATTCATAAAATAGTTTGAGAGAGGAAACTTCCCCTACCTCAATGAATAATGAAATTTTAAATTGGTAAATTTATTAACTCTAATTAAATTCTGATATTTGTTTTTCACTTTTAATTTCTCTCTTAAAATGCTATTTACTCATTAAATAGGTTTTCGAAAAAATCTATGAGTTATTACAGTAATAATTTGCAATCAATTAATTTTATATTTATAGAATTTATATCATTGTAATGAATTTTTATTGTCTCAGTTTTGATAAATTTATAATTCAACACTTTCTAAGTTCATTTTGAATCCAAATGAAATTGCAATTTTGATTTCAATATACATATGATCAGTTTTGTGTTTTTTATGTAAATCCAAAATTATTCTTTCCATTTAAAAATTACATAGCCTTTTCTACTCATATATTGATTGTATTCTACATTATGAATCATTTTATTTAATTGCTCAAAGCTATGTTGCTATATAAAAAGTATGTTTTGCCTCTATTCATCTATTTTAATAATTTACTTTTAATATTTATTTCAGGCCTTTATGTAAAAGAATTGAAATGTTTCACGTGCCAAACAGACTTTATATCATATAAAGCTTTGTCCAAGCATTTGCAATATGGTCATAGAAATGACGATAAACCACTTCGTCATCAGTGTACATATTGTTCCTATTCCTCTGACAAAACCAGTAACCTGTATCGTCATATGTTAGCACATCCTGGGGGAAGGCTTTATCAATGCTCTGTTTGCCCGAAAAGATTTGCTAATAAATCTGCTTTAAGAAAACACTTTTGCTCACAAATGAAAAATACAGATTTCTAACCACAAATCTTTTAACTGTTTGTAAATTTATTTGTTCATTTATATTATAGCATGCAATTTAATGTTAATGCAATCAATTTATTTTTGATAGTGAAATTCTTATCATAAATTTGCTGATTCTTCTGTTTTCTAATAATTATTAAATGACAAATTTTTTCCTCAAGTAGTATGTCATTCTAGTGGTATAATTATTATAATTTTAAAACTTACATTCATTTTTTAAAAATTTAGAATGGTAAGGAAATATTAGGATTTAAAATGTTTTTTTTTAATGTTATATCTTTAAAAATAAACTGATATTACAGTTAGGACTATGTTTGGTCATATAAGTGAATATCATCAAATTTAGTACTTTTTATATTGAGAAAGCTAATAAATTTTTATCATAATGCTGTCCTTTTATTATAAAGTTAATTTCCTTTAATATTTTATGTGTAAAAATTTTGACTTAATAAGGTGATGTAATTCAGAATTAATATTTTTTGAAAAGTTGATTAATTATGTTCATTGTTTTTAACTAAAGAAATAAAGAAAGAAAATGTTATATTAACTTATTGTCTAAAATATTCCTATTATATTTATGTGTCATACAATTTTTATGCTTTTTATTATTAAGTATTTGAATAAAATTAAGAACTATAAAATATGCATAAAAATGTTTAATATATTTCTGAGTATTAATTTGATTATACAATTTGAATGTGTTTTTATATGTATAAATGGTTATTAATGTAGTTTTCTATGATATATATATGTATACACACACATATCAATCTTGCTAGCCTTGATTGAAGATTAAATTATTTTAAAATAAAATATAATATTGTAAAGAATTTTTTAAATATTTAGATGTGTAAAAAATAATATGTTATGATCAAAAGGAGTTAAATTATAAAAAAAAAATTTATATGAATTTTAAAATAAGAAATGTTGAATAAAAGATTGAATTTTTATTAAAGTTTTGTTGAAAAATAAATAGTTTTTTTTTTATAAAATAGAAGAGTAAAAATATTATGAGTCAGAAGTATAAACATTGAAAGGAATATGTTTAAAATGTGAAAAAAAAAATTTATGGAAAGAAAAAATAAAATATGGAACAAATATTTTTGAAATCATAGTTGTGTATATAGTTTTCTAACACTTCTAAAATTCCCTAAAAATCTTCTAGAAAATGTTTGGCAGAAAAAGTTATTGAATTTTTGTACAGTGAGAATGAAAAAAATATCAAGATTGTTTATTTAAGTGAAATAAATGATTCGTTTTATTAAGTGAGAACAAATCTGAACTGTACCTTACGTTTCACCATATTGCTTTTACAATTGTTAAAATGATTTTTAAGATGTCATTAAATTCATCTTCAACACACCAAAGATGTAATTTTTGGTATGTAGACCAGTTTTATTTCAGAAAATTTTCAGTGCGTTACCCATCTTTATTTTCTAGTCCTGCCAGTCGATGGCTTAAGGTTAGCATTAATGACTCCTGAGCCGTTAGTCTCGAGTTCGAATCCAGTTTCAGGCATGGTTGTTACTTTCTCTCTGTGTTTCTCTGTCTTTTCTTGTGTGATGATGTATGAATGTGGTTTGCCCTATAAACAAGTTTGTGATGGTATGATTCAGATAATACTACTCGCCTCCGTGATGTGGTTCACAAGTGCCCGCTGGGTAGCAACAAATGAATAGCAGTTTCCAGCCTTGTTGTAGCAAAGGGTTAGTTACCAAAATGCCCTCCGTTGTTTAAAAAAAAAAAAAAAAAAAAAAAAAAAAACTGGTTTGACCTACTGGAATATTTCAACAGTACAATGCATGCTTACATATGATTAAGCTAAGAAAAAAATGTATAAATTTTTTTAACTTATTAAATTGCTTTGTTTTTCTATAATTTAACTGTTTCTTATTTCTGAAATAGATTCAGTTTCCATATCTTTTGGTTTTCTTAGTGTTTATTTCCTAATCTAGTGTTGCAAAAATTTGGTTATTAATGTGTCATTATACAATTTGTTAAACTAATCAAGCTTATCAATATTGCTTAAAATAGTTTCATGTAATCATAAAATTGAGTTGCTTGTTTGATAACATGTAATTATAAATGATTGAACCATATTTATTGCTCTAAAAGTTATTTTTATAAAATGTATATTATTTAATATTTTTATGCATTTTTTTAATTATAAAGGACATAAAAATTAAAATGTATAATTTTCAAGAAAAACAAAGAATTCTAAATAAAATTATAAATTTTTGACTCATGAGATAGCAAATATAATTTATCTGACATGGCTAAGTTTAGTGAAAGGACATTTTTTTAATGCTATAAAATTTATTATGTAAGAAATAACATTATATGGATAAACTAAATTCACAAACAAATACATTTATGTATATGTGTGTGAAAGAGAGGAATTACATTTTATTTAATTTTTGCAAATATATTTTTTTTTAATGTTGATTGTCTATTCTTCATATATTTATTGTATATTTCATTAAATATATTTTTAAATAAAGATTAATGGTTTTATGTTTAGCAGTACAATTGATAATAATTTAAATTTCATAATTTTGTATTAATCATAATTTCTATTATATGATTTGTTTTCTCAATGTGTATGTTATATTTACATTTATTTTTTGTGCACATATATATTTTTTTTTATTGTTAACATGGAAGATACAATTTTTATATTATTTGATTAATTTTTTCATTATTATTTTAATTATATAATATGATTTATGTTGTTAGAATAAACTTCTACTAAATGATTATTCAATAGTAAATAAATATTTATTTTTCATTAATTTAAATGCTTACTTCTGAATTGAATACATGAGGCATTATTGTAAGTCCAGTTATTAAAATATTTGTTATTTGTTTCAATTGTGTTTTACATTCTGTGACTTTGAAATGTTTCTAATATAAATAAATCACTTTTTATAATTTTCATATTATACTTGTAAAATATTTATAGTGAGTAATTGTTTTGAAAATTATAATTTGTTCAGTCTTTTAAATCATTTGGATTTAAGAGAAAAAAAATTCTTTTAGATTCCTGAGTCATAATTATTTAAGTCCTATTTTTAAAATAACTTTTTATTTATGATATTTTAATTTTCAATATTTGAAACAATTTTAATCTTATATTGAAAACTAATCTAGATTTTTCTGGATTCTGGCACAATGAGAGGATGGATCGACTAACAAAACAGGGATGTTTGTCTTCACAGCCCTTTTTGGCCCCTCCATACAATAAATTTCATCCCAAATTGCCAAAACCACAAATACTTATGTCTAAAAATAGTTATGCTGAAGCTAAGGGAAAAGTGGGTTCCAGTTTTATTCACAGTCCTGTTTTATTGCACCTTTCATGACAAATATTTCATGCAAATTGTGGAATTATAAATCGACATAACCTATCTTCAAGATTACCTTCGCTGCATAAGTATTCTTGACTCTCCTGACTGCTCTCTATGTTCCACAAGAGAGGCTATGAATTTTAGACATTTGACCATTTGTCAATCTCTAAACAACATTAACTTTCGTAAACTTGACAACTATCATATGAAGACTATTTTGCACTGAACTGTTAGAGGGAAAATGGCCAATACGACCAACTCCTTGATGTAGGGAAAAAAAGAAAAGATTTTCTTATTTTAGATAGGATTGTTGATTTGATTATCTGCTTCACAATTTCTTCTGCAAAATAAATTACATTTCATCTTTTGAATTAAAGGATTAATTGTTGCTTTAGCTGATTTTTATATATTAGTAATTTTCTTACTGTAATTTATAACATAAGTTTTTAGTAAAATATGTTATAAATTATTATCCAGTTTTTTTAAAATTAGTTATGCCAAAAAAATCTTCCTGAATAAAATCTAAACTGAATTATAATTAAATATGTTTCATCTTCAATGGTTTGTGAAGAATCCACGAATCCTTTTACATTTTTTAGTTTTTTTACATTAATTTTAATATAACTATTTATTTCATATTATAAACCTAAAATTGGCAATCATTTAAATTTTTTATTCAAAGATGACCTATCTAGATTATTATTATGAAGCAAGTGGTTATTTTAAAATATATAAAATTCTTCATGTACACTTTGTCAAAAAACAACTATTATGTTTTAAATAAGTTATTAAAAATAATAAAAAGGTCATTGTATTAGAAATTTATTCTATTATATTGCATTGTGATTAATTCCTTATTAATTAATTAATATATATATATATATATATAATTTTTCATGCTATACTAATGTAATAAATTTGATTTATTAATATTCTCATCATTTTTTATAATTTTTATATGTGATAAAAATTTAAATATTGCTCAGCCATTCTTCCTTCATTTCTTACAAAGTTTTAAACTGGTTTATTGTTTCATATGATTGTATTTTATTAATATTTTTCTTATAAGTATATTTGAAACTGATTTTTTAAAAATTTAGCATTTTTTATATATTTGAATTTTTTCAATAAAAATTTTTATGTATTAAAAGGAGTGTGCATAAATTTATTCACATAAATTGAATTTTCTTTCTGTTTTTTGATACAAGATTAATTTATAATATTTTTATTTCAATTTGTTTTCTTCCTCATATTTTTATAAAACTATATAAATAATATGTTACAGTTATTTATATGTTGTCATTAGTTTTCTATGAATTTTCATCAATAGTTGTTTATTTCAGGGTTTTATAAACAGGACTTACAGTGCCCTATCTGTCAAATATATTTCCCAACATTTCTAGCTTTATCGAAGCATCTGCAATTTGGTCATCGAAATGACAGCAATCCACTTCGCTATCAGTGCCAGTATTGTTCATACTCCTCTGACAAATCTTGTAACTTGAAGAAGCATTTGCGGACTCATTCTGGAGAGAAGCCTTATCAATGCACTGTTTGCCTGAAAAGGTTTGCAGATAAATCTTGTTTTAACAGGCATATCCTCATTCACAAATGAAGAACACACTAAATTTGAAACATCACGTATTTTAAAGTGTTCATAAATCTATTTGCTTGACGTATGTATTAGTCTCATACATATTATATTCCTTTTAATAACATTGCTTTCTTCTAAGGAAATAAATAAATTTAAGTTTGGCACAGTTTTTCCTATTTTAGACTTTACATCACAAAACCCAAGCAATCAACCTAAGCAAATAAATTTTCATTGATTACTAATATTTTTATCAACTTTTTACATCCCGTACTGATTTGATATTGAAGCAAATTGTTTGATTGAATTTTACATTCAAATAAAATTGCAACTTTTTCTTTTGTTACAGAAGTTAAATTAACTTTGAATGATAATGCTGATAGTTCAAACTAAATTTCAATGCTTTTTTACAAAAATAAATAAATAAAAAAAGGAATACATTATTGAGCTAAATATTTTTTGAACAAAATGTTTGTCTTATTTAATTAATGTGATTTTTAATTATATCATTTTAACTGTGATGTAGCTATCTTTTATCTAACTAATTAGTATGCATTTAACAACTTTATTGATTTTGTCATTATAATGCCAATTATTTTTGTATAATTATACTGGTAAGTGCATTTTACATATATAATTCTTTTCTTTATTGAAATTAAAAAATTAAAATTGTAATTCTTTTTAAACAAATCTGTACTTATATCAATGCATTTCAATTGAAAAGCGCAAAAAATATTTAAAAATTCTAATTTTTGAAAGTTATATAACTTTATTTTTTATCTTAAAATGGAGTTATGCTTAAAAAAATAAAAGCTTGAATCTCAATTTAATCCTCATGTTTTGTTTTGATACATTATAAAATGGACAGACAATAGCTTGTACTTAAAATTTAGTCGTTATATTTGTCAAGCAATTAAAGTGTAGCAAATTGATATATTGTATTTTCTATATTAGGTTGTATGATTCACAATTTGATGGAATTGTAAATAAAAGTAGAATTATATCTTCATTATTTATGAAAGTTTATTTTTGTCCAATATTACTGTATCCTTAAAAAATTTGTTTTCCTCAATGTTTTAGTGGGATAAGAACTTTTCCTTAATAATTCATACACTTCAGATTATAATATAACTTTCAAGTCTTAATGTGTTAGTTTTAATTTTCACTGGCAGATTTTATGAAATAATGATTTTTATAAAAGGAGGTGAGAGAAATAATACATTGATTATAGTTTTTACAGAGAAAAATGAAATTGGATGCATTGAATAAATGCCTGTTGAATTTCATTTTATTTCAGGTTTTATTTTAAATGAAAATTATTTTTAGTCTGAATTTCTATTTTAATTTAAAAATATGTGCTTTGATTGATGACAATATTATTTTAATAGAAAGCTATAGAAAACATTTTGTTTTCAGATGTTTTCTGAAAATATTGTAAGTTATAATTGTAATAATAATAATTTCTGATCTCAGTAATATAAATATATTTTTCAATATTATATATTATTGTTTTATATATATTGTTATATAGACATTGTTTTATAGACAGAGAAAGTATTTTTGTAAATTAAAATTTTTCTTTTAATATATTTTTGCAATTTGTTATTTTAGAACTTGTGCCTTGATTATTTAGATAATCTTTCTACTTTTCCAAATACATACATAGGTGGATATTTAGCATTATCTAGTATTTTGTCGTTACATTGTTTACAAAAGAAATTTAACATGCCTTCATTATAGCTGCAAGCAAACTCTCAGAAATTCAATAATTTTGAATAAATCTGGCTCAAATGTAAAAAAACAATCTCTTGAAGAACAACTTAAGTAATTCAAAGGAAAATTTCGCAAAGTTGTTCCTTCATCAGCATTAGTCCATATTGCTGGAACTTGAATTCAAAGAATATATAAGAAGTACAACACATCTTACTAGCTGGTTCATAATTTCTTTAAGAATATTGTGACTATATTCCATGGTTGCTTCTTCATTATTATTGCTATATTTTAATTATTAAAAGGGATTGAAAATGGGTTAGGTTATTTGAGAGAGAACTATCATTTTTAAATGTTTTATGATATAAACTGTATTACTTGAAACTCAAAATAGTATTGTAAGTTGTAGTTATTATTAGATAATCTGAATTTATTTTTGAAGTAAATTTACATAATATTATGTTAGATAATTTATCATTTTTTATTTTACTCCCATAACTATTTTACAGTTAGATTCTTAGATTTTTAGTTGTTTTAATTGTTTTAAATAAATAAACACTGTTCCATAAGCACACTGTTCCATGAATACTTTAAATAAATATGAGTATACTTTTGGATTTTTTTGTATTGCATTCCTGTTTGTATTAATCTGCCTGATTTATGTTCTTTTAATATAGAATTTTTTTAAAGTAAATTCAGCATTTTTGTAATTATAATATTTTAAAATTCCTTATGCATATTTTTAGAGAAAACAATTTTCTGATATAATTACTTTAAATAAAACAATGAAAAGATAAAATAAATATTTACAAAAATGTGCAAGCCTTTTTAAAAAAAAAAAAAATGCCAACCCTTCTAATATTTGGATATAAAATTATTAATAGTCAAATGTTTGAAAAAATTCAAAATTAAATACATGTTTTAGCAATTTAAAAATGTTAATGTTGTAAATAAATAAACTACATATGTTATTATTAAGGGGAAAAATTACCAACTGTTGCATCTAAAGTGAAATTATTTACAGTTTAAAAAACAATTTATTTAAATAAATCTAAATAATATTTCATTAAACAAACTAATTATTTAAGCACATTTAAATACAATTTCATTCTTTAAGTTAATATTAAATATATCTATTCAAATTCTGCTAAAGTCAATGAAATTTAACCTGTTCAAGGCAATTGGATAGTACTGAATACTTTGATCCACCAAGTTATAATCACTATTAAAGATCTTTTTTAATTGCCTTCATTTCTTTTAGTGGATAAATATATTTTTATCTTCATAAAGACAGCAGTCTCTTTCATAGCCAAAGGACTTGGAGTAGAATGCAATTAAAGGATTCTAAAAATCATTCTTGATTTTAAAAATTTCATTTTCATACATTGTAAAACAAAAGGCAAAGAGAATATTCCAGAAACATAGTGAGAAAATATTCCTTATGTTACATGAAATATTACTGAAAAGGCATGTGATATAAATTTAGTAAATATGCATCATTCTGTTTCTCATAATTGCTCATTTATTTTACTACTTAATCATAATTTTGTTTTGTTTCATTTAATGTTGTGGCCTTAGTTTGATTGTTGTCAAATTATCCATGCGGTTGAAATTAACTAAAAGGCAGCTGTAATTATGAGAATAACAATAATAATGCAGAAACAAAACAATATTTATTTAAAAAAAAGTTATTTTGATTTTTAATTTTCCAAATATTTTTTCTATGTTAAATATATTTGTTCTCTTTATTTATATTTATTATTGATATTTGCTGAATTGGAAGTCATATTTTGTTCTCTGACCTTTGTTTCAACAGTTTTTTTTTTTTATTTTATTATTAATTCCGATCTCTGTCATGGATGTTTATAGTTCAGAATCTAATTTAAACTTTAGGTCCTGATCTAACTAGTCCTTATATGCAAAAAATGTTCAATGAGTAACAAAACAAATATACTGTTGATATCTCATGTGCACCTTGATTGAAAACAGTCTGCAGTGCTTATTAAAATCTATTACTATTTATAAATGTTACTATTTTGGTTGATTGAAATAAAAATGAATAGCTTTTTTTCAAATGTTTAAGGAATCCAATAGGTGTTAATGTTAAGAGTTTTAATCAAGTGTCACCTATTAATTTATAGGAAAATGATTGTAATTCCCTATAATTCTTGGATGAATTACTGATTTATAATTTCATTTTATTTGTTTATTACAGCTTTATAATATTAATAATATATTTATATTTCATCAAAAAGTGTATGGGGTACATAGTTGAAAGAAATAAAAAACATAATCAAAACATTTAAATATTTTATTGTTATGTTATATTTTATTAAATGTAATGTTTTATTGTTATGATAAATGATATTTTTATTCTTTGTATTTGAGGAATTCCTACTAATATTTGAAATCGTGTTTGAGTTCGCATGTAGAACTCAAATTTATTGCCAAATTATTTTTCAATGAATCTATATTGGGCTTTCCAAAAAAGAGAGCTACTTTTGTTCTGCGAAAAGTGGCATCATTGCAAAAGAACAAAGCTAGCATAGCTGGTAATTAAGTTCCGGGACTTCCAACTGTTGGAAATTCATTCGGATTATTTGAACTGTTGCTTCATAGTGGGAAGAAAAAATGCTGCATTCATCTAGAAACTTATTCCAACATTAAAGTCCGTTGAGCAGTACGTTTTTGTGAGCAAAACATTTAACAATTCATCATGAAATATCGGCTGTGTATGAGCCACATGCAACGTCATGTCCAGCCATTATGAAATGTGCAACAGTAATTCTAACACAGTTGTACAGTTTTAACTGATGCAGAAAGGCAAGGAAGGCCAACATCTGTGAGTACATTGGACATTATGGAGAAGGTCTCATCAAACACAGAATGAGCTTTGCACACATTGTGCAGCAGTTAGAAATATCTGTTGGCAGTGCTCATTCCTTCATCCATTACCAACTGGATAATCACTAATTGTGTTCATGATGACTTCCTTTTTATTAAGTTCTGAACGAAAAGGTGTTAGGTTTGCAGTTTTCCACAATGTCTTTCAATTTATCCTGCAGAAGGCAATGATTTCTTAAGCAGCATCCTTACAGGTGATGAGTCATGTGTGCATCACTTCACTCAAAAATGGAGCAAGTATTGATGAAATGAAGGCACATATCATCACCTGTGAGAACAAAATCCAAAATTGCCCCATCAGTGGTAAAGTCAGGACTACTGTTTATTTTCAATTGTGAAGGGTTTGTCTACACAGTGTTTATGCAGAAGGGCACAACCATTAATGTTGAGTCTTACTGTGAAACACAAAGAGAAAGCTGTAAAAAATAAGCAATGTTGAAAGTTAAGTAAAGGCTTTGCCTTCTTGCACTACAACACAGGACCTAACAAGACATGTGTATCACAGGGTTTGCTCCTCAGCTTTGGATAGAAAATCTAGAAACATCCACTATACAGTCCCAATCTAGCACTCTGTGATTTTCATGTGTATGACAAGCTCAGAGAACATTTAGGAGGAAGACAATTTTCTAACGATGACCAGAGCAGATAGCTGTTCTAAGCTGGCTCAAGAGACCGGGGAGTAATTTTCTATTGTCAGACCATCGAGCAATTAGTGTTACATTTCAACAAATGTCTGCAGTGACTGGGAGATTATGTAGAGAAATAGTATGGGTATGTGTGTTATATTGTATTATAGCACACTTCCCAGTAAAGTGTTTTTTGATTCTCATTGTTTGAGTGTAAATTACTTTTTGAATGCCTTTTGTAATCTTCTGTAGAAATTTATTTAATTTCTGTGCCATTAACTAAATTTAGAGTGATAATGTAATTTTTTAAACATTATTTATATCATCAAGAAAACTGAGTGGTTAAGGAATACTTTGTCTTTTCAGTTATCTTAGAAATTATAAGTTAAAGAAAAAAAGTTTCATATATGAAGTGTTATCATTGTTGTTTTTAATACATAACTTTTAGTATAATAATTAATAAAATTGAATTAATCTTTAAAATTCTGTGGCTTATTATGAAAATATTTCAAAATACTATTTTTTTTTTAAGATAAGAAAAATATATACTAAATTAAAAATCTAAAACACATGAGTGTCCAAATTAGAAATCTGAAATACATATTGTGTATGATTGTTAATTGAATTACCACCAATCATAATAAATACTCTGTACTCTGTGTCAAACAGCAATGAATGCTTAATTAATCAAATTTATTTGAATAGAACCTTTGCTAGTTTATGTTTTGATTTGAATTACTAGTTTATGATTTCATAAATTCTTGATGGTAAAATATTTCATAAAAGTCAATAAAATAATAAAAAGATATAATACATCTTGAATTTGATTATGTTTGAAAGACTCTTTTTTGTGGGTTATTTATGAGAATCAAATGAATAAAATTTATGAGAAATCAGTTAAAACTTTAACTAAAATTAGCTAGATTGATTACTTTGAGCTGAATTTCTTCTTATTTTAGAATATAAAAAGTTTCAAATTAAATTTTACTGCAGATTTTGAGATATTTAGCTTTGAAAAAAAAATTCTAATAAAGCTAAAATATTGCTGTTTGGAACTAATGACAAGAAATGTGTCAAAATGTCAGTGAAAAAATGGTTTTATACTCATAAATCTTACTGTTAAACATAGTAAATACTGCAAGTAAAATTTTTCTAACAATGATGGATAATTAATCCTATCTAAAAGTAAAACACATTAGAATTTTTATTGGTGTAAGTTTAAAATGTAAATGTCATTTATTATATTACAAAGTTTATCAGAGTTATAATAATAAATCTGTCAGAAATGGATTGTCCTTTTTTTTTTTTTTTTTTTTTTTTTTTTGCATTTGTAATTATTTTTCCATAAAGCAAACAAATTCTTAACATGACATTATTTTTAAGACTTATTTCTTACCTGAAATATAAATAATATTTACTAACTTCTCTTTCTATTTCTCAGTTCTTATTTAAGAAATATGTACTTTAAAATTTATAAAGCTTTGATGATAGAATGTGCTCAAAATAAATATTTTTAAGTTTTATGTTTTTATTTTATTATCAAATTAATATTATTAGTTTATTTATTAAATTCTTTAAAACTACTGTTTAAAATTTACATTTTAGTAAATTTTTTTTTATTTTTTATTTATTTATTTATTTTTTTGATTAAAATAAAATATTTTGATTAATTGGATTTTTAGTAAGTTTTTTTTAAACTAAAAAATTTGGATAAAAACAAAAACATTGATATATATATTTTTTATTAATAATGTAAATTATTAAGAACAATTTGTTTTTAATAATTTACATAAAATTAGTATAAATGCTTACATCAAAAGTTTTTTATTCATCATTTCATATACAGAAAGTTGGCAAAACTATAGATATTTCCTGGAAAAATTGTAAAATCAAGATTAATATGTAAGCTATTATTAATCTTGATTGTATACAGAATTATTCCCATACAAGGGATAATTCTGTATGGCAATAATTGGGCATACAGAATTATTCCCAATCTCTTTGGAGTTGAGAAATTTCATAGTTAGTATAGTTTTCAAAAAAATTAAATCTTTTGCTCCTTGAATGTGAAACAGTTAAATTTAAAATGTCCCTCAAAGTACTTAGTAAGTCAACCTAGTAAAAGTATATTTATATTAATTTATCTTGTTGCCCAGTAAAATGTTCTGCATGATGTTACCTGTATGAACTTTTATTTCTTCATTTTGAACTATTGCAGTACAGTCAGGGAATAAACTTAGCATTGTGAACCAGCTTTTTAAAATGGGTTTCTAGTGATATGACCTTGCAATATAAAGCTATTTATGGCAGATTAATTCTATAGTAGTTGCCTATATCATGATCAAACTTCAGTAATGTCCATAGCATAAAACTGTATGCATACTATGCATGGGACGTGAATTTGATTAGATATTAAAAACTAAAGATAGATGTGACTAACCATGTGAGACAAATCTCCTTAGTCGTATCTCCCCTGTTTCCTTTCAGCAGCATTCTGTTGTGTGATAAATAGTTTGAGAAGGAAATCTTGTGCCTGTTTTTGTCTAATAGTATTAGTTAACATGTTTTTTTTCCAATTAATTGACCACTTTTCATTTTAATTCTTTTCTATCACCATATGGTTCACTTCACTGAACATTTTCATCGATATTGATGTTTGTCCAAGGTTATTTTTTATGGTCTTTTATGCCATCATAATCCTCTGGAGTTACTTAACTAATTTTCGTTGCATTAAATATTGTTTTTACGTTCGATATTAGGATCTAGTAATCTGACTCATTTTGAATTCTGATATGATTCTATATATCTCATTCCCTGCATACAAATATTGGATTTATTTACTTATTCATGGTCCATTTTTCATGTCGCTAATATTTAGGCACTAATGATCTTCAGTATTATCTTAAAATCAAATATGAATTTGTTTCTTTTATAGAATTGAAATATTTCTAATTAATTGTTTTTATTTGCATGTATTTACCTCTAGAATTACATTTTTATTACCTTGAATGAATTAAAAGTATTTTATTCATTTTTAAAATATAATTAAATTGCAAGATGATAATGGTTTTAATATTTGTGTATTAATTTCTATTTATCTTTGTAAAGTATTATATTTTTTATTTAATATGTGTGTGTTTCCCTACAAATTAAAATTTTTTCAGTAGTTTTTTAAATTATTTTTTGCATCTTTAAATATTTTTCAACAACAAACTGTTTTTAACTTTTATTTATATTTCTGCATATTTCAGGCATTAAAATTATTTCATTTTTTTATTGTATTTTTTCTTTTTGTGTGTGTGTGTTCTGTAATATTTATTTCTAATGTTTGCAAGCAGGTTTGAAATTATACTGATGGATAACACTATCTCCATACAAACCACAAAATGAAAGGAAGCAAAATATGGAAAATTAAAATAAGTGCGGGATATAGTAAAAAGAAGTATGCGTATGCAAATTGTTTTTTTCCACACCTGTTCATCATGTGATAGCATTCATAAGAGCTTTAAAAGTTTTGATACGTGTGGCCAGTTGTTGTTTCAAGTCAAATTTTTACAGGAAAGATTTAATAAATGAACTTGAAATTTTCGGCACACTTTCCCGACATCACTTAGATGATTTTATGCATGGCCGAATTATTGGAAAGATCGAAGAAGGGCAAAAAATAACAGATGTTGGCAGGGAGTTCGACATTGCTCATAGCATTGTTTCACAGCTGTGGAAGTAATTTAAAACTACTGGAATGTGTAGTAGGTTGCACAGGGAAGGTCGTGTAAAAATACGACACCTGCAGAAGACAAATATATCGTCCTATCAGCAAAAAGGAATAGGCACACCACAGCTCTGCAGGTAGCAGATCATTTCTTGCTGCCTCAGGAAAGCAGGTCTCCTAAAAAACTGTTGCCAGACATTTGAGGGGGGAAAGGGCTATATGCCCGCAGACCTGTTGTGTGTGTCCCATTGACCAGACAACACTGTACTGCTCATTTTCAATGGTGTCGTGAGCATCGGAATTGGACTGAAGAAGACTTTACATGCATACTATTCTCAGATGAGAGTAGGTTCAGTCTGTCATCGGATTGTAAACGCCAACTGATCTGTCGCGAAAGTGGTATTGCTTATCGTCCAGAAAATATCCAGGAAAGGGACCGATATCCAACATGCAATGTCATGGTGTGGACCGGCATCATGATCAATGGCCGCATGCCCCTAAATGTGGTTGTGAATGGGACTATGACAGGCCAATGATACATTAATGAAGTTCTACTTCCTCATTTTTGTCTTTTTTGTGGTGCTGTCGGTGATGAATTTGTTTTTATGGATGACAACGCAACATGTCATCAAACACTCGCTGTTTCAGGATTGTCTAGACAGCGAGGGTATTCAACGCCTTGTATGGCCATCACGTTCTCCAGATTTAAACCCCATTGAAAATGTGTGGGATGCTTTGGGGAGGTTAGTTGCTGGTCAAAACTGTCCTCCGACAAACAAGAACACGCTCATCTGTGCACTCATGGAGGAATGGGATAAATTGCCTCAACAGCTGCTGTATAATGTTGTGCAAAGTATGATACGACATGTGCAATGTTGCATCACACTCCACGGTGGACATACTCCGTAACTGATATCTTTCTTCAAGGTGCCTGTGTGCTGACTTTTAGATGCATTGTTCCATTTTTCTGTATGCAGCATCAAATGAACTTTTTTCTCTTTCAGATGTTTCACAGCTTTTGTACTTTAAAGAATAAATATTCTTTATTCTAATGTATGAACAGTGGCAACTATATTTTATTCTACTAGGCCTCATGCCTTGCTTAATATTATGTTGCATTGCAATTTGTGATCAGTCCTTAGCAATTGTCCAACAGTGTATAATAATACAAGCTATTATCTTAACAGTAAAATAATTTGATGTCCTTTTATTCCCTGTTTTATTGAATGCAATATGTGCTTAATAAGAAGCTACTTTTTAAATTTATGGGATGTCAAATTATTTACTTAGGGTTTTGTTTTGATAAATTTAATTAAAGGGTTTTAGTCTTAAGGTTTTAAAATCATGAGATTTATTACTAATTTTCTGAACAAAATCCACTATTGCAATTTTTACATTGTATAAGCAAAAAAGGATTTTCAGTGGTCAATTAATCTTATATGTTTACAAGTTTCTCTATTTTATTTCTTTTTGGAAAATAAGTGATTTATTTATTGAAGTAAACAAAACTCTTTATTTGAAATGTAATTTGATCTAATAATAATGTAAAATATTTTGAAATTCAGTTAGTTTAATCTAATATGTATGTATATTGCAAAATTTGATATGTTTTGGGAGATAGAGTATTTCTTAAAATTTTATGTAATTTTTCTTTTTATTGCATTGCAAATTTTAATACTATTATATGTTAGTCATTTTTATCACTTAATTTAATGTCATAGTTACTTTTTGCTAAAAACTTATTTGATATTAGGCATGTGAATTTCACTATTTTCCATTCTCAGTTTTAACAGATAGGAGCCAAACGTCAGAATTGTTTTAATAATTTTTTTTAATGCTATCTATATTTAAAATAAAAAAATCCATATTTATTTATTGTTAGACCAGAATCAAATTTAAGTTTTATTTAAAAATTCCCAACTTTTTATTGTTGTATCATTTTGTATGTAAATTAATATCCAGTAATTAGCTTTTTTTGAAAGTGAATTGCATTCATATTTTTTTAATAATAAACTACCTAACCTTTAAGAATTTTATGAATTATTGTCCACTATTTAAAATAATCTTTTCAGTATATATAATTGAGAAAATTTATTAAAAAAATCAGGGTTTTGGATTGATTGTTTTTTAAAATATAAGGATATATATTATTTTAAATGTTAAAATGTTATTTTAATTAAAAATAACATTTTAACATTGTTATTATTAAAATGTTATTTTTAATTAAAATAACATTTTAACATTTAAAATAATATATACCCTTATATTTTTAAATATAATTAATAATTTATATTATTGATGCTGTAATGATGTCCAAATTACATAAATTAATAATTTATATTAATAATTTATGTAATTTGGACATCATTACAGCATCAATAATATAAATTATTAATAATTTATATTATTAATTTATGTAATTTGGACATCATTATGGCTTCCTGAAAATACTAATTTTTCATTGTGATAGAGATCCTTGATTATTATACTTTATAAATAGAATCGTTTTAAGCTAAAAACTTTTTAAACCCCTTAATGTATTTGCTGGTGTCTGACATGGACAAAAGTTACCGGAAAATTTGCACATGCCCATGTCTCTCACATGGGCAATCTTGTATTTTAGGTTGTTTTGTTTCTAATGCCCATCTGAAATACATTTCTGTAAAAATAGACAGGCAAGATTATTATTATACTTATTTAATGTATTACGAGTAGATAGCAAACTCGATTATTTTTTACCAGTTATTCTAAAAATGACTTGTTTTTTAAGTAATTAAAGAAAATATAAAATTTGTTTCGTAGATTTTATTTATTGTATAAATTTTATATTTTAAGTTCTATTTTAGAAAAATATTTTAATTTAGTTGCATGGGCTAAACATTGCAATTGAAATAAAAATATGTGAATTAAATACTTTTATTTATTTGTTAAGGTTTAAAATTATTCCCTTTCATAAGTAATTCATGTATAATTTTTAAATTTAAAGCTTCAATAATTTAAAAAATTTCTTGGAATGTTTTGTATTCATACAATCTCTCTTTCAGTAATTAAAAATTATATATTTTAATTCCAGATTAATTTCAAATATAATAATTTATAGTTAATAATTAATTACCTTTTTTAAATAAATTATTCTTAAAAATACTACCTTTGAAGTATATTACTCTTAGAATACATAAATAACTTCAGAGTTATCAGATATAGGTATTTTCAGTGGTCAGCTTTAAATTGCAACTATCTCCATAAGCTTTGGCATGATCAATTTAATCCTCATTGCAAAAAAAAAAAAGTTCTATAAAGAGAATAACTACCAACTTTCAGCTACATGGATGCAGGTTATTTAAATTTCAAAGAAGTTAAATTCAAGAAGGTAATTCAAAATATTCCAGTGGTATATTCAGGAAGACTTAAACTTACATTTTTCATTTCAAAATATGTTAAACTATTCATAAAGGTGTCCTGTAGTTTAAATTAATATTAACTAAAATTGATGTTTATTTCAGGGTTTTATGGAGGAACATTGCAATGCAGTATTTGCCATACTCATTATACATCATTTAGAGCTTTATCAAAACATCTGCAGTTTGGTCATCGAAATGATGATAACCCACTTCGTCATCGTTGCAAATATTGCTCCTATTCCTCAGACAATGCCAGTCACCTGAAGAAACACTTGCGAACTCATTCTGGGGAGCGTCCCTACCAATGCTCTATTTGCTCAAAAAGGTTTTCAGATAAATCAAGTTTTAATAGACATATTATCATGCACAAGCGCAAAGCATCTTCTGTAATGCCATGGAAATAATTTTACTAGTTCCACAAAAGAAATCACAAAAGATTTATTTATTCCATTCATTTTGTCATTATGTATGTTAACATTTAACAATGAGAACTTTTAAAAACATTTCATTTCTATGATCTAAGTGACTTTCAACAATATGATAGAATTCGAATAAATTCTTGTTAGTATGTTTTGTGATTTGTATCTGATAAAAATACATAGATAGAAATTGAGAATATTAGCTGTTTTATAAGATTATTATTTTGTTATGAGGAATCCTTACACTTTAAAAAAATAGAACCTTTGTCCTAATAAGCATTAGATTAAAATTCCAGTAAATTTCAGAGTTTAATGAGAGGATTATTGAATATATAAATTTGTCTTTTGATTTTGAATGTTTATTTAATTCAAAAAATATTACTATACTTTGGTATCTTATTTCCTAAGTTTAATATGTGAACGTAAATTTTACTGTTGTAGAGTACATTTATAGAGAAAAAATACTCTTAAAATTTTATTTTTAATAAAACAAATATTTATTGAACACTTATTTAATCCCACTATATTTTTTATTGTCTTCTCAACCAATAATTACTATTTATTATTTTTGAAAATCAGTTTTAAGAAAAAAATTATTAAACAAGTAAACTTATTGATTTAATTTTATCCTTTTCAAAAAAAAAAAAAAAAAAACTCAACAATTTTTAATATATTTATTATTTGTACTTCTTTGGAAGCTTTATTTAAATGATAATTCAAAGGAATATCTTAAAGAAATCGGGTGCAGATTTATAATCATTAATGACCAACACAAATTATGAATATGCTTATGCTGTTTTTAACGATTATATTAATATATTAGTAATTCAAAGCAAGTGATAAGGTATTGAATAGAGACAAATGGAAAGTAATTAGTGGAGTGAGTTAAAATATTAAGGATAGAGAGTGGCACAAAACTGGATTCTGAGCAAAAATGCATGATTTGTTAAGATTTAATGATTTACTTAGATCTATTTTTTTATGAAAATAATTAATTTTAATTTTGATCATTGCTTACATATTATTACTGTTTCAAAAAACTATATTTCCTTCTGTTGACAAAAAAATAGAGTTTTATTTAACATTTGAATTAATGAAATTTTTATATTTGTGTACCATTAAATAGTGCATAGTAAACTAATTATTACCAATCTACAATCAAAGTTCTTTACATTGTAAAAATATCTCACATTTTGTTTTCATAATCTTGTGTTTACAAATATATCTACTATATTTCACATTTTTGATTATATTATGCTCAAATGCTTTAATAGAAATGAAAATATGCTAAATGATTTATTAATTGTTGAAATTGAATGAAATATTTACTTATTGTTAATGTACCCTCTAGTAAGATAATAAAATGAGTGAATTTACAGTTAAAAAATATTTTTATATATGTAATAACTTGTATTTTTTAATCTACTTATTTCTTATCAAGTAGTACTAAAAAGTGATAAATCTGATATTGTGTATGTGATCACAATTTTTTTAATTAATCATTTTTAATATTTTATCTATATAGTTCACATTTTGGCAATGGAAAACTTGCATGTAATTCTTTCAATACAGAAAAGTACTTTTTAAATAAATTAATCATGATTAATTTTAATGCAAAAATCTATAGATTTATTTTTTGACAAGATTAAAATAAATTCCTTAAAAACATTTTTACTTCTTAAACACATTTTTGAAAAATGTGCTACTAAAATTATAAAAAAATTATCAACATAAATTTTAGAAAAATGCTTATTTTATATTTTGTCAATATTTAAAGTTGCCGAAAAAAAAATAATTTGATAGTCAGCAATTTTAATAGACTATGAAAACTGTTTAACTATTTCACATATAATTCACCCCAAATGTCAGCAGGAACTTGTATTCCCCCAGCACATCTTGGACTGGATTGGGAGGATATCCACAATAGTCCACTTCTTGTATCGGACTTCATTTATGTCATTGGTTTCATTGGTCTGGTCTGACTTTGTCAGATCAGATGGGAGATATGAAACAACAGCATATAATTCTTTAATCCTTTATAACTTAAATCTATGCATGTGTATGGGCACAGCAAATCAATGTTTGTAATACTAAATATAAATTTCAATTCTGTTTTTCATACTACATTTTATTTATAGATAGTGTTTTTCAATTTTAAGTGTATTTCTCATTACCTTCTATTTCACTAGTATTTATTGCTTTTGATGAAATAAATTGTACTTCATTATTTAACAAAAACTATTATATTTGAATATCTTTGAAATTTTTTAAACTTTTGGAATTAGGTTTTATACTCTACTTAAAATTATAGGAATTTCTTGAATAGATTTTTTTCTCTTTTTAAAAATTTATTTAACTTTTGTATTTTCATTGTAAAGAGTAGTTTACTGAATTTTCCAAATGTTACTATTTTATTATATTTAAAAAAAGTTATAAAAGTATGCTCTTAAAAAAGTTTCTAAATTGGTTTTTCATCACTCATTTTCTAAGGAGTAATTTTATTCTTTTGTAAAAGGACAACTTTTAGAAGCTAGTTTAAATTGCAGATTCTGAAATTCTTTATGGAAATAGTTTACATAACAATCCTGATTTCTGTGGTTTTGTGTAAAAAAAACTATACTACTGGAAAATCAAAAAGGCAGCAAGATTTGTATTATTTGTAGGTAAAGGGTGTTTATAACTGTGTTAATATTTTTTTATAAAAACAAGTTTTTATAACTTTCAGAGGATGAATGATTCAAATAGTGATATGTAGAATAATTATATTTCATATGTTTTTCGATTCTTTTAGTATTCATCATTTAACAGTTATAGAAGTTAGAAGCTTTTTTTGAAATATATTCTCAAACTTATTTATTTCCAAATGAGAAAATACCCCAACTACAATCACTTCAAAAATTTTAATATAAAGAAATAAAATGGAAAATAATTATAAAGTAAATAAATGATAAATACTATTTCCATTGACTAAAATTACTGTATGCTAGGTCATATAAAATTAAGAAGCAAAAACATTATTGAACTTTCATAAGTTTTAAGACCATTTTTATTGCAGTTATTAACAAAGATATTTTAATTATATAACATTAACATAAAAAAAGGATGTGAATTGTGTTTAATAACATCCTCTTTGAAAAGGAAGTTTATAATACTTAACAATCCTTTCTAAGAAGTGTTTGATGATAGCAATGTAAACTAATTCCCATTGCTCTTGTGAAGTAGTTTCCAAATTGGTCAAATGCATAATTGTCTTCTAAAGTTTTTTTTTTTTTTAAAAAAAAGGTACTTTATATATGTCGACGAATTTTAATATTTAGGTAGAATAAGCTTACCACAATTTCCTCACTCACTGATTACTCGCTAATACTGGCATTGTAATTGAAGATCTATTTTACCATCCATTAAAATGAAATTAATTCTGATTGTTTTTAAGAATTTATTCTGCACCATCACAAAATCTATTGGTAGATATCCATGATGAATCGAGACATCCCTGCTCATATCATGTTGAAAGTGAAATATTCTGTGGCTCTTACTACTCTTTTGTCATCATATTAAAAAATTAAGTCTTGATTCATCTGTAATCAAAATTTAGCACTTATCAGATAGTCCAATTGATGACACTAACTTAAACATGCTCTTTTGAATAGAGTGAACAGAGTTTTGTTTATAGAAGAAAAATGAATAATTGCCTTCTAAAGTTTAAAAAAAAAAAAAAAAAAAAAAAAAAAAAAAAAGATTAATGAACTTAGTTTATTGTTGAAATTAATTCCTAAATCAACTTGTTACAAATCTGAGATTAGCAATATTGTCAATTCCCTTAATATTACAACTAGTCACATTCATCATTAAAATTGAAATGGTCAAGAACTTGGCCATTTCAACAGATTTTGAATCATCTACAAGTAGCAGGTTTGTTGGTGTGTTGTAATTCAGGAAAATTACACCTTTTTGTTTACAATATATTGCTGAAATCTAGAAAAATGTACATGGTATCTCTTATCACTTTTTATTTTACAGACTACAGATGCATTTAAACATAATGAAACCAAGATGAAATTTATAATTATGTACAGTATTTTCGAAAAGTAAAAGTTATGTGTACCTTTTTCCAAGTTTCATTAAAGAATGCCAACAATTTTCATAGATGATTTTAGAAGCAAAGAATTCTAAAACTAACTCATAGCTTATATTTTTTTAACTTTTAAAAAATAAAATGTGAAATATAGAATTGATTTTAAAAGCAAAGAATCCATCTATGCAAATTATTTAGTGAAAATTCAATTTTAAAAACATAGAGTTCTAAAACTGAATTTTCACCAAACATTTGGTATAATAAAAGGAAACAATGAATTCATGGGAATAAAGAATATTTATTTAGTGAGTAAAGGACAAATTTTAGTAAGATTTTGTATATTATGTTTAAGATTTTTTTAAATTGCTAGAGTAGGTAAATTCAAATCTAGGGAAAAAATTAGAAGGCTATTATGCTGCTTGTTAAGGAGGCAAAGTTTATTAAATTTAATTAACTTTGCAATTAATTATTATATAATTAAATAGATTCTTAATTTGATAACAATTTTGTAAAAATTAGTTTTAAAAATCATTATTTTGACAATTTTTAAAAAATAATAGTCAGACAAATTGACAGTCATACAAATTTAACTAAGTTATGTCATATAAACATTTTATATAGCCTATAAGTTAGGTTATTGTTAAAAAAAATTTTTAAGTATATTTAAAGGGAAGATGCAAATAATAAAGAAAAAAATTGATGTAATTTATTGAAATTAAATGTTTTAATGATGGTCACCAAATATAGAAAATATTACATATCTCAGCGTTATGCGCTTGTGTATAGTTCACTTTTATTAATATAATATTTATATTTATTTAGTTTAAATAAATTTTTATTAAAAATTATTTATGGAAGTGATGCATTTGCTGTTTGATTTTTTGTAATCATTTATTAAAAAGTTATGACTTTATTATAGAACTTCATGAAGAAATGAAATAAATATTGAAAGGATTGATAAGTATTAATTGTTATTATGCTCTTATCTATACTTATTAGAAATATTTAATTCCAAAAACATTTATAGTTTCTGAAATTTTATTACTTGGTATTAAACTTTTTATATGCTTTCATGTATAACTTTTTGAAATTAGATAACTGCTTTTTAGCTGTCATTAATGTTTGAAACATATTACTTTTAGTGATGTATGAAGATGATATTATTTATTGACCAGTGAGCAATAGTAAATGGGTGAAGAATATTAAAAGTTATATTTATTTATAGTTTCTGATTTTTAAAAGGAAAACAATTTAGAGACTCCTAACAAAAATGTTTAATGATAACTTAGTGATTAGTTAATTGTAATCAATCATTGAAAAGATTTCATATTATGCTTCTTAAAAATCTGTTGTCCATTTTTGTGATAATCAAATTCGAAATGGATTATTTTGTGTTTATGCATATTTTTAGTTTCTCCTTAGCTTCTTTATCTTATTGCTTAAATCATAGTAAAAGTTAAATTTCAAGATTCTAACAATATGTTGGAAAAAATTTTTTTGTGACCCAAAGTAAAATATGTAAATTAAGTCATGATAATTCTTGCACAGTTGTAATTAATAACTATTATTTATTTCAGGTCTTTATGAAGAAAGTTTAGAATGCAATACTTGTCACACTTATTTTACATCATTGAAAGCCTTGTCTAAACACTTGCAGTTTGGTCATCGAAAGGATGGTACACCACGGCGATATCAATGCAAATATTGTTCTTATTCCTCCAACAATACCAATCACATAAACAGGCACATGCGAATTCATTCTGGGGAGCGTCCTTATCAGTGTTCGATTTGCTTTAAAAGATTTTCAGATAAATCCAGTTTTAATAGACACATTCGTATGCACAGGCGAAAGGATTTATCTTAATTGATTTTTATATGAGTGTTTTTATTCCATTCTATGATGTCAAATCCAATTAAATCTCATGAATCATCAGTTAAATAAATCTGTGGTGACTTTTTCAGAACTCAAATACTTTTTTTTCTCAAAGTTTTTCTGTTAGTTATTAAAATATTAATGGCTATGTGAAAAGATGATTAAATAATAAGAACAGCTTACTTCATAAATTTAGCAAATAGTTTATCCTATTGGTTGTATAATTTTGCAGTGTATCTCTGTGTAATGTGTAAAGTCATTGGGATTAGTGCATTTGTAATTTTCATTCATAATTTAGCAGTTTCTGAATATTGTATCACAACCTATTTTATACATCTCATAATTACAGTCATACAAATTAAAGTTTCTAAGAATATTATAAGTTTAAATGAGTTATATAAACTTTAGTGAGGTTCAGTGTAAAAGATCTGCATTAGAAAATTTTTCTTGAGTCTGTTCAAATTTACCTGAATAAATTTTATGTCAATAATTTTTTACCAAAACCAAAATAGCTGTGAAAGTTTTAGCATGAAGTAAATGATTATCTGCAACATACTGTGTGTAAGTTTTGGCTGCTAAAATGATTCACTTTTGCAAAAGTATATTTAACAGATAAAACAAATTTTGTATCCATCAAAAAATGTGATTAAAATATAGGACTTGCTTATTGTAGAAGAGCATGTAAGTTCTTATTTTCAACATAACAAAATCTTTCATTAAAATTATTTCAATGATTATAATAGAATTTATGTATATATATATTTTTTACTTTTTTATTATTTTTTTTTTAAATATTTGCATTGCAGTGTGAAAATTTTTGCCAGTAATTATTGAAAGAAATGCATGTTTCAATGGATTCTAACTTTCATTTCTACTGGGTTTCATTTAAAGCTGGCTTAGACAATTAACATTTATTATACTTGAAAATAAACAGTTTAATTTGACTTGTAAGATAATAATTGAATAAAATAATTTTTGCTTAATTTTTTTTAAATGGATAAATAAAGTGAATTTTTTATTTTTAAAGCATTAAATTGTAATAATATTTCCAAATCATTAGATTTTTACTACCTTAGATAAGTTTTCATTTATTAGTTAACTTCTCTTTGTTTTGTTAAAGTATTTAGATATTTGTATTTGTTTTCTTTTGCAAATTATATTATTGAGAGAAATTTATATTGTGAAAATTCAAAAGTTAACAATTAAAATTCCGTAAGAGAAAGAAAAATTGCTAGTAACTAACTTTGGATTTTTATAAAGTATGCAGAAATAATATATTAAAAACTGTGATAATGCTGATTAATGTAATGGTTGGTATAAACATTAACAATATTATTATATTGTGAATTAGTGAGTACCTTGAGATATTGGCTAACTGGTAAGTTTAAAACATAGTAAAAATAGATTTATATTGAAGTATATACTATTGTAGTGTTCATGTAAAATGACTTGTTTTAATATTGAAAGTTGATGTAAATTTATGCTCTTAGAAGTGATTTGTATATTACAAACCAATTGTTTACTTTTGGATTTTTAATTTTTTTTTTTTAATATTTCCTTTTTTGTTGCATATGTGTTGCAATTATCATCAAATTTTTTTTTTTGATACTAATTTTTAAAAATACTAATAACTTATTTACTTTTTTATGCAGTATGTTCTTTAATGTAACAATATTTGTAATTATCTTGAATATTTCACAATGCTCTCTTTTGATGAGCTATTTTTGTATGGTACTTGTTGTTTTTTAGAAAATTGTTGGAGGAATAATATGTGGATACCTAAACTGCTGACATTATTGATTTTGTGTTTAACACAACATCATTTTGATTGATTGTTTATAGAAACAACTGTGTTCAGTGTATGATTGTTTGATACCAATTTGATTTTTTAGTATAATAACAGCCAAATATTAAATTATTTAACATATGTTCATAGTATTGATTCATCATTATGTTCATAATAATTGTATCATAGAAAATTGTGTTAAGTCTAATATTTCACTTTTATCAGAATAATAATCGTAAACTCATTCAAAAATGTGTGCTTTTTGATAGACATAGGGTTTTGTGATATTTCCTTATAATCTCAGAAGTTATCTTAAATCTTAAAGAAATTGAACCCCTGCTATAATAAGTTCATTTCCTTTTTTTAACACATACATGCTGCAGAAAACCTCTTTGAAATGAGGCTAAGTTTTTTTCCCTCATTATGTCAATTTTTTACATTTTAAAAATCCATTATCTAATTTATAGTTAACGTTTCCTCATTTTTGAAATTCTTAATTATTCCCTGTAAATGTAGTCAGATTACACATTACTATATAAGATCACTCTTTATTATCTGTCTGTTGAAGACTCATTGTAATATAGCAATCTGTAAAAATTGTAACATTTTAAGTTCTAAATTTTCGATTTTTAAAATTCTGATTTAATATTTAAAAATTGTGTCAATCAAAACAATATAATATGGGTTTGTAATTTATATTTGAAAATTATCTGAATAACATTTATGGTATTAATATTTATTCATTGTATTGCTGTTATGAATAAAAAACAGTGAACTGTCCAATCCTATACTATAAACGTTGTTTACTATTCAATTAATGTATGTATAATTGAATAAATGTTTTTATTTTATTGCTTTTGAAATTCCTTATATATTAATGATGAATGTATTATCTTTAACTGTATATCTTTTTCAGTGACCAAAATATTCTAATTCAATTATGCATGGTAGATTGTTATATTATGTAATTATAAGCATAATGGCTTTAAAAATATTGATACCATTTTTCAGTGAAGCATTGATATTTATTGAGAATTTCATCTATTATCAACTTTTATTAATTATTCTTTCAATAATCAATGAATGCTTTAAAAAACAAAATGTGGTAAACATTTGGTATGGTAACTAATATTTTTATTTATCAAAATTATGAAATCTGTGTTTTGCTGATGCAAACTAAACAAAAACTAATTTTTTTTGTTCCTCTAATATCATCATGGCAGTCTTCTAAAAAATTCAGTTGAGAATATATTAATGATTTTTTCAAATATTAACAGTTTGTATCCATTTTACATTACTTTCTTGGAAGTTATTTAGTTGTAATATAGCATTATTTTGTCTCCTCACTGAAAGCTGTTTTTGAAGAAAATTGGAACTAATGTTATTATTTGAATTTCTGATAGATGATCGGTATATTTCATGAGCATGTTCTTATAGTCATTAAGCAGATATACACACATTCACCATTTGTTTCCAATATGTGTAAACAATTGCTTGTTGTTTTTTCGAGTATCATTCTTAACCGTTGGAAGAACAAATTAATAGAATTGTGTGTGATACTGCATTATTATGTAATATAAAATGAGTAAAAATGTAATTCAAACAGTTCAACAATAAAAAGTATGATAAATTTGGATTTTGTTTGATTCTTCTAATCAAAATCCAACTTTGTGACCCTTTTCCTGCAAACTACTCATGTATGATTGCTCCTTTATATATTTTTAATATTAATAAATTTTTAGCCCACCCAGAATGTAGCAAACTTTAGATATATTATTAATTTTATATTTAAACATAAAAATACATATTTGAAATTAATTTTTAAAATTAAATTACGAAAGATGAAAGTGATACAAAATATATTTTTAAAATAAAGGCCATTATTTTAAAAAAGATATTTTAATGAAAAAAGATAATTTCATATAAAATTCTTTTAAAATGTTTCTCATTAAATATATTTAATTATATATATTTGAACTTAATGGAGTTAATTGAACAGAAAAGCCTTCTGAAAAAGTTTACGAAAACTAAGATTCTATTAACTAACTTTAAGTTATCTTATATATATGAATTTATTCAGCCAAAAACTTTTCAGTGCTTATATTAACATTTTTCAAGCTAAATAAATACTTTTTATTTCTTAAGCTTGAATTCTTTATATATGCTTCTGTATTTACTTGTATGCAAAAGTAGTGTTTTGAAAAGTTGCACAAATGTGCAAGAAATTGCAATTCGCTTAATACCTAGGCAGGGCATAAAATCACAGTCTGTTAATGCTGCCTAACCAATGCTGAAGTTTTTAAGTGTCAGTTATTAAACAAACATGAATAGCCTTTGTGTTGCCAATTGGAAATGGTAAAGTTTCATATTAACAATATGTTTTTAATGTTCCTGAGGAATTTTAGAATCAAGATGAGAAAATTTGAATTCAAAGTTCTTTGTTGAAAATTTTGAAAAACGTTGAGAAATTTCAAGTTTTTTAATTGTTATAGAAACATTGTTACCGAAGAAAATATATTCGAGTTTACTTTTCTCTTTTACTATGTTTTTGCATACTGAATGTTTTAAGATGGGTGAAGAAATATTCAATGTTTCAAGGTTTAATTGTTTGAAATGTTAGCTTCTGATTAAAATATCCTTATGGAAAAAATTGAAAAGTATTTAAGCTTTTCATCAAAAGGTTTATGGAAAATTTGTCAATTTTTTCTTTTCAATTTTATGAATGTGCAAAGTTTAACACAATCACTGATTAAAATTGAAATGTTTTTGAATAACTTAAAAAGTTTTTATTTTTGTACCGAATTTTGCTTTAATATAAAATTATTTTTAAATTTATATTTTTTAACAGAAATTACTAAATTTTTTTTTTGTTAAAGCATCTATCTTTTTATTTTATTTATTTATTATTATTTATTTATTTTTTTTGCTTAATATATTTTTATTTTATAAACTTAATATTATACAACCTATAATACCTCAATGAATTTTAACATTACAATGTATTATTAAAAGTTAAAGCAAATGAACAATACACTAGCAAATTATCAAGAATCTGTAATATTGTTAAGAAAACCCTCACTGGCTTGGAACTGTTAATTATTACTTTTTAAAAGATAGGCATTTTGTAATATTTTTTGTGCTTTCATTTCTTTGCATATGAATTTCTAACATCATTTATTATAAACGAATGCTAAATTTTTTCATGTTTAATCTTTACAGCAAAATTATTTAATATTATTTCAGGTTATTTTCAAGATTTAGAATGCAACACCTGCCAGATACATTTTACATCATTTAATGCCTTAACGAAGCATCTACAGTATTGTTGTCGAAATGATGGCAATTTACGTAAGCATCAGTGCATGTTCTGTTCCTATTCTACAAACTATTCTCAACACTTGAATAAACATTTGCGGACTCATTCTGGTGAGCAGCCTCATCAGTGTTCAGTATGTTCTAAGAGATTTGCTGATGGATCCAACTATAAAAGGCACATCTTGCTTCACAAGCGAAGAGGAGATTGTCTGTGACATATTTTGAGCGACAAATTTTAAAATTATTTTATATTTGTGTATTTCATTCACATTGGCTTTATTTTATTTTTTTTTTTTTTTAGTTTTCAGTGTAGTTTGATTTTGATAAAATGATTCAAAAGTCAATCAATCAATGTTTCTTGAAAATAAAATAATATTGAACTTTTATTTTTCAAACTATAGAATTATATAATTTTGAATTAGTACTAATTCAGAATTCCATAATTTTAAATTGATTCTTTATTTGCATTATTATTAAGTAAACAAACATGAGCTGTATATTGGACTACAATTATTATTTAATTGATTCTTTTATTAAAACTTAACATAAAAACTTCTTTTGAGTTCATTAAGTATTAAGTAAATGCACATAATTAAGCAGTTTTTTTTTTCAGTTCTGACTCTAAGTTTTTTATTGCAATGGTGATATAGCAATCAAATCTTAAAATACCTTAAGTTCATAAATTTTATAATTAAATAATGTAATAGATACATATATATAAACAGCAATTGTAAGACTATAATTTACGATTTTGTTGTAGTGAATTTGCAATACACAAAAACATTTTTAAAGATATTTATTTTGTATCGTGGTACAGGAGAACATTTATTGTGTAGCGTGGTACAGTGTTATTCATGGCAGTATATATAGAAGGTTTCATCAAACTTTCAAAGTAAGAAAAATTCAGAAAATTCTTAAATGGTGCAGAAATTATCAACTTGTCAGAAAAAAGTTTTTGTTTTTTTTTTTTTTGTTTTTGTTTTATAGATAATTTATCAGTTTTGTGTAAAGCATGAAGTGAATGTGATTAGAATTACATTAATTTTACACTACTATATTTTATTAGCATTTATTTGTTAAATTATAAGTATTTAAAGATAATAAGTATTGAGAAACTAGTACGCTATTTTTATTCAATGTAATCCAAATGTTTCAGTACACCTTCAATTGCAATTTAGCTTGTTCAGTTTTTTCTATAAAGTTTCAGATATCAAATTGTTTGTGGAAAAATTTGTTTCATGTTTCCTAAGGTGATTAACACTTTTGGTTCTTAACATTACTGCAATATAGTAAACTAAATTAGTTCTGTGAATTTCTCTTTTTGGATTGTGTAATAGAGTACCTCATCTAAAAGTATGTGTTTCTTCATGTGTATGCATGTATTTAAAAGATGAATGTATTTCTTTCACTTCATTGGGCCAATAAATGTGAGTCCTAAGTATGCTTGGCAATTAAACAATGAGATTTTGCATTAGGTTGACCATCTAATCAAGTCCTATGCTTTGCAGTGCAGAACCCTTGGTCAAGAAAACAGATATGGGCTTTGTACACCTTGGATCATGTTAGGGCTGTCATGCCACTGAGTTTAGTTTTCTTATAATGTCTTTCTTACAACGAACATTTCTGTTTGAAAATGAAAAGACAGGGATAATATAATTATTCATTTAATTAATAAATTTACAATTATGTATTTAATTTTAAAGAAAACTTAAATATATACAGTCATATTCATTATTTATATTTTTATGTCATAATTTTCACAGCATAATTGAAATTATGTTCTTGTTGCATGTATTCTTCATGAGTTTTTTGTTGTTTAATGTTCTGGGACATTCAGAATTAAACTATGTTATATATTTCCATTACTTCCATGAAATATGTTACATTTAATTTTCAACTATTGCTTTCTGAATAATTATGTGTTATTGCTATAAATTAACTTTAAAATTTTTAATTTTTTTTTTTCGTAAGGGTAAGAAGTATTGTTTTTTAAGTTATCTAAAGGTTAACGCTTTTTTACAATATCAAATAAAGTATTCCATTAACATATGTTGCCAACAATTAGCATAAAAGATGTATATAAATCAGCTAAAATCTTTAAGTATGTTTTTGTTTCTTTGATTTAGGAAATTAATATGGAAGTTAAAGCTTTATTATACATTGGTAATCTATTTTAGAGATAAGTTATACTTTTGTGGGAAAAGACATTTGTGATCAATTTTACATTTTTATTATTTCCAGAGTAGGTAATAGTTTTCGATATGATATAACACTGTTTAAATTTTGGTTTTAGAATTTCTCAAAGCTTTCCATAAAAAAATAAATCATAAACATGCATACTATTTTTTGTAGATATCATATTTCATGATAACTTGAATAAGCTTTTAGTAATTTAACTTGTTTGATAAAATAACTAAAGGGATTTGATCAATAAACAACTTGAATTATTACAATTTTATTATGTTTATAACACTGTATGAAGTTAATATATTAGCTTTTTAGTATGTATCTACATAATAAAAATGTTATGTATCAAAAACAGCATACAATTTTCAGCAAAATTTTAATATTTCTACAAACATTAGTGTAAACAAAATTTGGATGATATGATAGGATTGTTTGAATATGACCTTTATTTAAAAATGGTTCATATTTTGATGTGAGAGTCATTAATTACATTTTTTAAAAGTATTTTCCGGTTTCTCAAACTTTAATAATTTTGAAGGCTTTTTTCAATTAAATATACTTTCAGTAATTTTATTCCATCTATTGTGTTGTGGATTTATAAAAAAATTAAATATATTAAAATATATATGTAATATAATTTTTAAAAATTAAATGAAACATGAATCACTATTCATAAAATCAGTGTAATTCATCAATAATTTGTGTATTGAGAAGTTAATTGCTGCAATGAAATTGTTTTTATCTTTAATAAATTATACCTTTTAGAACAATAAAATTATGTAATAATAGGATGTATAATCTTAAGAATAATATGTTATTATTACACCTGTCTTAATTTTTTGTTGTTGATATATTTAATTTTGTATGTATATTTTGCATGCACATTTCATATTATCAAGCATTTTTATTTTGCAAAACTATTTTTTATTTATTTGTTTTTTGTGTGGTTTTTCAAATTTTATTAAAAAATTAATATTTCATGTTTTTTTCCGTAAAATGAAATTTTACGTCAGTATTATTGTATAAATAAATAAAATTATTTTTAAATATTATATTTTCTGAATTTTTTATTTTTGTATATTTTATTATAATACATTTGAAGTTATTTTAGATTTATAAATCTTTTATTGTAGTACAAAAATTCTCTTACTGTATTATTTTATAATAACTAGGCTACATTTATAGTATTGTTATAATATTAAAATTTTGGTTTTGATTATAGTGATTTTATAAACAAGTATATCATTCTATACATGTTTCTGGGAGATTGAGGAATTTAAATCGTTAACTAAAGTAATTTAAATAAAAAAAAAAATCTTGAATTCCTTGTATATATCCATAATATCAATTCTATGCAGACCTCCTCATTAAATTAGTCTCATTCTTGAATCTAATCCATATAATAAATTGAATATAAATATCATATTCTCTAGAAATAAGCTTACACCACCAAATTAGTATAAATTAACTTAAATTTATTTAATATAAAAGTTTAAATTCAAATTTTAAACTACAAGTGAACCATAAGTAATGTTGAAAACACTGTGCATCTGGTTGTTCCAAAACGCTTTTAGAAATTTGTTGAAAATCAAGTAAAGTGATTATTTTATCTGTTATAATTTTTATTCCTGGAAAAGGAAAGTTCTTTCATTATTCTTTAAAACGTTATTTAATTTTCCAAATCATAAAATTATCCGTTAATTTAAAATTTCCTTAATTTTTTTGATTTTTCAAAATTTATTTTTTATTTCAATGGCAATTAATCTTTATTAAGCTTCAAATATTTATTTTAAATCTATATTAACCAAATATTGATTTAAAATCAAAAATCGTACTGTGTGGTTATATTATCTAGGTTCATATATGAGTAAAATAATAATTGAACAAAATGTTGCATACATTTTCTAAGATTATGTTATGTTTACCATAAAAAGAAATTATGTTATATGTTTATATTATAAATGTATCTCTGGATAACTAGTTATGAAAAAAATCAATATAATATGCTTATTGTTGAAGGATAAATAAAAAACTTTTGAAATGTTTAATATAAAGAGCTAAACGAGAACAATTTTGTTATTGAAATAACAGTTTCTAAGCTTTAATATCTATTTGTATTTTGAACATTATTAGTATATTTATTAATAATGTTCACATACTATAAAATATCATTTTTATATTTATTTCCAAAGTAAGTATTTGTTTGAAACTATCCCCAATATTAATAAAACAAGCATTTTCTATGCTTTAATTTAAGTGCTTATTATTATGGTCACATTAAATTTATGAAATATTCCCATGATGTTTAAAATATTTTTTATATGATAAACCTTTTGAAAAAAACGACCATTTCATTTTATTAAAAAGTGAGTAAAAAGCCCATGTATTTCTTATAGAAAGATTAAAAATATTGAAATTGTATTGTCTATCTATTTATGATATTTGCATGTCTTTCTTAAATTAACTAAATTAGTAATTTTTATTTTTGTTACTAACTGGTGTATTGTTATGAAATCTATATAAAATAGGGATGATGGTTACTAGTCTCATCATGTGATGTTCCTCAATTGAGATATTTTAATCTAGCTGCCGACCATATCCATCAACTGTGGATTGGTCTGGTCTAATGGCCTCACTTACTGATACAAAGTATTTGGTTATTGAAAGAAAGTCTGGTCCTAATATATCTATGCTTTATGTGATGTTACTATATCTTTATATAATATTGATCAAGAATATCTTCATTTAGATTTGGATGTGATTAACTATGAAATTGGAAAGATAAATTCAGTAAATACTTTGTGGTATTAATCCATTGTGTGTGTCAGAGGTATGCTTGATTATGATGCAACTGAAAGCAATTCTGCTGATGATGGCAGACATAAATGCGGCTGATAGCAAAATTCCACCCATAATGTACTCAAGCTTGGCAGAAAATACCATTGATGATATCAAATAAACTGTAGCACATTGGATGGCAGATAATATTGTCAAGGAAGTTCTTAATTATAATAGTACATCCAATCATACCTTACACTTGTGTGTTTCATTCTTTCAATTATTTAATTTTATCAACAAGTTTTCAAAGCAGCCATATGATAATACAAGTTATCATATAATATTACAAACGATGGACTAGTGATGTTGTGTAGGTGTCAACTCTCTCAAATATGAAGTTATGTTTAAAATCGATAAAATAACAAGATTATTAAGAATTTGTCTAAAAAGGAAAAATGCAAAATACTACCTGAAAGCCATCCTCAAATATTAGAATATTAATCTTGCATGAAAAATGTTCCAGTGACAGAAGTTAGAAGTTATTGAACATAAAATCCATCATTTACATTTTTAATGTAAAGTATTTTGCTTGCTCTATATCAGTTATGTGTATATGATTAATTATTTATAATAAGAATTTATAAAAACGATAAGTTAAAGTGGCACTTATATGTAAAAAAATATTTTTAATTTTATTGAATGTTTTTATTCAACAGTTCAAATAAATTTATTGCAGCATTTAATATTAACTTTTTTTATTTGTAAATTTAACAATCTACATACTAGAATAAATTAAAATGTTATATTTATACTACTATCTAGTTGTTTGTTCTCTATTCAATCAACTATTCATTTATTCTTTACAATAAAAAAATTTTAGTGCCAATGTTGTTGTTTTTTTCTTTTGTGAAACTAATATTATTTCTTAATTTGTTAACAAATCAGAGATCTGTCTTCTAAATGTACAATTGTATCAAATTTTAATATGAATACATTTAAGTGGTTAAGCTTTAGTGATGATATTTTTAGCTTTAAAAGCAGTTTCCTGGAATATATTTTTGCGTTTTACAACTGTTTCCTTTTGGTATAAATGATTATAATACTGTTTCTTAATTGGTTTATTTATATTAATATTTTGTTATATTTTCATTCTTTTTTCATTTTCAGGTGTGTCTTATATAAGTGAGGAGGAATTATTTAGCATTGCTGGTAAAAGTTTGAATCCCAGTAATTTTGCAGTGCGACTGGCCAGAATTTTATTCTCTGTTGAGGAGCTGAAAAACTCTAATTGCCGTGGCGTCAAGGATAAATGCGCTCTGGACAGCAAACGCCTCCACTTCATACGCAAGTCAGTGATGCTTTGTTTTAATATACCTTCTCTTTCTGAAAACTCTGTTTGGAAGCAGTGTATACGAAGAATTGATACCAGATGTCGCCATGAAAGACGTCCAAAATTTAAGTTTTTAGACTCTTATTTTCAAGCGCATCATGAAAATTTGTAAAGTTATATTTTACTGTGAAAAAATATCTTTTATTTTATACTCAGTTTTAATTCAATGTGTAGTTTTGTATTTTTAACATTCCTTTTTGCTGTAGTTGTATTTAAAATGAATATCGCACAATACAATATAAATTTAATTGCTCTTTGTATAGTCAATAGAAAATAAATTTCAGGATTTATTACTTTGGGTTACTGTGTTGCAATAATATAAAAATGGTATTTATTAAAATATAATTATGCTTTGGGTAGTCTAACAGGTAAGAGTGGTTTCAATACATAATTTCCTTAGAAGATAATTTTACATTGATTGTGTTTTGATATCATGTGTTGCATGAATGGAAACTTGGAAAAACAGTTTATCAAAAGTTATAATTGTGTGAAAGGGGAAGGAAAAAGGAGTTGTTGAATCAACTATGATATTTAAGAGGCAATTGGTCTGATCCAAAATGGCAGCAAAACTCAATCAACTTTTTTAGATTCTTTTGTTAAAATAATAGTTAAAGGAGAATTGCATAAATAGTAAAATTACACAGAGTGGTAATCTCACAGCCTCTTCTGAATGATGGAAAGTAAAATTCTATTTCACTATAACCATGATATTAATATATTTTGAACCATGCCTTAAAATAATCATAATCCACACATTTCTATTTTCTGAGAGTACAACAGCTTAAGAATATTTTCAAAGATGTTTCATCTGTTTTTTACAAATGTGAAGCATGAGTGATTATCATTATAGATATGTGGTGACAAGTACTTTTGTCCTTTTAAAAAAAGAAGGGGAACATTTCAATAAACATTTTTAGACCGCTAACTGCATTTTGTAGCAATAGAAAAGAGTTTTCAGTAGGAATTTTCTATGATTATTTTTTCCAAGCTACAAGATGTGTATATATATAAGGATAGTTCAAGGGGTATAAGTAGAAAATTGTATTAATGTGGCCATTTCATTTTCTTAATGTTGTAATCATTACATTGATAGTTTTCTTGAAGAATTTCAACATTATTAATACTATGCATACAGTTCTTTTATATATTCATTTGTGTTTTTCCCATGTGAAATTGTGTATCACTTTATAAAAGATGTATTTAAAGGGTTAAAGATTTTCTATTTAGAGTAATTTTAGCCATCGGTTTTCAAATGACTATAAACTATTTGCTACTCATGTAATATTTATTTTATTTATTTATTTTTTTGTCCAGGAAATTTGCACATTAATTATTTTAACATGGAATTTACAAAAAAATGTAGAATTTAAAGTAATAAGTTCCTTTAAAGTTTTTAGCTTGTGGTTTTCAACTAACTTTGTAGGCTAATTTTCTGCTCACAAATGATTTTTTTCCTATTAAACTTTTTTCCCTTAAATCATTTTAATATAGAATTTATAAAAAATATATAATTAAAAAATTTAAATATATTAACATTAATATTTTAATACAAATTTATATATAATATTTCTACACTTGTACTTAATTTATGGTCCATGTGATAACCAAAATACAATATATGGAAAAAATACACAGAAAATAGTAAAAATTGATAAGAAGAAAAATATAATAACAAAAAATAAGTGATATTTATTACAATGTAATACATAAATGTAGTAGTAAATAAATGTAATACATTTATTTATTATGACATTTTTATTTATAGAGTGACCATATATAGTATGCTCAGTAAATTTTTTAAACATATTTGGTGGTAATATATTAAATAACACATCTGGATATAGACACTAGAAATGTATGGGTTTTAATTTGTAGAATAATTGTCTGTTCTTTCTCAGTCATATGCCACAATTCCTATTCTGAACACGATGGTAGTAACTCATTCAAATGACACCCAATCATATTTTTATTGGTGAGAGATCTGTGGAGACAGATAGCTAGGGAAACATCTGGATACCTTACAAGATGTTACACTGTTGCTGAAGGTCGTTTGACATTTCTTGACAGGAGGATAGTCTTGCTGAAGGTATCACATTATTCCTCTTATCATGGAGCTGTTATATTGTCAATATTGTGTACTATTCCAGTTATAGCTAATGGTTTTCCCAACCATAGTGACATTTTATGAGGCTCCACAACTGTGGCAGGATTGGACTTATGATGTCACTGATGCTACTCTATCTCAACACCATTGGAAATTGAGGTGTCTGAGCTCTTCACTCAATGGCAATTTTCTTAACATATGCCATAAATTTGGGTTCAAGGATGGCATCAGCCAAAAATGGTTTTGTTCAACATGAAAGAATCAAGAGTAACCTATCCTTGCTACAAAATGTCAATCTTCAAACGAACATTTCAAATATGTTAATGCCTTTCTGGCAACACTTGGAACGTGTCACATTCTCTTCTTTCCATGTATTGTTGTATTGAAGGCACTAACAATATGATTGCCAGTTTTGCAAGGTTAGAGTTAGAGAAGTGTTTGCAGGTAGATGAGAATTTTGAACTACTGATATGTACATGACTTTTGAAATGGAAGTTAAATTACCTAATAAGTAATATTTTATTTAAAAAATGTTTATTAGAAATATAGAAAATATTATGAAATTTATTTCATAATATATTTAATTTGTAAACTTTAATATTAAAATTAAAAAGGAATTGTGAGATGGGTGAATTTTATCTGAGTGGTATTTCGAGGGAAATGCTGTATTTGCCTTTTTACATCATCTCAGCTGAAAGTTGAATGGATAGTTCATATTTTATATAATAATCTTGCATATTTGATTCCACCTGAAACTTAAATATTTTTATTTATTGAATTAGTTTTAAATCATAGGCTCTAGTCGAGATAGACATATCATAAAAAGTGACTGTAGGGTATTATTTCTTTCACCCAATAAAATTATATACATAAGTTTATGCATTTAAGTTGGTCTTTTTTATTTAGGCCATTTTGCATACTAATGGTTATACTTATTAAAAAGCATTTAAGATATGACATTTATATTCTTTGCTTATCCTTTGTACAGGATATATATTTTTTTACGTATACATCGATTTTTTACAATTTTATGAATTCAAAATTATAAAATATGCTTTAACATTAATGTGTTGTGCAAAGAATACTTATTTAAAATATTTACATTCATTTATTAACTTATTATTTTCTAATCAATAACATTCCTTCACCATATTTGCAAAAATTACTTCTTGCTTATAAAAATTACTCTATGTGTTATATTTGTACATGATTGTGGAAAGTGCTATTTTTAAATAATTTGATTATTAAATTATTGTAGCTGTTTTAATTAAATTCATATTTGTATTTTGTTAACATTGAAATTGCCTGAATAAAATTTATATTGCAATAATATTTTGCTCAATTTTTGTACTTCAGTGTTAAAATTATTTATGCAAATGTCAAGTTAATAATTTTTCATTGTATTTTATTAAAAACTAAAATTTTAATTTAAATATTTTGATATAATGTTGCTTTAAATTTATATATTCTTTTGTATCAAAATGTAAATTTCTCTAAAAATATTTGTTAATTTACCTTGGAAATATATGAAGGGTTGTCCATTTTTTTAAAAAATAGTTGCTAATATAATGATTTATTTTTATCTATTGTATAAGATTTGAAGCAGATTTCTATATGCTTATATTTAAACTATAAAAAGAAGTAAATCATTTTGTAGCCTTCAGCATGTAATTAACATCATGTTGAAAACAAACAATTCAAAATTTTCTTGAATCTCTCTCTATGCATTTCCATTATTGATTGAAGATTGTTTGGATCCCAGATTTCCATGAAATATTAAAACAGTGGAATGAAAACATCGAATTCATGAAATGTCAAATACAAGTTTTGATTTTAGAATTTCTTTTGTGCTTTTTCTTCAGTATATCATTGATTGTCATGGGAAATTTTTCATTTTAGGTGTAATCTCTTTCTGGGGAGAATTTAATCACCTTAAATGTTTCACCTCATGCTCATATATCAGCATACTGAACACTTTGAAAGTAATATGAAAAACACTTTTTTTGTTTGTTTTGGATGCTATCAAAATGACTGGTAGCTGTAATTCTTGGTATATGTGATTTTATTCGTTAATATACTTATTTAAAATGATCAGAAATAGGCATAAGGGAATATCAAAAACGTTTATTGGAAATCAAAAAATATCAAAGTTAATTTAGAAAGAAATTATAAAAAGATATGGTAAGTTAAATTGGATATGTACTTAAAATTGTGGTGATGCGATAACTGATAATATTCATTTTAAAGAACAACATTTTTCCTTGTTTCATTGGCAACGTTGTTTTTAGCTGTTGCCTTGGCCAATGGGGTGCCTGCAGATATTACAGCACTATATATTTTCCGCTTTCATTCTCATGTTCTCCTTATGTCTCATTCTGGTAAAGCATGCTTGGGGTTTGTTTTATGTATTCTGAGATTTCGTGTGTAATAAATGTTATATAAAATGCAATTGATAACTTTGCCTTGCAGAAACTAACTTAAAAATTCTAATTAAATGATAAAGAAAATAATGACAATGAAATGGAAAATATTTTACAAATTACACCCCTGCAAACATTGGTGAAAGAAGACAAAATTATGCACAAAATTCATTTTGTAACGCAAATTGAAATTTTGAAGTACCAATCTATAAGCGGAATCATTAATTTTATCAAAAGATTAATAAATTAAAATAGCACCCCCTTTCTATCTTGAGTAGATATGGTGAAAAATAAAAGCTGTATATTTCAGTTTCATACTATCAATGTTAATAAATGTTTAAATTTTATCAAGCAATATTATTCTATACTTATTATAAAGTATTTTTTTAAGGAAATTATTAACATCATCATGCATAATTTTACTCATCTTGATATTGTAACATTTTTTATTTCATTTCTTTTCATTTAAAAAATTTATAAAAATAGTAAATCTTTTACATATAAATACCCTCTAAATTAATTATGTGTTGATATTAAATTGAGAACATGTTTCTAAAATGTGAATACAAGTAAGGAAAATAATTCAATTTAACTTCAAACTTCTCATTAAAATGAGATACTATTCACTAATGACATCTGCATAAAAACTATTTAAAGAAATATATATTTATAAAGTGAGTTATTTAATGTAATATTTTATTTATTCCTCACTTTGTATGCTGTAATTATTTTAAAATTTTATAAAAAATTAATAATTTGTGAATTAATTATGTTTTAAACCAAATTTTTACCATCACTATTCTATCTCTTAGATACTCAAATATTGGTTGATGAAAATTAATATTATAAAATATTAAAATTGTTCAGTTTTATTTTCTTATGTTGCTCTAAGATTTATACAATGTTTTATTATTGCTGTTTAAATTTATTTTTTAAATACATAACAATGATTGATTTGTTTGGGGTTAAATCCTTCTGTTACACTCATACTCAGTTCTGTCATGTTATTCCTTGAAATTCAGAAATGTTGTTCTTTGGTAGGTTATTAAAATCTTATGTTTTAAATCTTTGTTGAAATGCAATAAAATGTTGTTAAAATATGCATATTGTATTTTTTCATGTTAAAAATTACTACCTTATGTTTGAACTCTAAACATATTGTAGTAAATATTAAATATGATGTATTCAGTTTTTAATTGGATTTTATGGAGAAAAATTGTTTGCTTGATCTGCTTTACATTTTAAATAAATTACAAAAGATTCTAAACTGATAAATTTATTGTATTCTTGTTTATGAAATATTTACTCTTAGAATATGTAAATTATTCCTATACAATAAGTTTGTGTTGAGCAATTTATTTTACCTTTTCTTCTCAACCTTCTTAAAGTGCATGATAAAATGCTGTTTTTTAACTGTACAAGTTTTGCTTTTTTAATATTCTTATTATGAACCAAAATTATTCTAGAAATATGAAATTTTTTACATCTTTTGTTCTCGTAATTTATTTATATTTTGAGAATTCAAACATATTTCTGCTGTAAAAATAAGCTTTGATGTGGAACTTTGATTATTGTGGGTGTGGAAATATTCTTCAATCAAAAAATCATTTAGTAATTAAATTTGTCTATTTATATTTATTTTTTGTTTAGAATTATTGTGTCATATGCAATTCACTTCCATGTTTTATATTCTCTCGCAAATAAATATGTAAAGCTTTATTTGGCTGTTTTTATGTATTTTCAGTACAAATTTATACTAAAAATCAAAATCTATTAAATAAGAATGGTTGAATGCAACATAATTTTGAAATAATTTAACTGATTGATTCAAATTCATTGACTTTATGGATTTTTGTTTCAGGCTCATGTAATGAAAATTTTCTCTGCAATATTTGTCAATTACATTTCACTTCGTTCCTGGCCCTGACGAAGCACCTTCAGTACGGCCACCGAAATGACGATAACCCACTACGGTATCGATGCACGAAGTGTTCCTATTCGTCTGATAAGTCCGACCACCTGAAGAGGCATGAGCGAACCCACTCAGGGGAGCGTCCTCACCAGTGTTCTGTATGTCTGAAGAGGTTTACCGATAAATCCAATCTAAACAGGCACTCCCTCATTCACAAACGAAAAGAGTTTTCTGGAACTCATTTAGAATCTTATATTTCTTAAGTCATTCATATCTGATTTTAATTGGATTTTGTGATAAAAATTGGGATGTAACTGAAAGTGCATTGGGATTAAATGTTATGACTAAACACAATTTTATATTAAAACTTTTTCATACTCGATATGTCACTCTCTTGATGACAGTCAGAGTTTAATAATAAATTAAGAAACAAATTTTAAATAAAATTTTATTTCAGTAATCATTTCATAACATTTCAAATGTACAAAATGACCTAAAAATGAAAAAATGTTTTAAAAAATCTCCATAAAAAATTGTTTATATGTACAGTGAATTGTCACGTAAAATTTAAGTCATTTTCAGCTCCATATTATGAAAATTTACGTGAAATATATTAATGCCGATTACTTATAATGAAAACTTTCTTTTAAGTTTTCTTTTCATTAAATTAATTGTGGGCTAGTAGTCTATGGTTTGAATCTGATAGTCAGTTTTGTTAAGATTAGTACTTATTGCAGATGTAGTTTACAGCATTTTAGTTAATTTAAATGTTTATCTCCAATTTGAACATCTGATTTTATATGTAGTTTCTAAATGTATGGTTTCTTTAAATAGTACTAGTGTTTTTAATAGATTTTATCTGAAAATTAAATTAAAAAATTAGTGTGATGTTGATTTTAAAGCTTTTCTTTCTTCGTTCAAGTTGTTCTACCTTATTAATGTTGAAAGAGAAATTCAAAGCCTAGAAAATATTTCTTACTTGAATTAGAATTAAATCTAGGGACTAGAGAATGATTGTCACTTAAGCAAGTGTTGTAAGATAATGAAAGTATCATAAAATTTTCTTTGTAACTATTCATGTTTGAAGGAATTAAAGTAATTTTAGAAATACACTTCGGTAGGAAAACCCCAAAGTTTTAATTTAACACAGGTGCTGTATAATCCTTTTGACATATTTTTAAAATTGGTGGAATTTTTTGGTGAGTTTTTTTCTTCTGAAGCATAAAGAGAGAGAATACTAGAAATAATATGCAACATTCTACTTTTCTAATCCTAGTTTATGCATCATCATGGGACAATTTAGAACAATTTGCTTTAAGTAAGAACTTTCATCAGAATTCTTATGAGGATAATTCAATCGAATTTTGTTTCTTTTTTATTCTTATCTTTAATAATTTTATTATTATTATTCATATTTAATTAACTTATTTATATATAACAAAATTAATAAGTAACAATTTATGTTAGTTTGGTGGCATATTTTAATCACCAAAACATTAAAAAATGCACCAAAAGAACTGCACATCTGTTTCACCTTTTCTCTGAAGTCGTCTAAACTTCATGAATCTGATTACACATTTGAAGTTTTTTTATAGAAAAATATCCTACTCAAAATTCATATTTTTAATTTTCCATCTCACGCTTTCTTTGTTGTCTTAATATTGATAACTTCAATACAAATTCGATTGGTAATAGATGAAAACAATAATTGGGAATGCTTAAAATTGTTTGAGTTTTAGAAAAGTATTTGAATCACAGCTTAATGCACACAAATTAAACAACTTGGTAGTTGTGTTTTCAATTTCTCACTCTGAAGTGTATGTTGATTGTGAAATATTTCTGGGAATAAATTTAGATTAAACTACTAATTCCATGCTTCTTGAATGGAGTCAAAGACAAAACAGTATCTAAATAGATAACAAGATCATGGTAGATTATATCTCCCTCTTCTTGTAATCGGCCAGTTAATTAAATTAAAAATGTGTTCGTTAATTAATGCCTATAACCATCTTTTTCTAGGAAATACCTAATCTTTTAATATGAAATGTGGATGTGTAGACTTTATCACGTCCTGTTGCAAGAAGCGACTCAATCTTGATGAGATGATAAATGCTTCAATCAAGAATTTGTTAACTTTTGAATTAAAGCATTCTCCGAAACATTTTGATGATTACATCATTGTTTAATTTCTGCAGGTATTTGTGATCACAGATCACCTGAAAGTCGTTCCATTGGATTACTAGCTTGCCCTCAGAAGAACGCTGTAGCTAATTTCCGTTTTGTTTTGAGCTATTTACCTATATTTACTCATAATGTATGTATTTGAATGTATACATAAACATTTTTGAAGTAGCATGTCTCGAGTTGTGAACAAAGGCAGTGCTTTACTGAGAGGAAGGGCCATCGACACCTTGGGGGAAGAGATCGTAGTACCGAGGGGAGTCCTCGCATCTTACATTGTACCACCAATCGCAGATGACCAGCTCCTGATGAAATATCGTTCCATTTGGACACATAAAACTGTGCTTCGACATGCCAACGTCACAGTTGTGGAACACCTGTAAATTAACATAAACATTTACTTAGTATGTCTTATTGCTTTAAGAAATCAATGTTTTTTTGTTTTCTTTTTTTCTAATGGCAGATTATGCACAGTTGCAGAAAAAAAAAGGATAAGAATAAAGTCAAAAACATCTGTAATAAATAAATAAATTTTAAAAAAAGCTGCAACAAAGTCTACTAATCTAACTTGTCTCTTGCCTCTAAGTACCCCGTTCGTCCTGCACTTTTAAACGATTTTAATTCTCGGCAGAACTTTCTTGCGGTGGCAACTTGTGATTTAAATCAGTTTAGCGAACTGATTGAAATACGTTCCAACTGATGTAGCGCCATTTTTTTTCTGCTATCTTGTTGTCAGTGTTTGTTTACATATCTGAAACCGGTCAAAATAAATACAAGAGGAGCAAAATTAAAAAAATAATAACGCAGAAATATTTACATAAGTACATTAGGTAAGCATCAAAAAATTATATTAAGAGAAGAAATAGATTTGTGCACGACATTCTTTGGTTTCGTATTCCTCATTTGAAATATCGTAATCTTAATATCCTTTTAGTCTTTAATTGTTAAACATGCTCAACTATAAACAAAAGTTCCAAAATGTCATTTAATTTATAATAACTAGCGATAAATAAGGCTTTGAACAAGACTAATATTTGTTAAATCAGATTTAACTTTAAATTGATTTTAAAAGGGCAGTGCGAACGAGGTACAAGGCTCTGCAAGAGAAATCTTATGCAGCACAGGACTGTGGAGAAGATACACTTAGTCCATCACCTCTTCATATTAGAGAAGGAACAATTTTGAATTTATAGAGGTGATTTCGAAGGAATTCATGTCCAGTAGCAAGGCGGAATTCAACGATTGCTCCACGCCTTAGTCCGTCATAAAAATTCGGGATAGCATTCTTCCAGGACTTATACGAGAAATACAATTTCCTGAGCTCATATTTTGAGCATTATAGATCTTGTAATAAGACTTTTAATAGTAAGGAAGGACATAAGACGCGAAATATTCTGCTTGATTAAGGCACCTTTTTTTAGCTAAGAAGTCGGCTTTAAGAAATCAATATTAGTAGAATAACTTTGGATTTGATGATTAAATGACTGTTTACTTTCCTACTTATATCTTGTGGGTGTTTTTGACTGTGGATGACAAATAAGACTTTGCCTGTACTGCATTTAAAGATTTGTCTGAGTGTCATTGTCCATCACCAACAGACTACAGTGATGCTTCAATTTGAAATTCATATGCATATTACAATAAGCAGTCATTTTCATTTGGTAGACAAAAATCAATCCTTGCTGTATGTAATCAATTTTGTTAGGCTTAATCATATTTAAAATTTATATGGTAGCCCCTGGGTAAAGTGTTAACTGTTAATTTGGTATCAATGAAATAAGAAAATCATTAAATGTGGAATCAAGTATACTGAAATTATTATGTTTAAATGGCACTTTGTGTGTTTAACGATTAGTATAATTTCTCCTAGTTGTGCTTCTTTTTACCAGTACAATTTTTGGTAGCTATTTTAGAGACACTATGTACCTATATTTTATAATTTTCTTCTATGAATATCCATAGTTAATTTCGAGTGATTCCTGTGCTTCAGATGAGTGGGAATTGGTACTGTTGGATCTGCAAAAGTTTGGTATTTACATTAAGATCCGTTAAATTTATGAACAGTTTTTTTTTATTTGCTCGATTTCTTTTCACATCCATTCATAATTAGAAACAATATCCTTATGTAGAAGCTTAAATGCAAAAACTCTCCTCTATATCCACCAACCAGGTAGAAGAATATTATTGCCGCATTTTATAACAGTTTTAGTGATGTCATCTAATGAGACATTTATAAATAAGAGCGAAATGAGAGAGCTGTCTCATAACCCTTTTAGTTTGTTTTTGGTTTTGTTGAATGTTTTTCGTTTGTCTGGTAGCTTGGCTTTTTAACTGCTGTAGAATCAAGCGAAGTTTATGTTTCATTTTCATAACTCTAGTGATTGTATTTATTTTTCCTCTAATATTCCACATTTTATATATAACTTATTTTCAGCGTCATCTGAATTAAGTATTCGTTTTCAAGGTTGTATTATTTTTCATTTATTTACATTTCAGGTTTGAACTTATTCTCTTTACATTTCTGGCCTGCATTTTTAATTAACATGTTCAATTTTATCTTTCTTATATTATTTCTTATACTCTTGATTTCAATTCTTTATATAGTAATTAATAATGCTCAGGTAACCGATATATCTATTGACTAAACAATTTAATTATTAAAAACTTTAATATAATATTTGTAATTGTGCTTGCCTTTACTTTTGTTTTCTCCCAGGCTTATACCAATTTTAGAATGCGGTACATATTTAATACATACAATACATAGCCATTTTCTTATTCTTTTCTTCTTATTGTAAAGTTTTATTGATATTTAGTCTCTCATTAATCTACACAGGAATTGTTTGCAGTTCTCTAAGGTAGTTGGTCTATAATATAAGATTATACAGTCTTAGTAATTTTTTTCCCCTCGACAAACTGCTTACTGAGCTAGCAGTCGAATGGTTATCACTCTTGTCTTTGGTTCAAGAGTTTGTGAGTGCTAATCGTACCTTTGGCGTGGGTGGATGTTTGTAGTTGTTCGGAATCCGCTTTAAACCGTAGGCCCCGATCTGATAAGCCCTGGTGTGCAATAAAAAAAAAGAAACAGAAAAAGACTTTTCTTGAGCAACGAACAAAAAGCAATCCTCAAATCTCTCGAATTAGATTACATAATTTTATGAAAAATATAAACATATTATTTGTTATTATTATTGAAGATTTTAAATCTAAACAAAGAAGTTACTGTGCCTTTAGAGAACAAAATGTAATTTAAAAAAATTACTAAATAATGTTATTTAATACAAATCTATTTTTAATCTTAATTCTTTTTTTTTTCCTTCAAAATCTCAATAAAAAGTTAGAAATGAATTTAGAATTTTATAAAATCAAGAGATTATATTAAACATCATTTGGTATAAAATAAAATTTTATTTTCTTAATCTGCTCAGCTGTGTTTTGAGTTAGCA